>CM061535.1:44593551-44833274 GCA_030545055.2 Neoaliturus tenellus | reverse complement strand
TAAAAGTCCTAGGCCTTTTTACAAAATGGCTGGTTTTACAATTGTATTGCTACAAATCGATGTATACTACTGTATTAAACACTAAATGAGCCCCAAACAGTCCGGGGTCCGTGCCGCCGCGGCGGGGATAGCGCTGTGGTCTACTGCGGAATCGGCACCACAGTTCACACGCTTCTGGACCAGAACAGTTTTGCTAAAGTACAATAATATTGATTTATTCTGTCTTTTTGCATTAAATACCGAATCCAATAGTATGAATATATTTTAGTTTGTAAAATATAGGTCATTTTAAAAATTATAAATAAGTAAAAATTAATTTAGTTGGACGTGAATAGGTTACTAAGCGAGGAAATGTTTTATGTTTAGGTCAGAGACAATTGGTTTTAACAGGAAAGCTGTAGCCAATTAGATGAATTTCATGATTCGTTCAAGATATTTACAATAAAATGTTTAGATTGTTGAGGTTCATTGAGGCTTCAGATTTCGTCGTTCATTATATAATTTCCTAAGTAACTACGTTTCAATTTATAGTGTACATTGACATCTGTAAAGAAAAATGAATATTGGATATTTATTCAAGAACTATTTGGGATAATCAACTACACCTGTCTTAACTTCGTATAAATCATACCTACCCCCCCCCCCCCAAAAAAAAAAAAAAAAACAAAAAAAAAAACATTGATGATAAAAAAAATGATCAATCGAAATTAACTGTAATAAAAAATTAACTGACAAGTCTGATTAAGAAACCCGATATTATGTCAGTTTTTTTGTAATATTTATTTGTATTTTTTTTATAAGTGAACAAAATTTCAGTCTGGTAGGAACTTGAACGCTAACCAAGCCTTTAACCAAACCTGTAAAGACTGTGTTTGGAAACCAGTCATCAAACTGTGTGTATATGAGGTTCGTCATAAAGAATTACAATAATACAAATAATTGGGAACTTAAAAAATAAATAAAAACGTTAAATTGTTATAGTGCCTGAGAGACCGTATGAGTGCTGCTAATTTTCCTCCTTAACTGGTCTTCCTCAGAAACAAACAAATCTTATTTTGTTCAGAAATTTTTTAGTATTCTATTATGTCTTTTATGTATACTGTTATGCTACTTTAAGTAGGTAATGATAAGTTACTTTGATTAAGAGTGTTTGAACTTAAAATTTGTTTTTAACCCTTCCTACACTTATAAAATGTGTACTATAAACATATAGTAATCTTAAAACCTCGAAACCATACAACAGTAGAACATTTGCACGAAGTTGAAATATTATGTAAATATTTAGTGAAAATGAATCATTTATACAAGTCATCAAGTGTTTCATACTAGCATAAATATGTTATTAAATTAAATATGATGTAAACAAAAATTTATTTTGATTGTATCTATCTGTATATATGACTATTACGAAATTTTAATATTTGAAAGTAAGTTTAAAAATTATTGGTATGGGGAATTAATAAACAAGGTAAATTTTATACATAAAAGCAATTGCTAATGATGTTTCATTGAGATTCTAACTTTGACTCTTAAAAAAATTACAACACCAAAATAACTTGTCAATATGTGTGCTTAAGGAAGCAGAATATACTCGAGAAAATTAATTAAAAGATATTGTGGCTGAAAAAATTAATTTACTGAAAAATGTAATTTAAGTTACCTCGCGTCTTGGTTTACCCTATGCTGCCCGTGTCAGCGGCTGGCGCTGTAGACCCACGCATACCGCGTATCAGTTCACTACAACATGGGTGCAAGCAATCCAGTGTACAAAGATTATACTACTATTCACAGGTATTCAAAATAAATAAATAGGCTTAAAAATGTCATTGCCTGTACATACTGTTATCTATAGTCAATGAGATTACCCAACATTTTTTTCGTGGTTGGTATTATAATGGGTTAATCAGCATAGAATAATGCCTTATGAGTAAAATAGGAGTATATACAGGGTGAACAACTTAACTGTGCCACCATTGGCATATCCTAAACTATGAGATTTAGAGAAAACTTTAAATGGGGAACATCACCTATTTTTTTAAGATGATAAAAAATATGAATTCCATTTTCTTTGATATGGCATTTCCAATATGGCGGTCAACTTTAAAATTTCTTATGGAACACCTTATATTTTATGGTGTTTTTCAAATGTACATGTAATTTTAAGACATTTTTATTCCTTGACATTTTTCTCTAAACCTAACGGTTAGGGAGCTACAGGCAATTAAAGTTCATTTTTAGTTCCATAAGAATAACATGGGTCAAACTTTATCTGCTCATATCTCCGAGACCATTAAGTAAAATAAAAAATACTCATTAATAAAAATGTCTTAAACTGATGTTTTAATGCCATTTTTTCATAATAACACCAATTTTCTACAAATTTTATTTTTTGGCCGCCATATTGGAAATAAGTTAATTTATGCGTAAATGATAATTTTTATGTGTGAAATGTTCTTTAAACATAATTTTAAGACATTTTCATTCATGAGTATTTTTTATTTTACTGAATGGTTTCGGAGATATGGACAGATAAAGTTTGCCCCATGTTATTCTTATGGAACTAAAAATGAACTTTGATTACCTGTAGCTCCCTAACCGTTAAATTTAGAAAAAAATGTCAAAGAATAAAGATGTCTTAAAATTACATGTACATTTAAAAAACACCATAAAATATAGGGTATTCCATAAGAAATTTTAAAGTTGGCCGCCATATTGGAAAATTGCGGCCATTTTGAAGAAAATGGAATTCATATTTTTTATCACCATCAAAAAATAGGTGATGTTCCCCATTTAAAGTTTTCTCTAAATCTCATATTTTAGGATATGCCAATTGTGGCACAGTTAAGTTGTTCACCCTGTATAGTATACTCATACTATATATACTCATAGTATTTTTATGAGTATGTATAGAAAAATATATGAGTAAAATTGATAATCCAAGGATTAGTAAATTTGAGAAGATAAATTGTGATTTAATATTATTTATTCTATATTGAAAACCTTAGAATAAATGGGCCTTTAATTTGACAGGTGTCCATTTTTAAAAGAGCTTGAGCTTTAACTTAATTTGGAGAAAAGTAATTAAAATTTTTAAATCGATAAATGTTGTAAGGAAATTGTGTGTGAAATTGTATGTATTTAAATATAACGCGCTTAATATTAATTAGTAAAAATGTTTGAAATATCTGTGGAAAAACACGTCTTATTCAACCATAAGTATTGGAATTGTGGTAATGGTTTTCGGTATATTTTTACCAACTAAACCGGTTTCAAAAGATCGAAAATTAACGGTTTAGGTAATACACCCAAAATTACAGAAAATTTAATACGATTTATTAACTCAGTATCCATGAAGGATGGATAACATTTTAGTTAAGGAAAAATCTATAGGATGTGCTGATTAACTATAATTCTTTGACTCTTAACCATAAACCTTAACCAACCACCTATTAACCTATTCCCTGTATTATTTTACCCATTTATATTCGTCTAGAGGTAAAAACCAAACGGTATCTCGGGTTAAACGGAAGCAAAATCATCTTTAAAATCTGATATTATTTCCACAAATTCGTCATTTCAAAATTATTTAACTAATCTATCAAAAATGGCTTTTAACCACATTTATTATATGACCTTTGAACATGTTTTTTTTTCTTTACCGCTTAAAATGAACTTCCTAAAATAAAGTTTTAAGCTATCGTACTTAGTTTGAAAGGGCATTTTATTTATATTATTATGTAGCATAACTAACATTTGCATGTTACGTTAAAAGTAATCTACCCTTTTACATTTGAATATTGTATGATGGACTCATTCTAATGACAAGTTTCACCCCAGAATGTCCAAGTAAAACGTTTGAGGTCGAATTTGTGTCAATATTTTGTAATAAAATTACCATCAATACTATTTATTGAATCGTGTGACTTTCATTAGGATTGCACGTCAAAAGTTAGCTTAAAACTTAAACTCATTTTAAAATCCGTTGACCGCAACACTTATACATAGTGTTTTTGGCCAGCAGTAACCATTACAATGCACTCAAGGCAGAACCAGGGCAAACTCCTTTGCTCCTTTCGTACCCCAATACTAGTTCTTCTCAACCGTTAAGGCCTTGTGAGTTTTCAGCCACATAAAAAATAGTTAACCTAGCTTTGATCGATTTAATTGTAGGATGAGATTTGATTAGTTTGCAGGAAAAAATACCAGGTGTCCATAAAGTCATGCCCTGATTTAATAGATTTTCTGTACGAAAACCATTCGAGCCACACGCACATTTCTTGTTTAAAAGCGAATTTAGCTAGTTTTGTTTTAATAAATTTCGTAACGCCTAAACTCAGTTTATTGACGAAATGCAGTTTACTTTCACAAAAATAAAATAAAATAAAAAATAATAATTAATAAATAATCAGAAATGGTGAGTCAGCAAGAGACTCCAAAGATGGACTTTTAATGTGAAAATTTTAAAGACTTGCACCTAATGTAAAATTATGAAGAAGTCATATGCACATTTTTATGAATGAGATTGTCTGTGCCATGTGTAAAATGTTTAAAAAGATTGGAAGGAAATAAAAAGTTGAATAGCAGATTTGATAGCCGTGTCGCACATATAGTGGTGTATTGAGTTAGTACATAGCTGTAAAAAATTTAAGAAGTCACTATTGTTAAAACGTAAAATAAAACGTTATCATACCATGATTTGTTTTCATACTATTCGGTTTCTTTATCAGGAAAAAACTTTGTAAACACCTAGTATATCATAATTGCAAAGGGAGATATGGTTTTGTTTCTCATGCCACTATTTTAGACTCTATATTGTACCCATGACAAGCTAAAGATATCAACCAATTAATATATTACGTGCTTCAATCTTACGATGTAGTCGATTTAAAATGTTCGATTCATTTAATCGAATAACATTTCAGTCTAAAAATTTGTTTTTTTTTACATTTATAATCTTGATAATAATACTGAAAATGAACAATTTAATAACTATTTCTATAATTAAGTAATTTGGTGGTTTTTATGTTCTTCTTTATCGCATTTCATCGCTTTAGACCCTAAGATGTATCAATGTTCGTTGCAAATGAAAGGACAAAGGTCCTAGACAAACCAATCTCTATCTTCCCTCAAAACCCTACCCTTTCGTTTTTATTCCCTTAGTCACCAACCCTTTTATACAGCCCTTTTTGACATAGTTCTACATAGTCTGAACACAATAAACAAGAACTAATGCCACTTGAGTAACGAAATTATTTAATATGACATACACATGACATTAACATTAAGTACTTATAAACTTTCATTAGCCAAAAAGCCTTCATGGAATCCATTTTTTATGTTAACCTAGCCAATAAAAGTTAGCTTAATTATTGCACGCAAAAGTATTCTAATAAAATGTGTAAATTTATATTGCAAAGTTGGAATGTTCAAATTCTAATTTATCTGTTTACAATGTTCAAGTTTTGTGAGGTTTACAATAAAAAGTATAAGTTTAATAACACTGAAAGGTATTTTTCGAGAATAAATGTTTACAAGAAAATACATTTAGAATATACGATATTTTAGAATAGCTTATTACCATTCGTTGCGACTAGGTATAACAATAAAACTACAGGGTAACAGAGTCCCAGATATATTTTCCAGTGAATGTTGTAAATAGCTGGATGAAAAAACCATGACAATACTGACTCTTGGAAACAATAATGTAGATGTGTGCATGTGAGTGTGCGTGTGCGTGTTGAATGTTAAACAGACCCTAGAAGGCGCCCACTGAGCCCGGCGCCCTTCTAGACTCTGTTTGTCTATACTGTATCTGTTTGTATATTGATATAGGTGTAGACAAGTCTACAGCTATGTCTACTTGTATATATGCTTGTTTTGATACTTTGGCTTGACAATGTGCCACCCCACCTAGTAGACGGTACAATAATACAAATGTTTTACCAAAACACGAGTTTTATTCAATTCCTCTCCATGTTGTCCTCAATATTACACTCCTACTACCCATATAAACCATTTTAGCGGAGAACCATCAATATATATGAATCCTAAAGTACATTTTAGAGTGTTAAGCTCATTTTTTAAATGAGAGATGTATGTGTAAAGAAGGTACTTTTTGATGGTGTAGCGTTTTTTTCTTTTATATAAAAGCACTAGCCTATGGAGCTACCAATAATAAATACCTAAGGATTTCTGGGAGCGTATTTGAAAGTTGTCCACTCAATTAATCTAAAAACAGTTTACATGTTCTTTATCATCAAACTTTAGTTTGTATTTATTATCAGTCCACCCTGTTGTAAAAAAATGAAAAAACTAACGTAAATAAATTCTGGTATCAATCTGCTGGTGTTTTGGGAGGACTCGATAAACACCACTGTTTTGGTCCTCGATGAAGAATTTGTGACCCTTAGTTTATAATTGAGTTTGAACCTCGTAGGCCTATTCGATCTATATTTTTTACGCCTTTGAGTATATTAAAAGTTATTTTCAAAATTGGGCCTCTAATTTTAAATTATTATTAATTCTAATATGAAGAGCTTTCCAAAATAATAACTTATAAATATTAATAATGAAGTTACATTTATTGCAGTTTGAGAAATTGAAATTAAAATTAAACAAATTAAATAAAAGTACTTTGGATTGTAAAGGCATAAGCTGTTTCGTTTTCTTTTTTTTCTTTTATAAAAGATCTTTAAGGTCATCCGTATGAAAACGTCCATCCAATCTTGTAGATGTAGTTAATTACTAAAACACAAATAACACCAAATGAATATACGTGATACGGGAACATTTAAATACGAAATGACTTTATTTTTAAATGCTCGCAATTAAATGTTACCGTATCAGGCGTATTCGTTTGGTATTATTTATGTTTTAATATTTATTAAGATAGGATAAACATTTTTATACGGATGACTTGAAGGTTCATAAAGAAAAAGATTTAACAGCTCTTTTCTTTAACATACAAATAATCATTGACATACAGTATATAATACAAAATTTTTCTATTTTACGTTTAACTGATGCTAATGTTTTTGAAATGGATTAACTTACAATCCACTAACTACAATTATATTTGAAGCCAAAACCTGTTATTCTGAGACGTTTATATGCTTGAAGCTAAAAATAAAACCAAGTAGTACGGAATATTTTCATATTAATACTAATTTAAATTTAGTAGAACTATACGAATCAATTGACTGAACAACACTGATTAACTTTTATTTATAATAACTTTGTGATGTACTCCTACAAAAACAGCTAACATTAATATTAAAATCAGAAACTTTAAAATATATTGCAAGTCCTATGCCTCTGTTACATTTTGGCAAGTTGTGAACTGAGATAGTAAATGAGATACACAACGCTGCTAAAAGGGTTATGTAATAAAAGCGAACACAGAAAGGAGGTCAAGCAAAATATTAAAGGTAACCACCAAATCGCTGGTGAAGTTAAGTGTGAAGTTTAAGCTACAAGTAATTATTATAAGTTACGCTAAATCGATATAGGGAGTGAGCTAATGGTACTTTATTTATAATATTTCTAACACTTTTATAACATATTCAGCTCAACCAACTCAAGCTCAACCAACTAGCTTAAAAAAATGAAAAATATGTTGTTTTTTAAACATTTTTCGTACAAATGTTTTTACTTATGAAGGCTCTCTACATATTATCACAATAATTTTAAGTTTAAAAAATTATTGACCACGATACACTATCTACTACTATTATCTACCATTGACACAATGTTTTGTAATTTAATTGATACTCCCATATTGTAAGGTCAGTTTTGAAGATCACGAATTATTATACGATACAAGGTGGTACCAAATGATAATGTAAATCAAAACGCTTAAAGTCTAACTGTGGCAGTACCCATAAAATTAGAGATTCAATTCATTTACAGTATTTTAAATTTACATATTTGTTTATCAGTTATTATTTTATTTAAACTTTGAAGGACCAAAAATAAAAGGATGGTATTTAAATGCGATGTGCCTTCTTAATGGAAAATGTAATGTTAACATGCAAAGCTCTTTGACGGACAGCACTGCAGAGACGCATTCAAGCAACATGAAACTTCTCAAATCTTTTTCTCTCCTTTCAAACAAATCTTATATTGGAAGGATTTTTCCATGGATATTTTTGAAGACTTTGAATTTTTACAATGCAACAAGGGAAAGAAAATAAATTTAAGCAACATTCTAGCTGAGTGTACAAACGTTCCCCAATCTTGATAATACAACTAATTGATGACCAGGTCATTGATCTGTGGTGTATTAGATTTGGAAAGTGAGTTTTGGATGACACTCTGTACAGCGCAATCCAAAGTTGAAATGTGCTATGGTTGGAGGCCATAATACCAGTGGGTATAAATTATAAATTGTATAAAATGATAATAATAATAAAATATTGAGGAATACATTTTTTCCTTCAAAGACTTATATCAAAGAACAATATTGAATGATGGATTCAATATTATCGTATCTTAAGTAATTGAGTATAAGCGAAGAACATTGAAAACCTAAGAAAAAGGTAATGCGTACATTTTTTTAAATGAGCAAGAGGTCGGCAAATGGTGCAATGCCTCACAAACGTAAATAGATTATCTTTTTAACAGAATGCCAGAAGACCAATAAGTCTTTATCCAGAAGTCATGGTCTTGAAGCGCATTCATACTTAATACTACTTGGAAATGATAGGGCTTGTGATTCCCTTAAGATACATGAGAGATCCAGGGACGGGAACCAGTGCAGACATTGTCTTGCATCTGAGAGTTACATTCGTGAAACACCCCACACCCTTGGACATTTCACCCATAGCCTTCTCCGAAATACCCGTCATCACCCTATTCGAACCAAATTTTAGTGTTTTTTGTGCCATACGATATATATATCGTATGTATTGTGTTAAATATATTTATTTACATACATACCTTTAATGCGCATCGTATAAAAGGTGGTGTTGTTTAATACATTTCTTTATAATTAATTTCGAGAAAAATAAAAAAAATCAACTGCCTTACCAGCAATAGAATTTTTAATTAGTATTTTAGTAATCATGTAAACAACAATTATACTTTTAAAATGAGATACAATTTGCATTAAGATTCTTTGTCCTTTGAAGAAAGTTTCAATGTGTAACAAGAATATAAGTAGTAAATTACATTATTTAAGTTCCTTTAAAATTGTTTTAATTTTGACATGAAAACCTACTTCAATGTGTAGTGCACATGACATAGATGGAACATAGAGAACATCCGCCAGTTAATACTGTACCAGTGTAATCGGTTTTGTTCAGTTCATAGGAATTTAGTTTTATTTTTTTTATTGCTTGGGTTTTAAGCTATAAGTCCTATACAATCACTAAACGTTCAAGAAGTATAGTGATTGGTATAAGATCACTATATTTTTTCAAATTAAAAGTATGCTTGTTAAAGAAACAAGAAGATTACTTTCTTTGAAGCTCGACAAAACACATTCCGCCTCCCCCTCCCCCCGTCAAATGGCTGTAAACCGAAAAAGCTGAAAACAGCTAAAGATCTTAAGTCCTTTCCCTTGTGAATTTGAGGAGTTGACAACATTTTTTGGTAGATTAAGTTTTGTTTTTTGTTTACATTTCCTCAACAATTTTAATGGTTGGTAAAAGTACCAATAATTAGCAATAGGAAATATGTATAACAATTGTTAAGATTAAATTAGTAAAAATAAACATTAACATAACTATAATATTTGAAAAATTCTTTATCATTGTATATAATTCTAAATACACCATAAAATTTAAGTAATTATTCAAATGTAACACATTAGAGACTTTGTTAAGAAATTAATTTATAAGAAACATTAACTGAAACAATAAAATACTATTTTTAGGAAGTACGGAGACAATAATGGAGAGAACTGTGTACAGAAACGATAAGATAAAATAAAATAACAAAACTAACTACATAACACTGAAATAACTACAGAAAGAAATATAAATACTTGATATAATGTTATTACATACTCTACTACTATGGAATACATGCAATATGTGAGTAGACTGTTCATTCAATGCATTTCTATGGTTCCGAAATTTATGAAACCTAATATCGGTTCTTGTTCACTGCCATATTCGCTCCTATCGAATGTCCAATTTTCAGCTAATTTATAATAGTGATCAATTAGTTACAGTCACACAGTGCTGACTTAATAAAATAAAGAATAGATGCAAAAGAAAACTGGCGAATACTGATGAAGATTTATCAATGAGTTAAGTTTAAGTGAATTTCAATCAATCAAATATCTTTATTCGTCACTGTACAAATTGTTACATATGAGTGGTGTTAGTTATTTTACTTCAGTCTAACATGTACTAATAGCTATTATCTAGTAGGTTATACTGAGTTTTGGGCCTTTTTTAGAAAAAGGCCTCCATTATTAAAATATTCTGAAACCGTAATAGATTATTACCAAATACGTTTTAGTGGGAAATATGTGTCTACTTATATATTCTATAAGTAGACAGAAAACATGTAAATTGTGTCCACAGAATATTCAATTCAACGCCGTATACTATCAACCGTTACCAAATTGCACATACGATTACCCAATTAGTCGGTTGACCAATACACTGGTTTGGATAAGTCAGTTAGGTTAGAGTAGATAGGTAGCAGAGTAGTAGACAACATAATAAAATATGTTACCAAGTTCTAGGAAGTTGATACAAAAAAATCCCATGTAGAACAGGTAAGCGGTGACTTAAGATAAGATAAGGGATGATAAGATAAGACCATCAACCTAATCTGATTTTTCATATGGACATAATTAGGATGTTTTCCATTTATCGTAATGGTCTGCCTCTTTACTATTAATCCATTTGCACACCATTAATTCGTAAATGACAAATTTTAAGGCCCTCTTCTAAAAAAGAAACAGAGTTTTTAACTCTTCATGTGGGTACAGAGGAAGATGAATCAAGAACAGTTTTGTCTGGGGTTTTCGTTTTTTTTGCAATGTGTAATAACATGATACAATATTAGGCATCTATAAACTGGTTTTAATTGAAAAATGCAGTCTGTGTGATTGAAAAGTCAAATAATTACTTGGGTTGTAGGAACGATTTCTGGTTTCCACGTTGCGATATTACTTTGATGTAAACAGAGTTACCCCGTAAAATATGAAAACATGATTTTGTCTTCCGGGTATAAAAAAGAGGACATTGTCAATTTTTAATAACACAGAGAGTCATCTTATGGCTCTGTGTTACGTTGGCTGCACTGTGACGTACAGCCAATACCAGGCGTACCATCTGTTAGTTGACACTTGCGTTACTGTAATCGGGTTTGATTTCGTCGAGTTTGAGATACCTTAACGTCACTTAGCGTGTTGTATAATTTTCTATGCACTTTTTCCTTGCGAATGATATATACCTATGTTGTGTGCCATGTTACTTATAGACTGTTTATTTATTCTTCCAACGGACATAGCCATTTACATAATTTATACAAATCACTATTACACAATTCATAATACAAAAAGCAAGATCTAACATAAAAACAAGCAATCTCTTCAAGATAAAAAAAAACTACAATAATTACAAGATGACAAAAATATACAACAACAAAATACATACCGTAGGCCTACACATAAAAACTGCTAGCAAAATATAACTTTATGCGTGCACAAGTCTAATCCTACATGGAGTTACAACCAATAATGTACATTTCTTAATGCAAGATGCTGAAATACATAGCCTATGTGAATATAATAATTTCAGTTTAGTGAACATGCAGTGAGATCATCAGAGAAAATTTTTACAATATCAGAAAAATAACAAGCTATACATGCACAGTAGATAGTTCAGGTACATCATAACCATGAAAAATGTACATGCAAAGATAAATACAGTACTAACTAAATAAACTAAGTTTACAATGCCATTTACATGCTGAAAAATCGTAGAGACAACACCAAAGCTACATAAATCACAGGATTTCACTGTTCAGGAGGTCATCCAGTTGCCTTCTAAACACTTGAAGGGAGGAACTGAAGAAACAAATCTGCGAAGAAACAGAATTTCCCAGCCTCAGCATCCGGGGTTTAGTACTGTGGTAACCATACCAAGTATACGTTGGACTCCTGCTGAATAGTTCTTGGGACCTAGTGTTTCTTGAAGGTGTGCGCAGGTCAACAAGCTCAAGCAGATCTGGACAGTCAATCTCATTGTTCATCAGTTTAAACAAAAAAATCATATCGAGTTTGTTTCTTCTTGATTCAAGTGTAGATAGGTTTAAGTCATTCTGGAGATCAGTTACCGGCACATTCAAATAATTAAACCCAAGCCGTAAACCTATTAGCTTCAAGAATCTGCGCTGAATTTTCTCAATGATCTCGCGATGGTTGTTCTGATATGGAGACCAGACCACGGATGCATACTCTAAATGGGGTCTCACCAGAGAGATGAAGAGATGTCTTAGAGATTGCATGCAGAAACCATCACGTGAAGCTCGCATAATCAGTCCGAGAGATGCATTTGCTTTCTTAATTATGTGCAATATATGCTCCAAGGGGTTAAGGTTTGGCACCATTATCACTCCTAAATCCTTCACCCTTTCCACTCGGTCTAGGGGTGACCCATCAATCACATATGCATAGTGTTGAGGAGACTGTCTTCGAGAGTATGTCATCACAAAGCACTTACTGGAGTTCAGGTCCATGGCATTGGCAACACACCAATCAACCAAACAGTTCAAACTATCCTGCAGTCTATGGTAGTCATAAGGACCCTTTATTTCTGTAAAAATCTTTGCATCATCTGCGAACAGCAAAAAATCAGTAGACAGATTGCACCCAATATCATTTATGTAGAAACTGAAAAGCGTGGGTCCCATTAATGAGCCTTGAGGCTCATTAATGGGCTCATTAATAGTCCAGACAGAGCAGGTATTCCCATAGAAAATTCGCCCCTGAATCTAACAAACAGCCAACGATCAGCCAAATAGCTCTTAAACCACTGAAGAAGGCAGTCCTGGATACCAAGAGCCTCTAGTTTAGATATTAGGTGGACGTGGGTAATGCGATCAAATGCCTTGGAAAAATCTATATATATTGCATCCACTTGACTATTCTTCGCAAAAGATTGCAAAATATGGTGTTGGAAGATTGTCAGGTTAGTCGAGGTAGACCTCCTAGCAAGAAACCCATGCTGCTGCGGTATGATTAAATTCCTAAAGCTGATGAATTTCACCACATCCAAGACCAGGCTCTCAAAAACCTTTGCCAAACAAGATTGAATAACTATCGGTCTGTAGTTCCTAATGTTCTCAGGATCGCCAGATTTGTGGATTGTGGTTATGTACCCAGTCTTTAGATTGCATGGAAAGATCCCCTTTTCCATTAGAAGGTTGAAAAATATTGTCAGATGTGGGGACAAGACAGAAGCACAATATTTGATCACCTTGGGTGTTAGTGAGTCAGGACCAGGTCCCTTAAAGGGCTGTAACTGTCTGAGGGCTGCCGATAAGATCCTCGACCCTGTGGGCATAACGCGCTCCAAGATGGGAACAACGTAGGCTTGGTTAGCTCAACAGTGACGTCATCAAGCGGGAACTGTGATTCGACCTGTGCTCACCAGAGTTCTGGCCTGTCCTTCATGATGAACTCCTGGACAAAGGTTATGGTGGGGTCATTAAAGTTCAGTTGAGGAAAGAATGCTCTCTCAATCTATAATGTTTCGAATTGCAGTAGCAGGTCAACATTTTTTCGTAAGTTTATCTTCCAACATGATATAGCGGGATTTTAGGAAATGTTTCCTTAAAAAATAAACTCTAAATACTCGAAATAGTTTTTATTCAGCTAAAAAGTTACATAATTTGGGTTGTATGGAAAATAAAAATGTAAAAATGTATTTTAAATCAGTTATTTGGCTTCACCCAAGTATAAGTATTAACAAATAAATTGTTAAACTAAGTAGGCCTACTCAACATTGAACAAAATATTATCAGAACATATTAGTAATATTATTAAAATTAAAATTAGTTACTATATAGATGACAAGTTGTAATGAATAAGTTGAGATTAGTATAAGATTACATAATCTATAGACAAAGGAACTTAGTTCATTATCTCTGATCAGTATACCAGTGTAGCAACAGTAACAATGAAAACGATGTAAATAATTGTAGAAGGTTAGTTCCATGCATTTTTTCTTTGATTTATGATTTCAATCCCACTATTACAATTTTCCACGAAAATATTCATTTAATACTATATAAAAAAGGGATAATCGTTATACTCATAATCCATTATATTATTCGGTTAAAATAAGATAATAATAATATTATGAAAACTAAAATTTGCAATTTATGATTCGTACAATTGAAAGATCCATTCAATTGTAATATAAATTTGATGAATATCTTTTGTTGCAGTATCTTTTTACTGTCACTTAAAGTTTGTGAATTTACCTGCGTTATCCAACTTTATTTAATTATCGTGATATCTTCACTCTACAAGTTGATTTACAAAACAAGCGGCAGTTGAAGATGGCGGTCCTCGACCTTATAGAGGAAGAGGCGATCAGCCATGACCAGGTGGGATTCCTCATGGTGCGGTGGGTTTGAGGACCATGGTCCTCGGGTGCTTCGAGTGCCTGTATTATGGACACCGTCGCAGGAAGTGCAATGAAAAGGATCCGCCCTCTGCTACTAACGTGGGAAGACAGGACACGATCATAAAACTTCAGACCGGTTCATTGCTTCCTTTGGAGCGAACTGAAGTCGGAGAGTGCAGCTGCAGTCGACCGTGTCGCTGATTCCGGGCGTGAAGCGTTTTTAGGCTCGCCTTAGAAAATGCTAAACAAACCGAGAGGAAACCACTGAAAAAAGTGAAGACAAAAAAGAAGAAAATTATGAAATAATTTGTGTTTTTTTTTTAAACCTAAAGCACACAACCACAGTGATCTCAAACAAGGGGCTCCGTCCAAAGTAACATGAAGAACGGTCTTGGGAAAAACAAAGCCTGTAAATAAGGCGTTCTTTTAGTTTGTATAGCTCCGGCGATTCCCACACAACGTCCGTAAAGAGGACTACCAGCTCCTTAAAAAAAACACTAAAAAATGATATTAAATCAAACCAGAAAAAACTTGTTGTAATTATCCAAGTAATTAATCGTTTGAGTTTCCGGCGATATTTTAAATTTTGTATCCCCTGAACTACTACAAACTACCATAATAAGTTATCATATTTATTATAGCTTGAAAATATAATAGATAATAATAAAATGGTTTTTTTCTTTAGAATTAAAAAATATAGTATACTATGAAGTTTAAGTTATTAATAATATAAACTTTAATTACTAAGACTTGAAATTGAAAACAAAAGACGAACAGGGAATTTTCACTTGAGTTAATAACAGAATGAAATAGTCCCACAGTTTAATAAATGATGTAACTCGGTTTAATTTAAACTTTTAGACTCTTTGCTAACTAACTTTTAAACCTTTTCAAATGTTAAGCTTTGTCGTGGTATCTGAGTATCGGAAATCGGTTGTTTTGAACAAGGCTTTATCTAAGGGCGATGTAAGCGACTATTGCATATATGATTGATTGTAAAAAATTAGTGCTTTTAAGCTCCAAACTGCTTTTTATACCAAACTTCTCTTCTTAAACTTTAATAAATAATATTACAACTTTTTATTAATCAATTCCATTATTTTTTTGCGAACTTTCCTGCAGGAATTACTATATTATAATGGTAGTATCCTAGGTAAGACCTAAGCCCGGGACCATGTTACATTTCATTTTTAGGTCCCCAGAAACGAAAAAAACACTATTTCATTCCCACATATATTTATACATATTATATCTATTGTCCGTGGTACCTACTGATAACTTTTGAAAAAGGCTTCTGATTTTAATGAAATTTAGTATGAATTTGTGGGACCAGGTTTATTTTTTAAGAGTTTATTAACCGGTATAATCGGGTTACTTGAAGGGGGGTTTATAGAGTTTCAGAAGGGTAAAAAATAGTTTTTTGCCACTTTTTATTTTAATATTTAAAAACCAACAATTTTACCTCAAACCATTTCACAATTAACCATTTTTAAACATTGGCTTAAAAATCACTATTTTGAGTTTTTAGATTGGCTTCACAGCTTTATGGGGCAATGCTTCTCATGTTATTCTTACGGGAAATTATCAATACCTGTTTCCCGCTTATTTATTGATATAACTTAATAAAATGTGGTATGTGCATTCACGTTGTAGGGTTTAACTTATATTTTAACTCTCAAAAACTTCTTATAACACCTCCATAGCAGCAAACCTACTCGTATATTCTCATGTCTATTGTGTTTTTGGGGAAAATAAAATAATACCACACTTTGCTGGAAATTCGCTGAGTACGCAGGTCTGCTGCGATGGGTGTATTTTGTTCGTCTCCATGTAGAAAAAGCTTTTTCTATTTACTGGTTTAAATTTGAGTCACATAATCGATTGTATTAACCAAACATTAAGTGTCATTATAAATGCTATAATGAATGCAACCTTTTAAATAGTTCAAACCCACACCAGTGTAATATAAACCAAGAACATTAAGGATTTCAGTTTTTATGTCATATCCAGAAATGTATATCGCTTGTATTTCATATAGTAGGGGACCCAAGCCCTCAAAATCCCAATGAGGTGATACCCGAAAGATATACTCTTGAAATCGATTGGACCTTTTTCTAAGGACATTAGGCTGGGTCCCCTACTAATAGCAGCAAACGGGTAAGGTACAATAGTGATAACAATCTAAACTAAGTCGGTATTGTAGTGCACCTGCGTAATGGATAATGTATAAATAATTAGAATATAATAACAGATCCATCTTCAAAAAGCTAAATGTAAGGTTTTAAGGTGAGTCGGTGACGTAGTGATCATAAAATTATCAACAAAATACAAAATTGCAAGTGAGATTGTATTGCATAAATCTTCCATTGCAAGAACACTCGGGAGGTGACAATTTCATAATATTTATCAATCATATCCCATCTTGTAGGATGTTTAGCTCACCTTAATGCCGACATTGGTCTCTAATTTGGGTCAGTCGGTGGCATAGTGGTTAGCTTGCCCGACTTTTCGACCATGGTAGCAATGTCGTGGGTTCAAATACGCTTTCTGCCAGAAAGTTTAATAAATACCATTCATCTGCACAGTAGCGGCTCACCCTCTTACTTTGAACAACACGATCCACGCACGGATCAAATGTCTATGGGGGTGGAGCAAAGTAAGGCCAAAGAGGCCTGCCAGCCTAAAAAGGTGTAGGCTATCGGAGAGCAGTCATTAAACTGCTTTAGTTAGATATCCCTCTCTGCAGTCATATGACTGGTCGTTTGCCGTTTCACACTTAAATTCCTACAGTTACAACTTTCTACTCCAGTACGGAAACGGTTGAGACAGATATCCGATGAGCATTATACCAGCTATTGCTACAGTTGAACCGGCTATCTAATATTAAAAAAGAGTCTCAGAAGGAAATAAAATAATAATGGATGGAGACATTTGTGTCTGTTAACTGTTCATAGAGATTTATTTACAATATTTCTTTATAGAATAAGAAATTATATATTTTAAAAAATGTCATAGAATATATCTTTAAAGAAATATTGTATGCGGGCAATTCCTAGAAGGGGTTAATTCCTCTTTAACAAACACAAAAAGGATTCTTGTTTACAGAAAAGACAGTTCGCATTCTAGCTGGCAAGAATCATGCAGTACTGATTTTTGGAAAGCGAAAATCATAAACTATTATTATTAAACAGTGGTCTGCTAATACTTAGGCCTATAGTTCAGCTTCAATAATCGAGTTGAAGATACTCCCCTTTTACTTTGGGATGCTAGCCTGAGTTCGCTTATCTCATTACATCACAACTAAGCCTACTTTGACTTTCACTCTTTAGGAATCACCCCAAGTCCAGTCGTTCATTTTTCCAAAGCTCTAGACAGCAGTTCTACCTTCAATCCTCTATCCTTCTTGAATCGTAGGACTTTCTAGAAGAGATATACGACAAGAAACCCATAGTGTCCAACATGTTCATGCAGACCGAGTCCACCGTCATCACTCAAAGATGTCGTGTGGCTTTTAGGCGTGCCCTTCCTGTGGAGATACGACTGAAAATATCCATTACCTGACAAGAAGTGGGCCACGAAATAGTCCATTTCACCATGCCGCTGTTCGACCTAGGGTTGGACCTGCTTCATGAGTCTAGTAGTCCATCGACAGCGATTCTCCAAACCAGTAGTGAACTATGCTATAGTTCGCATATATGGATTAGTCACTTAATTCGCCCATGTTGTTGGTGGATATGGAGACCCCGGCCAAACCGTTAAGCACGTCTGACTCTAATGGGCATTTTGCCCAAGCCCCCGAAAGGATGGGATATTGAAGGAAGAGAAAGTGTGAGAGAGGGGACATCAGACGGCCCTTTGACCATTCAGAGGGCCAACCCCCATGTACTGTGACAAAGGTCCACCCTGCCCTCTAAACGACCAACCAACCGACTGTCCAATCATGTTCCAGCTAGGGGTGAATGCCCACTACATTAACCTCACCCGCCGCTGTCTTTAACATGAATATGTTAAAGCTAAGGGTTTCCATGCCCGATGCAATCTCACCCCCCCCTCCCCCACTGTCTTGAACATGAATGGATTATGAAGTAAAAGGAAATTGTCATAGTGGACAGCCAAGACTTACCATAGTGTTATGACAACTTCGTTTGGTGTACTTAATGTCAACTTCGCAACTAGAATAAATCCGTTTTAAAGTTTTCCAGGGACTACTTCGCTCTTAGATAAAGCCTTGTTCAAAACAACCGATTTCCTCTATTCAGATACCACGACAAAGCTTAACATTTGAAAAAGTTAAAAATATAGTTAGCAAAGAGTCTAAAAGTTTAAATTGAACTTATCTAAATACTTTTTTTAAACAGCGGGACTATTTTATTCTGTTTTTTACTCAAGTGAAAATTCCAGGTTCGTCTTTTGTTTTCAACATGAAGTCTTAGTAATTAAAGTTTATAAATAAGTTAACATCTACTGTATAATATAAAATAGTTTCATACCTAAATATTACTACGAGTATAATAATAATCGAATTGCTGTTTTGCATTATTACAACGCATTGATAGAAAATGAAATCCTGGAAAGAATTGTATTGTTAATTTTTAATAAATAACTACTCAGTATGGTAGTTTATAGTAATTTTAGTGGTAAAAAGGTTAACATTTTGCCTGAAATTCATGCGAGATTATTTCTCAAACACTGGTTGATTAACTATTCGTTTCAATATGAAAGTTTGGATTGCAAATGAAATTGATACGATTTCCAATTATGTTGAAGGACGCTGTACACTAACAAGCATTAGGCGACAGTTAAAAAATACGGCATCAACATTATTTATCCAATCACTATTAGAATTCAATGCATCGTTCAACAGTACTTATATACTGAAATGATTTTTTATTTTCTAAGTCTGACGACAATCTGAAGTTCCAGATATTGAATAAAAGTTTAGAGGAAAATTATAATAGGGAAGAAAAAAAATTAAATGGAACTAGTCTTCGAAAATTTACATGGTTTTAATTGTTACTTTCGCTACAATGGTATTCTGATCAACGATAATGAAAAAGTTTCTTTCTCTGTAGGTTATGTAATCTTATATTAATGTCAATTTTCATTACAATTAATTAATTAATTAATTAATAGTTTTAATAATATTATTAATATTTTTGATAACATTTTATTCAATGTTGATTGCTTAGCTTAATAATTTAATTGTTAATATTTATAGTAGTTCGAAGCAAAATGTATGATGAAGGATCATTCAAGTTAACGGATTTTAAATAATTTTTATTTTCTTAAAACACAATTTTTGTAAAACCTTTTTAGCCGATTAAAATATCTTTTGAGTAGGCCCATTTGAAATTTATTTCTTTAATTAAACATTACTTAAATTGGCGGAAGATAAACTTACGAAAAAATGTTGACCTGCTACTGCAATTCGAAACATTATAGATTGAGAGAGCATTCTTTCCTCAACTGAACTTTAATGACCCCACCATAACCTTTGTCCAGGAGTTCATCATGAAGGACAGGCCAGAACTCTGGTGAGCACAGGTCGAATCACAGTTCCCGCTTGATGACGTCACTGTTGAGCTAACCAAGCCTACGTTGTTCCCATCTTGGAGCGCGTTATGCCCACAGGGTCGAGGATCTTATCGGCAGCCCTCAAATAGACAGAAGAAGAGCTTTGTGATAGAACTTGGGAGCTGTTGGCACAACAAACATATCCTAACATTATAGTCTAACTAGTGAAACAAACTTTTCATTTAGTTTCATATTTTTTATTCAATTTTTTTTAATTTCTTAGAGTTTACGGCACGAAACATACACGATTTAAGTATGGTCACGAATGAAAGATTTGCATAGTTAAATATTATTTAAAAGTTCATTATTAGAATATAGGCTACAATAGGTCAGGTGTAGCATGCCGGTGGCCTATTGTGTGGTGAACGGGTTTTGCTAAAGCCAAGCAATTGTAAGGCTTGATATTGGAGATTGTATATTTCTTTCTTTACGGAGTAAGTTCAACTTAACTTTTTATTTCCTCAACTTCTTAAACGGTTAGCAAAAAGTAAAAGACACTCGTACATAAAACCAGAACTGAAAATTTAGGTTTTACATTCTTCTAATCTGTGCTTTACTGGACGATTATCTTTTGGATTTACTTCTCCTGTGACCTTAAGGACTTCGAGCAATAGCTTAAAGAAAAATTACGAAAGTGCTAAAAGTGTTAAGTTTACTTGGGCCCTGAAACTTGATTGTATCTTTTGTCAGAATTAATCATCTACCAGTCCTCCCTCACCATCACTTTGGTGATGTATCACCTCACAAATTGGCCGTTATCAAGAGGCCATTAAACTATACCAAAAAACCAACAATTTGATTTCGTTTGTCTTGAATGGCCTTGGAGTATATAAACTCTGAAAACTGTAAAATTGCAAACATACAAAGGAGGTAGAAAGAGATCTTCTGTATGATCTCCAAACACTTAAAATTTTAACTAACGCCTAAAACAGTTGTACCGCTTGTGGTGTGTACTAATCTTGCCTGTACTCGGACATCCACAAGGCTCCGTATCACAACACTTGGGAGCGTAGCTATTTACCAATTGTCAGGGTAA
Source organism: Neoaliturus tenellus (assembly GCA_030545055.2). NCBI lineage: Eukaryota > Metazoa > Arthropoda > Insecta > Hemiptera > Cicadellidae > Neoaliturus > Neoaliturus tenellus. The sequence goes on along the minus strand of CM061535.1, from coordinate 44,812,070 downwards.
TGTGGTTTCCATTAACAAGAACAACACGTGAATTAATTGCGCAAACCTTCTTTTTACCATGCAGGTCTATTTACTCTAATTATTTATCAATTCATGCCCATAAAATTATCATTATCACTAATACAAAACAAATTACAAACTAAACTCTAGCTGTGCGGCTACAAACATCCTGGAGGCAGTATGATCTGGCTACCAAATTCAACTCCAATACCTCTGTAACCTCAAATGTTTTACCGAACAAATCCCTTTTACATTTTTGGAACTAAACACAAACTTCTCAACAACCCCTACTTTAAAGACCCAAAACTAACCACCAATTTGCTCAACAGGGCCTAAGCCCCGCATCCAGGCGCTGCTCTGTCCTGGTAGAAGGAAGTTAGCCTATACATGTAGTAGACTGCATTTCTACTAAGTGTCAAAGCACTCAGTGTTTACCAAAACACCACCAGCGCGCTTCCTACACAACCTTGACGTTTCTCAATACCCCTCACAGCCTTCTATTATACAATATTATACATGTACTATTTTAATTAATGAAAACTCTATTTACAGCCAACCTTCACACACTTGGACGGTTTATAGCGAAATGATAGCCTATGATTTCACAGATATCGCGCCTCTACCACCCAACCACATTTTATGCACCTACACCATATGGACCTTCGTCCAACATAACCACGTGTCACATATTTTTATTCTTAATAAACTCCAGTTATCCTGTGGCAATGCTACGTTATTGCATTCCAACTTGAAACCTAAGAGCTAACTGGCTTAATCTTAATCCAGAGATTTAATTATTGAATTCTCAAACATATCAGTTTAGTAAAACTTGCCTACCTCTGCCCGAGCTATGTATGAAGTTGCACATACTCTCTGTGAAGTTGCAAATTTAATCGATTTTTCCTTAAAAATATTTGTTACATTTTCAAAAATTTTTTATTTATGAGGGCCTAATATAACAATTCAACGAAACACTTACCAAGTTTTAAGAAAATCGGTTGAAAAACGGCGTCCGAAACAGGGAAATAAATACCATGTTTTGCATTAAAAGCCATATATAGTTAACATTGCCGACTGCGCAACAATGGGCTACTGGCCCAAAGGTGAACATTACTCTTAAATAATTCCCATGTTACTGTACTAAAAGTTGTAAAAGTTCACTATGCTGGATGTACTGATTTCATTAGAGCTATTTTATGAATAGATTGAAAGTGCCCGTGTGATCCGAGGTTTAAGTTTGTATCGGCCAGTTTATATGGCGACTGATGAAGCTCGGTCCATCAACAGCAGTTTATGAATATTTCATCGCTCTATGAATATCTGAGCTTCATTGCACCTGACCGTTGATTACTCTAAGCTGAGAAGAAAGTCTAACTTGAAATGACGAACATAACTACTTATCATACAAGATAGAATTATATTCACTAATGCTAAAAGCAATTGAAAAGAACTGATTGTTTAAATGTTTTTATGTAGAAATTTATGAGTTACTACTAAACTGTGTTGCTCTGAACAGGAAGAAGTGAGAACTACTCCTGAAACATAATTTTTCATCAAAATGTATTGAGAGAGGTAACTCATTATCTTCATAAAGTACTCATAGTCTCATTATAACATCGCCACTAGCGATCCCTGGATGTCATAGCTTCTACGACTAAAGATAGTGAGGTTTATTTTTTTAAATGTGTCAACCTGTCAACAGCCAATGCAGTGGTTTACGCAACCACTGCATCCTTGATATTAGTTTACTTCATTACACGTTACCAAGCAACTCTGATATTAGTTTAGTGGCATCATGTTATCGAGCGTTCTGTGCTGGCCTAACCTTCAACCCTTTTTGGTTTTACAGTTTATATTCTATTACTCACTTTATCATCTATGATACGTAGCCTAGTGTTCTGTATTGAATGTTGTGTTCGTTTGTTGTTTACTGTAACTATGACATTGTTTTTTGTGGGATTACGTTATCTAGTTGCATATTAGATAATAATTTATATTTTCAGTCGTAAAGCTTTAGAAAAATTACAAAGACCAGTTGAACAATTTCTTTATGAGGGATACAAAATGGAACGACAATTTAATCAACACAGTGTGTGTTGCAAATATAACTATATAAATTATTTATAGATATCAAATTGTAAATTTACACGCACGTATTACAGAACAAATAGCTGGACGGATTCTGCACAGTCTCTTGGTCACTTGAAAAACAGTTTCACATATTGAGAAGAAGTTTTTACTTTAAATAAACCCTGCAACATCCGTCAAACAAACACAACCTCTTATCATACAAGCTAGGACTACATTTGCTCACCATCATGAGCAAAACTGATCATACATTTGTTTTCAATTTGATTAATTATTATTCTAACAAATTTCAAATCCAAATATTCTTTTTGTAACTAATGTATTCTATATCTAAAAGTTCCATGTCGAAAAATGCAACATATTAATATGTTATATATTCGATGTATTGATAGGTCTATTTTACTTTTTTCACGATGTTGGGTGACATTTACCTGTGACCTTTGCAATATTATTTTGTAAATGATGCCATTGGTCAAATTATCCCCATCACTTTTACATACTACCTTCATAGAGTCATTTTTACGGTTCACATTAGTTCCTCACTTCACACGAGTAACATTTAGGATATCAAGATATCTCAATCTATGAAGTGTGCTAATTATGGAGAGTAATTATGTAATACTTTAGGAGAATTAGCAAAACTTAATGAAGAAATGGTATTTAGATTAAAAGAAGGAATCTTAATGAAACGAAGGAGGATACAAATTAAATTTACAAATGTTTGCATGTTCTTCATAATTACACACTAATATACGAGAAAATTTCACAATTCCACAAGGTCATCAGATAAATCAGTCCTCAATTTGATAGTAGAATATATAAAAAATAATATTTTTTAAAAAAATTAAAAGTGTCCAAGGGCGCAAAAAAGGGAAAAGTTGAAATAAAATTTTGATTCTTGGTGAAATTGGGAACTTGTACATAATTAAATAAATTGTTGAAAAGTTTAATTAATAATGTTATTGATGTCGTAACCTTTAGTGGCGTCATTTAAATTACTTAATTTTTGTTCTCTTATGTGATAATGACGTCAAGGGTGACATCATTTGGGGGAGAATATTAAATATATCTCAATTCGTATGTCTGTGAATATGAAAACTTTTTTAGTCTTCAAGATCACTACACCACCATCACTCCTCTTTCAAACACCATATTGAGTGCCTCCGATGCAGAGGTTGAGTCTGTCACCCATGATGCGGCTCTCGGGTACCACTAAACTCCTTTACTTGGATTGAGTTGAAGTTTTGTGGACGAAATAAAGAAAATCCCTGCATACTTTCCTCGTATTTTGTACATTTACAGTTTCAGAGGTTTTCCAAAAGTCTAGAGGGTCATCAAATACAAATCAAGAATACAAATCAAAGCTTTGTCATATTTTAATGACCTTTGAGTGACAATGCAAAGGTTTTGTTACCCAAGATCAAACTCATGTGTGACAAGATTGATAGGTGATGAATCCTCACACAAGGCTTTAACGCTATTGGCACTTGTGCAGTTTGTCTTCAAGATTTTGCTCAAAATCAATCTCCACTTTTTCAGTGACCTTAGAGCCTTACATTGGGGTGAAAGATAAAAAAAGTGGTAAAGATTATTAATTTCACTTCGACCATAACCTTTAACACGTCATGGATGTTTAACCGAGTTGACACCATTTGGATGACGTCATGAGATGACTAATCTCCTGCCTAATCTGTCAAACCGGTTTGGTGACGTCACTTCCTGTAACGGTACCTCGTGTCGTCATTCAGCGGCCATTGAATTGAGCAAACAATTTCACTTTCACACTACTGCTAAGGGGTTTTCGTATTCAATTAGGCCCATTATGATTCGAACTGTCATTCTCGATTATTTCAAAACATCACCAATCATAATGGTGCAATTGTTAAAGATAAGTTAGTGACATAGTTTGCTATGCCGCGATTGAAATGCAGTAGACAATATATTCTACTAAATATTTTACTTATAACTGAATAAAATTATCGTTTCTTTATGCACCTATAATAAAGCTAATGATGTTGTATATATACCCCAATGACGTCTAAGGGAAGTCTTAGAGAAAACTTCATCGGCTTTCGTCACATCATACATAATTTTAAACGTCTTTGAACTCAGATTAATTTACAACAAACCCAAAAACAAAAGGTAAAGTATTTACGAATCTATTTCATTTTTTTAATGAACATTTAATTGACAGTTGGAATATGCGATTTTTATTTTGGACCCTTACGATAGCATTGTATTCTGCTAAGTGAAAACTTTAATTTGAAGTACATATCAACCTGTGTTAACATTTCAGATTTTCTTCTGAATCCTGGTGGGACGCCCCCTAACATGGGAAAACTAGGAGTGCCTTGCAAAAGTACATTTTTAAGTGCAAAAATGGTTCACTAGTTGAAAAAAAGTTGAATAGTTTTATCTGTAATCGTTCAGAAAATATCAAGCTCTATGTTTATTTTAATGGATTTATGAATCTTATTTCATGGCCAAAAACAGCCAATTTACAAGAACATTATTTTAAAATAATTCCAAGCAAATATTTTTTAACATGCAAAAAGTAAATAAATCAAATATACAAATGTTGGTTTTACATTTAATGAAACAATTTCCTAAATTATTTTGTAACAATGTGTAGACCTAACACATGTGCTTCTTCTTCAATTAAGTTTTTATAGATAATCAACCAGGAACCACAAATAAGGGCACAGTATCTGGTTACAATAGCTCGTCAACAAGGGGAAATTTTATATGGGTAAAATATTTCCTATTAGAAAAGTATTAATTAATATAAGAGTGCCGAACGTATATGTACGCCATTTTTGTAGACTATTATTGTTATATTTTCAATGTTTGCTTCACATATAGATACTGAAAATAAAATATAATGTAAAATCGCATATAGCTCGATGGATAAACTCAACCATTTTATTTTATGCTCATTTTAATTTTGTGCAAATATTTAGTCGTTTCAGCTACAAAATTCATATTTATCTGTCACACCCAATATCACGATTAGTTATCTTGGTCCAATTCTAATACCATTAAGAAATTTTCAATCCTTGATACTGCTTCACAATTAACCGTTAATATTTCATGATATAATCAACAGCCACAAATCGTTAGCATACAATTAAGTATTTTGAAATTTGGCTACTGATGATTAAAATATATTGAAAATACCAAATTGTAATCTCATCTTGTAGTTAATCCATATCGGTTACTAATCAGATAGCTATTTGCAGAATGGTCATTAGTGAACAATTAAGCAGTTGAGAAAATCATTGAGATTACATACTGTTGGGAAAATAACCCTACTTAAAATTAAACGAACAAATCATTATCAAAGTGGTGTAATATTATATAGCATTTTTTTTTTTACTTAGTACATTTGCGTTATGTGTTTACATTAACTGTAAACACTACTCTCTAATCCTTTGCTAATAGAAAAATATTGTTTTCGTCGCAATTTTCTAGTTTGATTTTTTAGTGAACATTTCATTTTAGACATCTCCAAAAAAAGTAAATAGTTATTAGGGTCTGTATGAATATATTTACGGACGACGCTACAGACAACAATAACTGTGCGATTTTATAATATACGAGTATTATGCGAGTGTTAATTTTTTATGTTGATTTATTCTTTACGTTAATTTAAACATGCGATTTATGAATCGACAAGTGGGTTCATGCAGTATGTGGTTTCTTTTCGTTTATATCTGAAATACAGGTGACGATACTATTTCTTTATTATCAAGATCTAAAATAAAAAGAATTCACAGGCCCCGAAGACACTTCACCAGTAGTATTGTAATCAAGATATGTTCAACTAAATAAGAAAGCAAGAACTAGAAGCTTATTCCGGTTCACAATTTAAGAAAAAACATTTTGTATGAAAACAAAACTATCAAGGTTGTTATTTACATTAAGAGTATTATAATTCTTTTTATTTGGAACCCATATATCTATTTGAATATTTATTACTAATCCCTTTCAAATTTTGTCTACTTATAAAAAGTCCCAAAAGACGGAGCTACTGTTAAAATTCCTTCATAAACACGAACTAATGGTCTTAGAACGTCGTAATAACTATTTATGCATAAGCAAACTCGTTAGATTCTCAAGCGCTTTAAATTCAAATAGCCTGATTTGCATTTCCAATATCAATAAAGTTACTGACTTAAGGCTCATCGAATTATGTGTACCGCAACAGTGCAACTCAAACGCCGCTTTGTGACGTTTATTTAGTTCCTCTTTACTGTGAAAGTGAGATTATTTTTGCAAATAAATGTCAAATATAAAAGAAATACAAACGTGAAATTGTCCTTAAAATGTAACAATTAAAGGTTACGATGTGGGGGATCACAAACAACTAACATAGTAAATAATAACTCATATTGACACTTTATTTCCTTATGCAACTTTTAGTAATGCAATACAACATCACTCAGAGTCAATCAATAAGCGTTTATATGTTGAATAGTTTATGAAATAGTTACAGTTTATTGTCTTTTGATGGTATACCAGATATGGTTTTAAATTTTACACCTCTAATTAAGTTTCTTATAGTTTGCATCGTGAAATTAAAAAAAAAATTAAGTATGCAACTAAAACTTTTTTATCGGCGACCGTGGCAATTTAAGTATCAATGATGAACATCACAAAGATGTACCAGTATATTGCTAAACTAAATTCAAACCCCTTGTTAATGAGCTCTTAAAGATCACACATAGGCCTACACATATTAAAATAGAGGTTATAGACCAATAGGAGCTCAGCATTTGGCGAATGTATATTAGAAATTACATAATTCGCACATCAACTGATTGTTCCACTACTATAATGTTTTAGTTTCTTTATGCACCTAACCTCAAAATAGAGTGATCATGTGTGAGTGAGGATGACGATTAGGTCAAGCGACATCAGGTGTGGCTACGATTTGGATGGGTGACCGCCCATAAACTACATAAAGCAGACAGAGCTAATTTTAAACATGTTTTTACAGTGATTTACCAAATTTGAGTTGGTCATAGAAAAAACAGTGTTTACCGACTGTATTCCTCCTTTAAACCACTCATGAGATATTTGGAACTATCACTTCGGTCGCATTCTAACTTACATCTCACTCATAACTTAAAGGCCAATTGAAATTTTTTCACTGTTTATTATTTATTTCACTTATCAGTTATAAATGAGCATAACCTTTTGACTATGATCCAAACAGCAATGAACTTGGCAGACACTCTAAAAGTGATATAATCCTTTAACCTCCAAAACGGGGTATTTGGAGCCAGCTAGCGCCTGCATGCGACAAGCCGTTTCCAACCAATAATATGGTAATGGGACGATAAACAAGTTTCACTACAAAGGGATAATCAGTGTCGCTCGCCATGTCACCTGTAGGTCGTGCTTTATTGCATGTTGTCCTAGTAAATAAAATCACCTGGTGTTAATATAGCCAATACACTTTAGTACCTTGTTATCACTTCCTCGCAACGGAATCATACTTTTATCACTGCAATAAAACGTTTTCCACTAATAATAAAATGGTAATTTATGCTACAATGCTAAGATATAAGTTCATCTTAAGAGTAACTTAAAGGCTGAATACAACCCTTTGCATACATTAAGTTATTTTATTTAGGGGTCGTCCATAAATTACGTCATCTGAAAATAGGGGGGGAGGGACCAGATTGAAAATGGTGTAGTGTCGTTTCGTCCAGTGTCGTTTCGTCCAACGCCCATTTTTCATAAAAAAAGAGTGTTGTTTCGGCCAGCTCATTTTTACAGTTGATTAAACACATTAGTTAGTGTCGTTTCGCACAGCAGAAAACTTGACAAGGGATAAGGAACGCAACACAGGCTTCATATTCTACTAACCTTCGTGTGAAACATTACAACAACAGTGGTTGAACTACATCATGGAGCCTAGAAAAGGAGCACCGACAAGAAGATTACTTTTCTCCCAGTTTTGACAGCCGTATTGGACTTCAAAACAAACTCCCCCGAAGTTAATTTGTCTGTTTATTGAAAAATTACATTATACAATATGTAACCTCACCCGGTAACCCCATTACATTCGGTATGGTTGGCTGATCTGAGCAGTTAAATTTCGACTCGACAGCCTCTGTTCACCATTGGGAATTCCTGACCGTTTAGCCCTGGTTTTGAATTATGGACAAATAGTTTTACTTATTTTAACCACCTATTTCTTGAAGTCTTTTGGGAAGGCGAAAAGCTAAGTGTGCAAGGATTCCATTACATTCCGATTCGACAGCCCTTGTCTCAATCACGAAGAATAGTTTTACGTATGTGAACTAGCTAATAATTGCGTAAAATATAGGCTACCAACTATAATACTCGTAAGAATTTTTTATAAATAAAATAATGAACACTCTTTACTTGTAACTAATTATTTTGTAACTATAAGTGTTCGACATATCCTAGAGCCCTCAATCCAGAAAGGCAAAGTTTCAATTAGTTTTTGTAGACCTGCCAAGTAAACAATTAATTGTATAGGATTATTGGACGAAACGCCACTAGTTGTCAGGTAGAGAGTTACCCCTCGCCATATGTTCGTGGAATTTGTACGAAACGACACTTGTCCGAAACGACACTGGACGAAACGACACGACACGATTGAAAATGACGGTAAGGTGATGTGCAGGGGGGGGGGGTCTGCTTTGATATGATGTCATTTTAAATATGATGTTTTATATAACATTTTAACAGTAAAACAATGATAAATTCTAACACAACTCCACTATTATAAAATAATTATCTATAAAATACATTAGACTATTTTAATGCGTTGTTTTATAGTTTATTTTTCCATTGAGAAAGTCATTTTGGCTTTATTTCTAAAGGTAAATTCAGATTTGATTGGTCAATTTTTTTAGTTTATCATGTAGAATTTAAAAATCATTAATTTTTACTTAAAACGGAGGTTTGTTAAAAATGACGTCATTTTTCCGAGAGGGGGGGGGGTCAGACAAATTATGATGGTAGGATGATTTTAGGGAGGGGGGGTCCAAAAATGGCCAAAAAGCGATGACGTAATTTATGGACGGCCCCTTACGACAAACAACATACAAGGTAAAAAAATAAGTGTGTTTCAATCTTTAATGGAAAATTCTTTTAATAAAAGTGCAATTAATTTTAATTCATTAAAGTAGCTTACCTCTTTATTATGAAACTTGTAATATCATTATTGATGCTTATTTCAACGGTTATCGTATTTTTTAGTTTTTTTTTCTGTATAATGATAAGATTTTAAATCTTAAGCTCGCTTAGTAATCCAGGGAAGTTACACTCTTCATTATAAAAAGTAGATACCCGAAGACTGGGGCCAACCAATGATTGTTATTTTAAGGCATTAGGCCTATATTTATTTTACTATAACACTGTTTCGATGTCAGGACTTTAATCAATACTTCTTATACTTTAAAATTAAAATGAACTAAAAATGTTATCTGCTCATCAATCATAAGTTATTTCACCAAGTTTGAATTTATGGAGGTTGACACCCAACAACTGGTATAAGAAGTTGGAGAATAAAGGGGAGAACTTTCTGTCGTGAATGAATTCTGTGGCTTTACTTCAGGATTCGATGCGTATTACTTTGCCACGTCCACATAGACTATTGATCTGTGCATGGATCGTATTAGACAAAGTAAGGGTTTGAGCCCCTATAGTACAGAGTTGAATAGTACTGATGACATTTCCTTGTAGGACGCGGATTCGAACCCACAACAGTCCATGGTCCCAAAGTCCGGGGCGCTAACCACTCCACCACCGGCTCACCCGATAGTAAAGAGTGAACTTACATCAAATGTGTTTTTAAATTAGAGCAACTGTGTACTGTTTTATATAAAAATATTTTTCAGTAAGATCGTGTTGTTTTTTTTTTTTTCATAATGTTATGCAAATTTAAATAAAATAAAAATATCGGCGAAAGGGTTCTACTGCGTCAATTAATGGCCTGTCAAGTTTAGCCAATTTCTGAGGTTAAGTACAATATGTCATATGACAAATTTGATGACGTCATGGATTTTAAATGACCAGATGAAATGACCTGTGAATAGAAAGTAAAAAATACCCCAGTCGCAGCAGACCTGCGTACTCAGAGAATTTTAAAAGGAATTAAAAATTTTGTATTTACCCCATAGACACCATAGAAATGAGTATGTAGGTTTATTCCCATAGGATGTCGTTAAAAAATTTTAGTTAAGCAATGTAATGTTTGGGTAAGGTAAAAATCAAATTGTTTCAATATTCAGCACTTTTTAATAATCCTCATAAACCCCATAGGGGTGACTATGTAGTTTTGCAACCACATGGGTGTTGTAAGCAAATATCAGTTAAACTCGTGAATTTATATACCAAATTTTACAAAGTTATGTCTATAAATCAGGAAGATACGGAGTTTTATTGATTTCCCATAAGATTAACATGGGAAACCTATTTTATGCTTTACTTCGGAATCTGTTGAGCTAGGTTAAATATTCAAAATACTACATTATCTGTTTTATAAGCTCTTTTAAATGGAGTTAGTTAAAATTGATGAATTTTTTAATTGACATCCAAAAATGCAAAAAAAAAACATTTTTGACCCCTTTGAAACCCCATAACTCTGTTCCCCAAACCCTACAATGCTGGTCCGCGATTTCATGAAAATAGACCTAATCTTACACATTCATACAAAATTTCATCAAAATCGGAGGTCATAAAAGTTCAAAAGTTATCAGTACCACGAACTCACATATAATATACACATATATATGAAAATGAACGAATGGTGTTTTTGGCTTCTGGGGACCTCAAAATGAAAAATTAAAGTGGTCTCGAGCTTAGATCTTACCGTGGATACTACCGTAATAGCGTATTCCCTATAGGGAAATTCGCTAAAATCTTAATACTCAAGTCACAGATATTAAAAGTGCATCACAAGATCAAAGTAATTCAATTAAAATTAAAAACATATTTTACAACCGCAAAAGTTTTTGATTGCAAGATAGGTTTTCTTACATCCTCCATTTTTTATCTTAAAACTTTATCTTGAACATACACATTTACAATAAATGATTCTTGTTATAGTTAAAAAAAAGATTATCTTTTGTTTCCATCACAACCATTTCTTCTTTTTTCTTCTTTTGATTTCTTGTTTTTCACAGTTCCTATTGCGAACAGTGTGTCCGTCGAACTTTATAATACAGTCGCTGCATCAATTGCTATTAAATAACAATTATTATCAAACTGTAATATTGATATAATCATCAAATTGCGGCCAATATGCGACTGATCAGATGACACCGTTTATTTGTTTTGTACAGACGAACATAACTTTACACCACGGCATCAAAATGTTTTTCTAATTGTACACTAAATGACCATATCATATATTTTCATAATTCTTTAAAGTGTAAGATCATAAACTAATAAATTAGCTGCGCATAAATTACATAATAACGAGCACAGCCATGGAAAATGCATTGTCTTTCATAACCCGGAAAAATATTTTGAGTACATTGCCTTTCAAATTAGTACATATTTAGGATGTTTGGACGAATTGATTTTTAGAATGTAGGGTATTAATTTCATTATAATCCATATTTATTTTATTTATCATAACACACACTAACTAACTACTTTCCATATTGATTTAACTGGTACCATACCCTAAATTTTGTTTGTTAAAGCAAAAACTGTTTTGTTCTTATTTAATTATCACCCAACAGTTTATTATGCATTTCATACCCTTTTTACCCTTATCGTTAACAACTCCTAAATATGGGTAGTTTTCTGAAAAAAATATTGTTTGCAGGAAATGTTATATCTTAGTTTCTAGCAGTGATAGAAATATATTTTATTTTTATTTTAAAGCCGTTGTGTATATCCACAAACCGTAGTATTATTTTAATTTTAGGACTTAAGGGTTTTGAAGTAAAAAATAATAAATGAAAATTCAATTTAATGATTTTTTGTTTTTGATTTTTATTAATAGGATTTTTAACATTCTGCATTATGAGTAATACCGTTTGTAGGCACATCGTTGTCTACAAATTAAAAAAAGGGTATTAAGTCTCTAAGGCTTTTTGAACTGGAGTTGTGAACTTTCTAATACTCGAAAATACGTACAATTTTAATTTGTGGAAAACAGCCGAAAACTAGAAAAATTCAGTTATGGTAACAAGTCACATTATTATTGAAATTTTTGGTAGATCAGTATAAGTTACCCACATTAAAATCCCCCTACTCAATATATTAGTCCCTCTTTATTTTTTTAGCTTTTCGTGTTTTTTTTTTTTTTTTCATTTAAAAATAGCTTGCTTCCTGGGAGCCATCCTTATTAAAAAATGCAACCAATAACGTTTTTTGATATTTCACTTTTTATTGCTGTACTAGTAAAAATATATGCCTTTTAAGAACACATTATTAAGAACAACACAAAGGGCAAAAATCCCAAATTATACTTATCTGATACAAAAATTAGCAGACTTTTTATATATTTTTTATTCAATATAGCAAATTAAAAATGCTTAAAATTAAAAACTAAAAATAAAACAAACCATATTAGTTTTTAAAAAGTAACATGTTTTATTTGATATTTTTACCAGTATGGCCAACCCTGAAAAATCGAATAGCTTTGAATAAAAATAATAAACAAATACCATAAAGAGTTCTTGACATTCTAAAATAGAACACGGTTTTTCCATATAGATTGGGGTTTCGTCTTGAAATATCGTTGTAGACATTTTTTTAAATTAAATAATAATACATTGCAGTCATGTGATTTTCACTTATTACACACAATTTTATTCAGAAAATGATGCAAAATAAGAATATGAAATAAAACAAAATTCCATAAAAATGTGATTTTTGAGTGCATGGTACCCCCTTAATTAATGTGTATCTGTTTAATCAGATTGTCGTCTATTACTGTACAATGTTATTGTTGTGAGAGTACCCCAATGGCCGGCAAGTTGGTAAAGACAGATATAAAATAGAAATTCCTAGTGATTTAGTTCTGGTCGGATGCTATGCATTTAAATGTCTACTTCTCTGAGTTACAAATCAAAAAGCCCGCCTTTCCTTACCTTTCACTTATTTGAATTTAAAATATTGTCTTCAATTAATTTATTTCAGTTGTGGCATTGCACGATTTATTACAATAGTAGAATAAACCTTGTGGAAGCATACGAGCATAATAAGCGAATTTGCTTAGGATTTACTGTGTATTCCAAAATCATTGATGTAAAGAGTGGTTATAAATTATCGGACCCATTTTATAATTGCTATGAGTAAATTAACAAGCAACGTAGAAACATGGGAATTAATTTATTGAATTTAAAATTAAAAACCGTTCAATATAGTAACTTCTAAAAATAATTATAAAATTGGTTATAAAAAACTTTCAAAATTGGAAAACTCCTTAGACCTTTACGTAAACCGAGAATTACACCCTTGGACTTTTTCTGGGTTTAATTTAATTCAAGGATAGAATGTTCGAAAGCAAAGGTTCAGTATATTGAGGATCTTAAGAGAATAACGGAATGGTTATTGGGGGTATAACGCCAGCAGTGCTCAGAAAAACATGGTCTGAGATACGCACTCCAAACTTTGCTTACTAACCATTAACAACATGAAGAAATGATTTAGTTTACTTCTAAAAATAATAGTAATTTTTCTTTCAGTGTGATAAAAAAAAACTTTTAAATGCTGTTTACTAGAACAATTCTCATGTTTCTAAGTTGCTTGATTATTCATTGGTTATTTTTTGGATCTAAGAATGTGTAAAGTAATTAATTAATAACCACTCTGTATTTTTACAGTTTTTAAACCAATTACACCTAATATGCTTCTACTAATTTTGACAGTATTTTTTTGTTAAAAGTGTTCAACTATATAACTAATGGTGTTTCATTGATAGAATAGACTTCAATCAATAAAATATCCCAATATTATAAAGACCAAATGAATATGTTATTATACTTATTTTAAAATTGTTTGTTAATGATTTTTAAGTTTATGAAAATAAGTATATTCAACGTTTTATTTTATAATCAAGACTAATTTGACGCTTGTGGTAAATACAGCTAGAAAGAAATTCTCAATAATGAACATTTAAACAGTAGAAATTCAGACACAAAACACGTGGTAAGCAAAAAAATCTGATTAACGAATTCATTCATTTGCCTCCAGGATTGATCAATGACTGATAATTAGGTTACATACCTTGTACCGTCGTCAATCTATATAGTTTTTCCTGATAACTAGTTTTGGGACTGCTGTCCCATTATTAAATAAGTAGAACGTCATCAAAACTTTAAAACACACTTTACATTTAATAACATGACACATAACACAACACACGCCCGAACCTTCAACAATTAATTTGAGGTTGGCCGGCCAAGACATAGAAGGTTACCGAACACGCAGCAGACGGGATGACGGATGCCATGGCCACATTGTTATATGTGTCGTGTTATTAAATGTAAAGTATGGCTGTGTTTGAAAGTTTTGACGACGTTCTACTGATTTGATAATGGGACAGCAGTCCCGATACTAGTTATCAGGAAAAACTATATGGATTGACGATGGTACAAGGTATGTAGCCTAATCATCAGTGACTTAACAACACTACAATCGTTGGTTATTTTCTTTACTTTCACTACTCACTTCGCTTTCGTGTGTCAAAAAACAACAATTAGATCTATCCTCCCCACAAGAAGGCTCTAGCCCAAACTGATTTGCGGACTGATGGTCATATTGACCAATTTTTATTTTAAATATATCTCGCAAAACTATGTTTGTTTTTTTTACTGCAACATCACTTAAATATAAATACCATATATTTGAAAGGCTTAAAACATTCAACTTAACAGGACATTCTCAAATTTTCAACTGTCTTATAAGAACCAAAGGCTGTTTAGGCTTTTGGTTTTATCACCTAAGTTAACTGTTTGTTAAGAGTCTCAGACAATAAGGCAAGTCTTTAATCTTAAAATTTTAATATTTTATTTTTCAACCATAGTTCTAGAGGAAGTCAAATGGCAATAAACATTCTTCATTTGTGTCAGAATATGTAAGTAAACGACCTTACCTGGTCAATTCTCCAACGGTGTTAGAAATCTTCATCAATCCTGGTTTAAATTTCACAATTAATAACTAGTTCTTATAATTTTGAAGTTGTAGCTTATTCAAATTAGGCCCTAGGTGTTTTCCCGTGGCTTGATATCTAAAACCATTGTCCAAAATACCTATTTGTTAAAAAGTGATCGATTTTTTTATATTACGGGTGTTAGAAGTTTGAGGATTGTAATTGGTATCACAAATAAAAGATCGTAATTTGAAAAAAAAACGTTAGTCTGTGGTGAAATGTGATGAAAGTGACTAGAGCGGAATTTGACTGTGTCATGTTGGAAAACGAGTCTGCGTTTTCTTTCAACACTTAACAATTGATTGGTGTGAATTGTGAAACTACTGTCAAATATTCTGTCATGTATATAATTTTACATAAATTTAATGTATTTATGTGAATTCATCATGCATTAGCCACATTTCATGGTAGTATTATTTGTCACTTTCTAAGACTCCAAGTATTCCTACTCACGGTTAGCCTCAGGCTTTTGGGTAAAAAATAGTTTGATATTTTTGCCCCTAATTTAAGTGAAATTCGCTATCAAAAAAAAAAAAATAAAATAAAATAAATAAATAAATAAATAAAAAACAATTCTGCTATTTTATATTCTAACTGGCTATGGGCTAGAACTTGATAAAAAAAGTTTTTCTATGTTTTTCTCATGGGAAATTGACAAAACCTTAAATGTTTCTTGTTTATTGAGAATACTCGATAGTATTTTTATGTACCCCATAGAAGGGCTTAGCTTATTGAACGCTTTTAACACCCATGGTGGCACACCGTCTTCAACCCATAGTGTTAATGTGGAAAGTATAATATTGCTCTTGATTGGTATCTGTTTATTATTTACCTCCCATAGGTATGATTTTCACAACCCCTACAACCTACGACCTATTTCTATGGTTTACAAAAATAATATAATTCCTGTGTAGTTTTGCTGAGTAGGCAATTTTGCTAAGTAACGAACGGGTTGTTGTTGTTTTAATTTAAATTTAAAGAATTTCTGGATCCCATACCTCTGAACACATGAATTTTACTGACCTGTAAACTAAAAGAGAAAAATTTAAAAAAATTATACTTGAATTCACAAATATTTTTTCAATAGTTCAGTTTTCTTATGCGACAACAAAGTCATATGATTATCTTTTCAAATTCGTTCCACTTTAGAAAGTGATTTAGGAACTCTTTATCACTTTGTGCGGTCTATAAATAATATAGTTATGGTGCCAGTTAAAAAATAATTTAATTTCATTAATGGCAAATTAATAATTAAAAATACAATTATTTCTTATAATCAATACAAGACATTGGTAACTAAAATATTTAATTTTCGACCTAATTAAATATGGCCTATGTGTTTATAACTAAAAGTATTTTTAGAAATCCATTTCCATTTAAACCATTTAAAACTTTTGGAAGTTAACTCAAAGAAGTTAGAACCTCTTGTGTCAGTTAAGTCTCACGCTTGGACGATCGTTGAGGCTCGAGCAAAAACTTTCAAACATGCAACAGAAATAAACGTTTTAGAGGAAAAAGTTTATTTTTTTATTATTTTCATTTAAAAATATTTCACATTTTCTTGTTTACATTTAATTGTGACAGGTGTAAGATGTCTGAAATATTTGTACTCTATAAATGTATTTTACATAATATTTATACGAAGACCTGATGGTCTTTACTTTTCTATATTTTGGTAGTAGGCTTATAGCTCTTGATGGTATTAACTTTGATCAGATTGGTACAGGTAGTTTCTAAACCTACCAGGATATCGTCCTATCGTGAATCGTTATACATTAAATTTAAATGTACTTATTTACGAATGAAATATCTTCCTTTGAATATCAAATATAATTAGTTATATTTTGTTCTTAGAAATAATCGTTAAGATCGTTAACTTATTAATTCTCAGTTTCGGTCTCTGTTGAGTATTTAGAGATTAAATTTGATTTGAAATATTTCATTTTACTAGTTCTATTTTTCAAATTGTCAATAAAATGAACCATTTCCTCTCTGCTAATTCAATAAATTCATTTCATATGAAAACTTATTTCTTTAGCAACTTATTTATTAGAAAAATTCATTTCTTGTGAAACTGTTCAGCATAAAATTATAGAAAACCTTAATATCAATTTTATGAATTTTAAGTGCAATATTATAATGTAATAGTTTCATTCATTAGTCCTATGAGATAATTATCTCTTTTTAGAACATAATTACATGTTCTACATCAACGTTAGGGATATTATCTCGATAAGAGATAATTTAGGGATAATTATCTCGTTATTATACGTTGCAGTATCGTATATTCCTATTTATGCCCATTCAATGGAATAAAACATAAGTTTTAAGTAGAGAATTTGTTACAAATTTGTTGCAGTACGAACCATGAAACCACCGTGAGAGCGCTATATTTAGCAGGTTTTCTTCAAAAGATGTTTGATGAAATCCTAATCAAAACTATTAGGATTTTGATTATTTTTAAGTAACGTTTTAATATTTTAGGAAACATAATAGGGTATAAATTAGAAATTAGATGTTGCACGGACAAAATAGCTTAAAGAGTGATGTTTTATTATAATTATTACCTATAAAGATCAGTATTTTTACGTTTGTAACTACTGGCTGCAGGAATTTGCTTAGTTATAAAGTCACCGTCTAAATTATATTTAAGTGTCCGGAATTTATGTTTTTAAGTATGTGTCGTGTCCTATGGCTTCGTGTTTGTTCGTATGTACTCAATGTTTGTTTATTTATTCATTTTAACCTTTGAAAAGAAAACCAAGTTCGCTAAGTTTTAACCTCAAGACGAAATTGTGCTGATGATGCCCCAGACAAACAGGGGCGAAACAATTGTCCACCACAACGATCAAAAATAATCCGGATTGCTATTAGACGGTGAGTTATCTCCACCTTTTTAAATTTATCGATGTGTGTATTGTATTTAGTTTCTGTTTTATATACTTCAGTAATCAAAATCCAGTTTTAAAAGTTTCTGTTGTAGCTCTAGTCAGTATAATAGAAGAAGTACACCTCCCCAAAATTTTCAAATTGAAATTCCAATTCATCTACATGGTGACCCTACGTTAGCTGTTGTTTTAGTGACAAAGTAAAAACACACGATTTTACTCGATTTTTTAATAATGGAACATGCACAACACAAAATCATTTATACCTATTAAAAAACTAAAATAAGAGCAGCCCGTTGTTTATTTTTGTAATTGTTATACAGCAGATTTATAACTAACTTGCGTCATTCTACTGCTGCATAGTAATGTTTAGGATATTTTATGTAGTTTTTTAATATTATTTTATTGATAACTCAATAATGGACTACTTAAAAATTTAAAGATTTTGGCCAGAAGTAAAATTTTACAATTCAATAACTTAAATCAATTTAGATCCCACACCTGGGATATGAGTTGTACTGGACATATGTTATTGATAAAATATATTTTTTAATAAAGGGTTTCTATCGCTTGAAAATAACCAGTGAAATGGTACCATACAAATCTTAGATACCAAATAAACAGCAAAATGTGTTGCCTGT
This sequence comes from Neoaliturus tenellus, assembly GCA_030545055.2. Lineage (NCBI taxonomy): Eukaryota > Metazoa > Arthropoda > Insecta > Hemiptera > Cicadellidae > Neoaliturus > Neoaliturus tenellus. The sequence goes on along the minus strand of CM061535.1, from coordinate 44,793,300 downwards.
CCAATTGATGTGTAGTTTTGAAAAACTTGTTTTTTAATAAAATATATAAAAACATTGCAAAATGTAAATTTATTAAATACTGAAAATTTGTCGGTAAAGCATAAATTACACTTAAATAACAATTTGAAAGATGTATGAAATGAGAACATGAAATGCTCGGTACAGCTTTGTACACGTACTACAAGCACTACGATCAGCTATTCACTCTCAAATCCCGACACAATGACAACTCCTGTAATATAACCGTCAAACTCTAGCCCTCCCCATTGATTCCTTATGCGACATTTCCAGTACATATCCACTGTTAAAGGTAAATATATATTTTATCTATCACAAACCACTTGGTTCAAGGTAAAATAATGATTAAATATAATTTAAAACGTCTCGATTCAACAGCTTTATTTAATTTGCAGTTTACTATGGGATATAACTAACTCATATTTTGTTCAAACTTCAGCATTCTCTATTTTTCTTCTTATGTTCTGTCTTAATTAGATGAAGCTCATTGGTAAAACCTTCGTCTTCAATATCGCCCCTCAAAAAAGTCGTAAGGCTTGAGTCCACACTGGGATAAAATAAAGTAGACCACAGGAATAGATGCAGTCGTCTATAATCGTCTGATGCCAATACGTTAGACAAATTCTGGTCAAAACTTAACTGTGAAATTTATGTATATTATAATCAGTTTTTACAAATTTTATAAATTTTTAATATTGCAAACAAAGATGACCTATTTCTGCACACTTCGCTGATATGAAGTAATATTAGGTATAGATTTGTTTGTTCACGAAAGAGGCTTTTGAGTTGAGAGAGTTGACAATATACCAGAAAAGCTTTCAAGGAAAAGTGGTGCAAACCCATTTAAGTTTAGAAGACATCAAGGAACTCCAATCCCTAACCTCTTAAACACAATTCCAAAACGATAACCATTAAGCTAACGGGGCGTATTTTTGTCTATTCTACTACTAAACAGGTTGTTCAGAAATACTGTAAGGAGCTTTCCTTGGGGAAATATTTTCACCCTGTCATGAACATTCGTTAGGGATTTCTATAGGGCTCTAACCGATAACTGATACGCTTTGTAAGAAAAGAAAAATCATCAGTTTACTATCAGTTTATCAGTAATTATAACTATTCATAAAGTAGCTTTTGACCTGTTTTCCCACATGGTGACATTTTTAGTGGCAGCCCCGGATGACAAAGGAGAAAACTGGTGTCCGGACTGTCCTGTAAATCTCTCTATAGCTGGACCCATTCTCCCAATCGTCCCTAGGAGTGCTTGGTGGCCATAGGCGTCATTTAGCGGGTCCAAGGGGGGAAGACCGTCGCCCCTCCCCCCCAATGATATGGAAAATTTGTAAAAAATTCAAGTTTTACAACAAATATAATTTCAAAATGAAAATTATGACTTGAATTAAGCTTCCTTTTATGTCCTGCATTTGCTAAAGCATAATATGTAGTAAGGGGGAGGAGGTCTCATTGTAGGCAAAATATTGAAACCGGACTCAACACCTTCGACAGGGCAAGCCCTCAAAAGGTTCTCTTGAAAAAAATTTTCTATTGAAAATTGAAATGTTGAAAATTGAAAAGTTGAAGTTAAATTTAATGAAAAATGTTTAAATTGGCCAAAAAAATATTTTAAGATAGATTTGTCTCGGCAGTGATTTAAAATGGGAAAGCCAATTCCACCCGGTATCCTCCTGCTGAAAAGGGCGGGCTCCTAATTGGATCGAAACCTTACAGACTAAACAAGGTCAATTTAACATAATTCAAATGGTACTGTTACAAGAATAAAGTCCTAGCCTAACATGGGCCCAAAAACTTCACACCGTTGTTGATTTGGCAAGATGGAAAGTCCAGGTGGAATCACTGAACTGAGATGGTGGATGGCACGTAGTAGTAATGGTTAACACTGACCTCAGCCGTAGAAAGAGCCCAGAGGATAGGCCTACCGGGGTAGTCTGGGCGGTGGAGCCAGAAGGTGCAGGTGACCCCAAGGTGAAATAGGCCTACGGTGGTCATAGCCTGGGCGGCAGTGTCAGCCGGCGTGGGTGATCATGGGCACCTGCAGGTGTAGGCCTAGGTCAGCAGGCAGTTTGGCTCCATGCCGAGTGGCACAGCAGTCATCGGGCCAAGTGTTCAGTGGGCAGGATGATCATCTGGTTTAGCGGGCTGCGTAACCGCCATCCATGGGCCCCTGTCACAATTCCACTCACAATAACAAACGGTTCCTAAGCCCTGTGTTACAATGAGTTACTTGTTTCTGTATTTTTACATTTTTATTCCTAACCCAATTGCATTGAACTTGTTTAGCCAAAAATTGAGAAAATTGGAAAGGCAGATCAGTCCCATAAAGTAATGCAATAGCCTAATGACTAGCCTAATTATTTATTTTTTCCTTGCATGAGTTTGGTTTGTTACAGTTTTCATGAAACAACTTGCACACTGTTACTGGTTCATATATGAAAAGCCTATCTATGTCTGTGAAAGGAGTGAAGTAACTTGTATGAGCATAACACATTAAATTTTTACACTTAAAGCTCATACAAAATGTAAACTACAAAATCTAAAGGAAACTTACAGTTCAGGCTAGGCTAGGCCTAGTCCAAGCAAAATGTGACGATTCTCAACCTAGGCCTAGTCCAAGCAAAGTGGCTGGATTCTGTCAACCAGCTCTGAATGACGGATTTTCCAAAACACAAAAATGACTAACAATAAACACAATTTCTTGCACTTGGTTAACAATTATCACCTTAAATCTGAATTGAAATTGTCCTAACCTCAACTTGGATGTTCCAGCAGAAACTCACACTGCCATTTTGGCAGAGTGGGAAAGAAGAAAATTTCTCCTTTTTTTTGGAAAAAGACAACAAATAATAATTCTGTGAACAATGGATATACATCAATATGAAATAGGAAAAGATGAATCTTACTTACCCGTGAATTAAGTTCTTAGAAGTACGCCATCACTTAAGATGGCACAAAACGACGTCCCTCTGGTACCAACAATCCAAAAGTGAAAGAGCAAACCTTTTGCATGAAAATTTCAACTACGCCGGAAGCCACAGAACACGAGGAAGGCTTCTAGAACCTTCCAAAACATCTGGACCAAAAAAAAAACTGGCACTTCCGCCAGGCTTGCAAGAAACAGAATTGGAAAGCAAAACAGCCTCGGCAGTGCACTGTGACGTGAGGCAAATACAGTATGAAATTCCAAAAGAATTTTCAACTTCAAAATTTGCCACGGCACAATATATTCATACAAAAAACCTTGCCCACCCCCAATAAAAACGTTGAAATTGAGCTACTGTTGGCGCCCACAAAGATCCAAACACAACCGCTCCCTCTCGTCCACTGGCCCCCTGGTAGCATTCAATCAGATTAATGCTGCTCTTCCAAAATATCTTGAAGTGTTGCATGGCTCTCGACTTCCCAAATGCTACCACTTCTTGCAACTAATACCAGCGGTCTGTTGGTGTAGACTGCATCAAAGATGACAACTATCAAAATAAAGTTCGGGTAGGTTCCTTATATAACTCATTAGATTACCGGCCAGTAATGGTCGCTCGTGTCCAGTTTTGTATTTGAGTCAACCGAAATGTTGTGTGTTATGATTTTAGAGAATTTACACCTAATTAGTCTGTGTTTGAACAGAATGCTTTTGAAAATTAGCATCTAGTATGTCAACAACAACAAACTAAAAAGACAATGTAATTTAGACATCCAGGAAAAACTCAAAACATATTCTATTGGCAATGAGTATAACAGCGTTAAGGAGTTTTGCCACTTGAGAGCAATGTTTTGTTGAAGGTTTTTTTTATGAAGGTAATTTTAAATTTATTCATGAATTTCCATTGTTGATTTTTCAATTGTTAATGCAGTATATCTCATATTAGTCTAATGCTGATAAGTTTCTTTTTCCTTGATCCTCAATGCAGCAGGGTTATGTGTGGCTACGGTGGTGCCTGTAACGGGATTGGTAGCTGCGGCGGCGGCGCAACGTGGTCGCCGTAACCTAGTTGTCGCACCACACCAACACTGTTGTGTCATATCCTTTTGACTATAGTAATCCAATTTGAACCATCATCTTTTTAATGTGGCCGAAATATAAAGGAAGTCTTGTTCGTATTTGAATACAAAAACTTGTTTTATTTTTATGTCATAAATGCCTCGAGTTAAAAAATCTAAAAAAAGAACCTCGGAAACAATAGCACTTTCTATTATTTCCAATTTTACAAGTTTTTTTACTAAGCTAACTTAACTAGAAGTTTGAACAAATAGTAATTCTATAAAAGAAATTAGAGATTAAGTTAGATTACAAATATCGTAAAATAATTGAAAGAATATAGCTGGAAATTATTTATTCCCCTCTCATAATAAATTTAATGTTGCTTTAAACTATGAAATACTTGAAGACACTATCTATAACGGGTTTCTCTAGCAGTGACAATTTGAATACTCCTGCACATGCGAAGTTAAGAACAATCAGGGGATGCATATAGAAAGTCGTTTAATGTACTTCTCATTCTTATAAGGTATAAAATAGGAGTGAATATGTAGTTTGCAACTAAGGTTTACCTTGAAAATGACTTTTCATTAACTACTTTTCATTTTAGAAAAGAATTACAAAATTGAAAGGGCACCCCCTCTCTCCTTCCTTCCCTATTGTAGTTGAGAAATTAAAATACGCTGGGAAATATTCTATATAACATTAGTTTCCCATCGTTATCACCACCGTAAAATGAATTGAGAAGAACAGTTCTTAACAATTTCTGCCCTAAAACAATAGGGCAAACAAAATATAGAACTAATACACATAACACTGTTTTATATTATAATGTTCTTCTTTGATTATTGGAGTCTGTCTCATAGCGCCGTATTAGTAAGTATCAACGCTTATATGCTAATTGATTTTTTTGATACTCACTTGGAGCTAGTTTTATGCAGTTTTCACTTACTTGGATTTCATTTGGCATTAAAAATGCTTCATTATTTTTCTGTATTTAGAGTTAATGAGAAAGTTATATTTGAGCAATTTTTTATGTCTAAAATTACAGATAAGCTTTTTTTTAAGAGATTCACTATGAGCACCATTTCAATCATGAGACAGTCGCAGTTAATTATACATGTTAGTGGCACTACTGACACTTATGACATTCCTGGAGCTCGAGAAGCAGAATAATTATACTCCAGCAATGACACCTCCAATCCGCCACCGCTGTCTCTTAATGAGCTCATTTCACATCAGAGATGCGTGACGCATGTCCAAGCAAGTGCGGGTTTGGTCAAGATTAAACCCACTTTAATGAAGTTACACAGTTGTCGTCATAGTAACACTATTTTACAGGGTGTTAGTGAACTCTCTTTAAAAAAATGTATATTTGTTCATTGGGTAAAGACAAACAAAAAACATCATACACTTGGGTCTGATATTCTTCGTTTTTTCACTAATCGCCATTTTAATAATTGCCACTGGCTGCCATAGATTTTCACTTAATAATTTTTATTGAAGTAAAGGAATGTTGTATTCCGTTTGTATTTGGTATGAAGCTTACGCATATCAATGTAGAGTTTTAATAAAGACAAAAAGTTGCCAAATTAAATTATCTAACCAATGATACCATGTTAGTACGGATCTGACCAAAAATAAAGGAGTTATTGCGATTCTCCTGTTAAATACATTAATTATATTGCAAAATTAATGTTTTATGGAGAAGAATTGCCATAACTCTATTATTTGTTGTCAGATCCTTACAAAATTAGTAGCATTGATTGGATAGTTTAATTTGTTAAATTTTTTATGGAATGTAAAACTTTGATAAAATTTGCAAGTTTTGAGATACCAAGTTAAAAAATGTTAAATGACCGCCATTTTGAAAATAAACCTCGGAAGAAATTAAAACTTCCCTTAAAATGAACATTGGTATGCTAAAGCTTCATACAAAATATGAACTGAATACAACCATCCGTTACGTAAATAAAAATTATTATATAAAAAATAAATAAATAGCGGTCAGTGGCTTAACGAAGGATTTTAAACCCATGTTTGCCTGAGGTTTCTTGTTTCTCTTGACACAAGAAACAAATTTACAATTAAAGACAGTTCACTAACACTCTGTATATTTTAAATAAACATTGAACTAGATCCGATTATGGTTTTCCTGTTGTCAGAAATGAGCAAGACATTAGAATAATTTGTAACTATATCAAAGTTATGTTCCTCTCGCTCCACACACAGGTCATGTTCTCTTATACAAACAAGGACAGCAACCGTATAGCCAATCCGGTTACCCCTCCCCCACCAGGCCGACACAGTGCTATGAACACCATGTGGGAAATTGTGTTAGTTACCTTTACCCTCACAGGGGCCATGTTCTTTGATGCTGTACACTGCAGTGATACTCTTTATTGTCATTGAGTTTCAATTTAATTTAGAGTTGATACTTCGATTAAGTCACATTTAACAGACAAATTTTACTTCATAAATTCAATTTTAAAATAGTTAACTTGAATAGATACTCAAGATAAATATCTAAGAAAATTAAGTTACGTCCTTAAATACTATTTTTAATACCACGTAGTATTCAATTAATAAACAAACTACAAGATGAAAGTTAAAGTAGAGGAGTTTTTGATAGTTTTATCCTTACATGTTAAGGCTAGAACCATTGTCAATGAAGGTTCACCTAGGATGGTATAGCAAAATGCTTCTAATATGTTGAACACAAACATGCTTAATCTAAAACTTCCATTGGGGAAGTCTCTGAGAGGAACCGGTATACGAAATTTCATTGGCAATGCCATTTTATACGTGATTTCAAACGTCATCTAATTCAGAGCATTATGTCCTTATTCCCACCTTAACAGATCGCATACAATAGTTGTTATTGCATTGAACAATTTTGGCAATACGATTTCAATTCAAAAGTTTCATCACCTATAACATTTTCAATTTAGTCATCCTTTCTTTTTCGAGTGTGACATCTTTCATTGAAGACCTTTAATTTGATGTGTAGGCCAATAAAAATGCTAGTGTTGAGATTTTCAATGTTGAGAGTTCTTTGGGCAGTACTTAGGAGTGTGAAATAACAAATAGTGACCATTCAAAAATACATATTAATGCTTAAGATCGAATATCGAATTTTTTATTTCGTAATTTTGCAAAAAAGTTATCACTCCGTTATTTTTTATAAAACCGGTATATTTTATAAATTAGCCGTGGTGTTTAATTGCGATTTTACACTCTTGGCTCTACTCAATTGCTTTTGGTTCTTGGTTTTTACTCATTTCTGAAACAACTTGGAGTACACGCTTGATCGGAAAGCATGAAAAGTTCTGTGAACCGATTTTAGTTTTGAACTGTAGGTGGATTCAACCTGATTCCTCTGTCAGCATGGTAGAGAAGGTCTACATATCAGTCTTTTGTTCAACTTAAGATGCAGAAAGGCTCTTACGCATGATGTTTATCGAATCCGCAGCAGTCATTAAGCTGCTCATACTCCCCGGGTGGTGTTGAACGAGAAACAAATATAACAATTGGAATGTCCCGAGAGTGGCCTCCAGAAAATATAATGTGTCAAATTAATTTGATCTCACTGCTCATATATTTGCCTTTTACTTTCATTATTATGCTTATGATATTTTTGTACCTTACAAGAAAAACCTTGAGTGAAGAATATGGCTACCGGGTGCAAATAAGTCGTCCCTCCTCATTATTTCTTTTCATTTGTTAAGATAAACAAATATCGTATGGGGGGATGATAGTAACTTAACACAAAGTACCTTTTGACGTTATCAAACATTTTTAGTCATGTTGGGGGACGGCCCACCAGGAGTCAGAAGAAAATCTTAAATGTAAGCATAGGTTGATATGTACATAAAATTAAAGGTCTCACTTAGCAGAATACAATGCTGCAAACTAGACTTAAATTGGATGACCCTGGTGGAAATGGTAGGATTCAAAGTTTCCATTAAAATCATGTGGGTAAAAATTAAAAATGCAATAACTTTCCTAATACTCAACCTTTTGAAATCGAGTATACTTGAAATACTTGTACTCAGAATAATGTTGACATTTAAAGAATAAATGAAAACTTTAAGTTTTACACAAAATAGAGGTTTTTTATTTGTAATATTAAATACTAACAACAAAAACAGTACTATATTTATGTTTATGGCAATATAAATTTCTGTATTTAAAGCAGTGATAATTTTAACCTATCTGTGATAAGTTTACAGAATATTCTTACAGTAAAACCCATTTTTGTAAGTAGGGAAGGTTAGCCGCTCCTGCTGCAGGAGGAGCAAGGAGGAGCAGACTAGTAGTGTGCTTTGGAGACATATAGGCCAAAAAAAATTTTTTTACCAAAAATATTTTTTTAACTTAGTCTAAATTTTTTTTACCGAAATTTTTTTCCCGAAATTTTTTACCGAAATTTTTTTACCGATATTTTTTTTACCTAAACTTTTTTTACCAAATTTTTTTTCACAAATTTTTTTTCACAAATTTTTTTTACCGAAATTTTTTATACCAATTTTTTTTACAAAATTTTTTTTTTCAGAATTTTTTTTACCTAAAACTTTTTACAACTTTTTTTTACTACTTACGCCTATCCCGACCACCAACTTAGTAGACAATGAACTCTTTACACATGCGATGGTGGGGAAAGAATAGTTTACTTAGGATACATATAGATCAAGAACTGCAATGAATCTCTTTTAAAAATTCGGTGGCGGGGACGATGTTGGGCCAACGGTAGAGAAAAAGTAGCATGCTTTGGAGACATATGGCTCATGAAGTGTTATGCAACTCTTTAACCATTTATAGGGACAAAGCATCCTCTGCTTGCTCCCGCGGTGACGAGAGAGCATCAATTCCACGACTGGCAATGACCGTAGCGATAGAAGGGAATCCGGAGTGGGATATTACGCAACACCTATCGTTCCATCCTTTGTCTACAGGTGCAAACCGGTATAAACCCCCAGCCACCCACATCCGACCACCTGCACTGAACACCTGCACAAACAAACAAAAAAAAAGAAGATTTATGATGTCTAGACATTGTGGAATGCGGCCAACACCGAACACCTGCGCTCATAAAAATTCCATGATGGCCGACACCCTTCTCGAATACCTGCACAAACAAAAGAAGCGGGACGACCCTTCTCAGAATTCATCGACCACCTGCACAAACAAAAGAAGCGGAACGACCCTTCTCAGATTTCATCTACCACTCGCATCCGGCCACCTGCACAAACAAAAAGATTAGACACCTGCGAGACGACCCTTCTGAGATATCATAGACCACCTGCATCCGGCCACCTGCGGGATGACTATTCTCAGGTTTCTTCGACCCCCTGCACATTCCACAGAGAGGGGAGCGAGACAATGAACATCCATCTGACCTCACCCCTGCATGGGATCGTCTACTAACCATCTGGCGAGTTACATAACAACGCGTTTCCTATTTCCCGCCAAACCCACGTCACGGAGCTGTGCGTCCCTTTCACGACCGTCAGATTACATAACAGAGGTTGCGTAACCAAGCCGAGCGAGCGTCATCCATTTACTCCCCCCTCCGGCCTCTGTCTCCGCCTAGCCATCGTAGTGAACAGTCGTCCCCGCGCTTCGCTCCGCTTCACTGCTGCTGATTTGGGCCTGTACCAGTGATTGTACATTCTTTGCATATTCATCACTTCCATTGTAAGTATCATTCTCATTTACAATTAACTAGTTGTATTTAAATATAGTTTTGTGATAGGTCTTAGTGGTTTTACCTTTGTCAAGTTACTGAAAGAGTAGGATGCACATAGTTTTCACAACCTCTTGCACAATAACGTTAAAATATTAGTGTATGTAAACTAAATATTTTTCAACTTAAAAAAGTAGTCAGGTTTAGCTTCGCGTGGACTATGAACTATTGCGTAGATATTTTAAATATATATTGATGTGTTCTTTCATATTGAACGAAAATCCTAACTATAATATTGAGTTCCTGTAACGATTGTTTGCACTAGTGATGTAATTTTGAGACTTTATATTGGAGTAAAACCATTATTCATTAGTAGAGCAGTTTTGAAGACTTTATTTTGAACTTAAACCTTTATTGTTATTTCATGTGTAACACTAGTAGTATAGAGGTGCAAATGAATTTTGGAAGCCCCCATTCTTTTTAACTCTGAGAAGAGAAGACTTCCAAATTAATTTTTTTAATACGTAGCATTGTTTGTTTATAGATCATCATGAATGCCGTGGAACGTTGCTTCTCCTGTGCGACTTGTCGCAAAGCCTTCAAGACCAAGTACCATCTCACCCGGCACACGCGTTCTGTCCACGAAGGAGCCATCTTCCCGTGCCCGCTGTGCGACAAGTCGTTCGCGAGGGAGGACGGCGTGCGCCGCCACGTCACCGCTGTACATCTCCCTCGACCAGCGATAAACCCAGCATTTAGACAGGGTCAGTATCTTAAACATTATATATGTTCACTAAACAGTCAGATGTCTATAAACTTTAAAAATTCTACTCTCATTCGTACTATGCATAAGGATGAGAAAGAAATCCAATTTAGCTTCCACCTCACTGTAACTTGACTCACTTATTTTGCTTCCAATTTAGTTAAACATTTTGCTGCGCACAATCATAACTATCGTAAAACATCATTCTCATTTTAAATTTCTGTAACATTTGCACTAGTGATGCACTTGCGATAAAAAAGATTTTCACCTTTCACTGCGTTTATAAATCTAATATAAAATATGCTAATCATGTCTATGCTTTTCTTATAGGCTTCGTGCCCACACCGAGTCCGGCGGAACCACGACCCGGCCCCTCCTCCATTCCTGACTTTGAGCCGAGGCCCGACCCCTCTTCCGATCCTAACGTCGAGCCGAGACCGGGTCCGTCCCACGCCTCCGAGCCATCACAAGCCCCAGAACCTACTGGAGTTCCCACAACAGGTATGCACAAAACTATTAATTTACAAACTTATATCAAATGTAAATATTCATTCAGATATTTCATCCACACTAAAGTGATCATACTGTCAAAGGATTCTATTGTAAAGACTAACCAATCTTAATGTTAAATAAATCCTAGTCACAATGTTCGTTCAGACGTTTGTTCAATGACGTTCAGAAAATATTTGTTCTTTCTTCATTTCTATAATTGAATGAATCAAAAGTGACTATATTAAACATTCAGATTTTCACATTGGTTTGGAAACTGATTATTTTTAGGTTTATCATTATAATTATAAATGCGACTACAACGTTTTGTATTATTTCAGGCCAAGTATGTGACGGGTGTGGAAAAACCTTAACGAGGAAGGCTAATATGCAGATCCATGCCCGCAAACACTGCAAAGCCCTACGTGAGGAACGACAGTCCGAACAACCAGTCAGAGTCCAACAGCAATCACATGCCCCATTGACAGCCAATTCCTTCATCCCTCTCCATAAAAGCTCTTTCATCATCCTTCCTCGAGACATCGCCATGAAACGTGCCGTGATAAATGTGTATAACAATGCGGATGAACGCTGCTTTGAATATGCCATGCTAACCAAATTTATTAAAAATGCTCGTTATGACCGGCTTACTGCAAATCATTTTACAGCAGAGGTTAGGGCACGATCTAATTTGAATTTCGAGGGATTGGAGTTTCCTGTCAAACCAGACAAAATCCACACGTTCGAGCGTAATAACCCCGGCGTAAGTATAAATGTGTATGGTCTGGACAAAAAGAAAAAGAAGAAGAAGCATAGCAAGTATCAAGAAGAGCACTATGTGTATCCACTACGAGTTACAGACAAGGAGAAAGAGATGCATTTTGACCTTCTTTTCCTATCTAATGAAAAGACTTCACATTATGCTTACATTAGTAATTTCAGCAGGTTGGTGGCTACTCAGTTAACTCGAGGTGGGCGGCGACTATTTATTTGCAAGACATGTTTTGCATACTTTAGCAGTAGTCCGAATAAATTGGGCATCAGAGGCGCAGAACGACTGGAGGAGCACAAGCTTTATTGTTCATTGCGCAATCCTATTCACAACAAAGGCCGGAGGAAGGGATTAGCGCATTTCTTTGGGCCACCACCTTCTGCAAGTCTACCTGCTCAGATGTTTCAACCAAGTCCTGAGCGACCACAGCAGCTAGCAATACAACAGCAGATTCGCAGATCGCCTTCGTTTAGTGAAGCGCAGCTCACTTCAAGTTAGATAATTCACTCCATTGGAATTTTGTAAAACAAGAAAAAGAAGACTCAAGATGTAAATAACCTTTATAAATTTGATAGTTTTCGTAAGCAATAAAAATCCATGTACGTTACAGCATAAACTACTGTCTTTTATTTTAAGATGAAACCCCAATACCTTTACTTTAAGAAAAATGTATATATCATTATAGTTTTAATGTCAGTAATCTGACGATGGTGGGGCAACGATGGGGAAAAAGTAGAGTGCTTTAGAAACATTTAGCTCATGAAGTGTAATGAAACTCTTTAAACATTCGTTGCATGTACTTTCATATTGGAAATTTTAATTTTTAGTTGTTGCACATAACATATTGTGTTACATAGCTACTTTTCTTTTTCTTTTTCTTTTCTATACTTACAAGAATAACTTAAACTAAGGTTCAAAGTTTAACAGTAATCTTCTACCGACTCTGGGACTTCCAATTATAAGACAACTGACTTTGTGCAACGCTTCGAAGACTCTTCCACTGCTCACATCGATGCGATGATTAGAGGGATATTCACTAAAGAGTATTAACATTACTATTGTTTGCTTTTGCATTTATTGCATGTATTGCAAATTTTTCTCATATTTTTCTTTATATGAATTGTAATGCACACACTTTTTGTTTCTCTTGTATGTATCATAATGTAGAGTTTTTCTTGTTATAAAAATGAGTACTCAAAAAACTCCAATCTTTTTGGTTTACTCTTTGTGCAGACTCGACATTACATTTACTTTCAAAGACAAAAGAGTCGAGAAACTTAGTATTTTACTTTCACAGTCAAAGAGTGTAGTAAATTAGTTTTTCACTTTCAAAGTCAAAAGAGTCTATTAGTTTAGTTAGTATTTGTGCATGTTTTTGCAGACTCAACATTTAAAATTTACTTTAATATTCAAAAGAGTCTAATAACTTAGTAACCGTACACTTTTAACTGACCCACCATTACACTTATAGTTTTCTTTCAAAGTAAAAGACTCAAAAGTAAATGAACTTACAACTATGTTGGGGAATATCAAATGAAAACAAAAATTTCAATACACATTACTAGATTTATTGAAAAATCTAACATTGGATGTTTTATCTAAGTAAACTTTATAAAAGTCAAAATAAAATATTTACTTATCACAGCACCGAATCGCCGCCCACATAGTTACACTCATGCGACTTAAACTATACATCTTCAGCTTCTTCCACTTCCATCAGAGCTGATAACTGCAGTGGTGCCGGTGGCGGTGATAGTACCGGTGCTCTTGGTGGTTTAGCATAATGTCCCCACAGAAGAGTGTTTATTCCGTCCTACAGCATCACGTATCGTTTGTCATCAAATGAAGCCAGAGATCTCTTTCTCACTGCCGCTGAATAAGTCATATGGTATTTACTCTTTGTCGTCCTATTATGAAGACATTCGATGTAATCTTGTACGGTTAGACCACGCAGAGTGACAACACTATTAACACCCTTCTCACGTTTGATGGTGGAGGAGCAATGCAATCATCGTTCTTATCCGATCCTCTGTTACCACATGTACACATGCCTGATATCACACTGTATAGCTTCGCTATTAATCCAATGAACATTTCGAGGATCACTCCTCCGTCTTCGTACTTAAACTTCAATAAAACCCTGGCGTTGCGTAGCACATTTGATTCTGGGGTTTTTTCATACTACTGACAAAACTAATAAATCTTTTTGAAAATAAACATTCTACTTTACATTCAGTAATGTTTTATCGATGCGTAAGAACTTATGCGTTAAAGTTTATCAACATTCTTCTCTGTTAAACTACTCAACGTAGGTAAATTTAAAGACAAGAGAGTATGAAATAGTAAGTTTGATTTTCTATTACAATATGTTTACATAGCAAAAAGTAAAAAAATTAAAATCACACTATGTACGATGCAATAGTACGTGATAGAATGAAGGAAAACATTTGTTTTCTTTTAGTATGTAAGTTTAATCTTTCAACAGACTCACTAATTCAAAGTCAAAAGTAAATCTTTAAGATTTTTCAAAGTCTATTGGTTTAACCTTTGTGCAGACTCAACAATACAATTATTTTCAAAGACAAAAGATTCTAATGACTTAATATTTTTCAAAGTGCAAAGAGTCTGTTGGTTTAACTTATGCAGACTCGACATTACATTTACTTTCAAAGACAAGACAGTCTAAAAACTTAGCATTTTAGTTTCAAAGTCAAAAGAGTTTGATAGTTTAGTAAAGCGAGTGTTTAAATTGTACGAAGTCACACATTAGATTTAGTTCAACATAGAGAAAGAGGTTCGTTGGTTTAATCTTTGTGCAAACTCGACATAACATTGACTTTCAAAGACAAAAGAGTCTAGTAACATAGTATTTTACTTTCAAAGTCAAAAGAGTCTGATAGTTTAGTTAGTATTTGTACATATTTGTACAGACTCGGCATGTATAATTTAATTTAAAAGTCAAAGAGACTAGTAGCTTAGTATTTTACTTTCAAAGTCAAAAGAGACTGTTAGTTTAGTTAGTTTGTGTACGGAAAGCATTACTCGTAGTTTGATATAAAGAGAAATAGCCTACAGCATTACGCGTTTGGAAATACGAAGTCTCAAGTCTCGTGCACATCACTTCCTAGGAGTAAACCCACCAGAACCACAACAAATTAGTTTGATCACATTCACTTGTTTCCTCAAGCACACACTAAACACATGCGCTCACAAAAAAAAATCAAGATGGCACCGTAAGGATATCATCTAGACACTGTGGAATTCGGATCCACCGAACACCTGCGCAAACCAAAATCAAGCTGGTGGCGTAGGAATACCGGTTGCCTGCCACGCGCACTATGCAGCGGCACGACAGGTGACCATCAACGGCTATACTCAATTTGAATCTCAGAGTATGTCTAGAGTGTAGAGGCCCATTGAAAATGAGTCAAAAACGCGAGAGTGACAAAATTCTAGAACCAACTGTGGCCATTCGGGGACAAGACAGTGTTTTAAATTGTACGAAGTCACACATCACATTTCGTTCAATATAGAGAAAGAGGTATGAGAACTCATTACACAAGATAACCACTTAAAGACAGTTTTGCTTATGTCGAAACATTAGTCAACTATTTTGTGACTCATAAACATTTAACACATTAAATGAAGTCACAAGTCCCTTGTGCATCACTTCAAAGAAGTAAAAATTGGTTGAAAGTTCAACCGCAGCATCACTTCGCATGCAGCACACTCTTCTACATAGAAGCGAGTCGTGCGTAGAAAACTTAGCGCACACTAAAATGCGCATTTCATCTTGCCGCCGAACATTGCGTGCTTCGCGGAAGTCTTGCGCGTTTCGCGCCACTTACGCGATCCGCGCTTTTTGGATGCAAGCAGCCGCCGCCGCTTGCCACAACCATGGAGAACTCGTTCAATCTTGGCATCGGCTCGGCGTTTCAACAGGTTGCTTTAAGTTTATTTTACTCGGATCCTCACAAAAATAGAAAAAAGAAAACAAATAGAGAAACAAAAGAAAAAAAATAGAAAAAACAAAAGAAAAATTTAAAAAAATACGCGCGCAAAATTTTGGTGTTCAGTATTTTTTTTTAATTTTTCTTTTGTTTTTTCTTTGGTTTTTTCTATTTTTTTCTTTTGTTTCTCTATTTGTTTTCTTTTTTCTATTTTTGTGAGGATCCGAGTAAAATAAACTTAAAGCAACCTGTTGAAACGCCGAGCCGATGCCAAGATTGAACGAGTTCTCCGTGGTTGTGGCAAGCGGCGGCGGCTGCTTGCATCCAAAAAGCGCGGATCGCGTAAGAGTGGCGCGAAACGCGCAAGACTTCCGCGAAGCGCGCAATGTTCGGCGGCAAGATGAAATGCGCATTTTAGTGTGCGCTAAGTTTTCTACGCACGACTCGCTTCTATGTAGAAGAGTGTGCTGCATGCGAAGTGATGCTGCGGTTGAACTTTCAACCAATTTTTACTTCTTTGAAGTGATGCACAAGGGACTTGTGACTTCATTTAATGTGTTAAATGTTTATGAGTCACAAAATAGTTGACTAATGTTTCGACATAAGCAAAACTGTCTTTAAGTGGTTATCTTGTGTAATGAGTTCTCATACCTCTTTCTCTATATTGAACGAAATGTGATGTGTGACTTCGTACAATTTAAAACACTGTCTTGTCCCCGAATGGCCACAGTTGGTTCTAGAATTTTGTCACTCTCGCGTTGTTGACTCATTTTCAATGGGCCTCTACACTCTAGACATACTCTGAGATTCAAATTGAGTATAGCCGTTGATGGTCACCTGTCGTGCCGCTGCATAGTGCGCGTGGCAGGCAACCGGTATTCCTACGCCACCAGCTTGATTTTGGTTTGCGCAGGTGTTCGGTGGATCCGAATTCCACAGTGTCTAGATGATATCCTTACGGTGCCATCTTGATTTTTTTTTTTGTGAGCGCATGTGTTTAGTGTGTGCTTGAGGAAACAAGGGAATGTGATCAAACTAATTTGTTGTGGTTCTGGTGGGTTTACTCCTAGGAAGTGATGTGCACGAGACTTGAGACTTCGTATTTCCAAACGCGTAATGCTGTAGGCTATTTCTCTTTATATCAAACTACGAGTAATGCTTTCCGTACACAAACTAACTAAACTAACAGCCTCTTTTGACTTTGAAAGTAAAATACTAAGCTACTAGTCTCTTTGACTTTTAAATTAAATTATACATGCCGAGTCTGTACAAATATGTACAAATACTAACTAAACTATCAGGCTCTTTTGACTTTGAAAGTAAAATACTATGTTACTAGACTCTTTTGTCTTTGAAAGTCAATGTTATGTCGAGTTTGCACAAAGATTAAACCAACGAACCTCTTTCTCTATGTTGAACTAAATCTAATGTGTGACTTCGTACAATTTAAACACTCGCTTTACTAAACTATCAAACTCTTTTGACTTTGAAACTAAAATGCTAAGTTTTTAGACTGTCTTGTCTTTGAAAGTAAATGTAATGTCGAGTCTGCATAAGTTAAACCAACAGACTCTTTGCACTTTGAAAAATATTAAGTCATTAGAATCTTTTGTCTTTGAAAATAATTGTATTGTTGAGTCTGCACAAAGGTTAAACCAATAGACTTTGAAAAATCTTAAAGATTTACTTTTGACTTTGAATTAGTGAGTCTGTTGAAAGATTAAACTTACATACTAAAAGAAAACAAATGTTTTCCTTCATTCTATCACGTACTATTGCATCGTACATAGTGTGATTTTAATTTTTTTACTTTTTGCTATGTAAACATATTGTAATAGAAAATCAAACTTACTATTTCATACTCTCTTGTCTTTAAATTTACCTACGTTGAGTAGTTTAACAGAGAAGAATGTTGATAAACTTTAACGCATAAGTTCTTACGCATCGATAAAACATTACTGAATGTAATGAAACGGGTAAAAATGTCGGTTACCTATGGATAATGGGTATTCGGAAAGGCTGATTGTGGGGGTCGGTGGTATTGAACTAAAGCTCAGTGAGTAGCTATAGGCAAACTGAATTGATGGACTATTGAGCTCGAGCAACAACATGAATGGGCTGACTAGTCATCTCTAGGTTGTTGGTGATTAACTGAAGGGTGACTATGGAAATGGTTGAGGATTGAGGTTTATGCCGTGAAATGAGATTGCTGGACATGACTTACTGACTGAACCTAGGAAACGTATCTGAAGGATATAGGCCTACTGTGGGTACTACCCAGGGACGGATCGCAGCCAAGCACAGACCAGAACAAGCCATTTTGATGAGATGATTATAATCTACGTATACTAAATTAATTGGAAGGTGAATATCTAATAATGAACTGTATCTACAAATCCAAAACCCATCCTATGGCTGATGGCCCATGTCGTGAAACGACATGAGCGTTAAGGTTCCAGACTACCTCTACAGAACAAGTTACAGCCTTAATTGACTGGCTACATAATAATTGTACTTGAGATTAATTAATTAATTATCATTCCCCCGCTCATCCCTAGCCTACCGAAACCCCCAACTATGGAAAAATTACTTATCCGATCATGGCGTTCCAGCGATGTAGTCCCGACACTAGATGATGGCGAAAAGGGGGAGAGCGACCGTGCGTAGGGAATATCTTTCGCTCCGCGGACCGATTCGAGAAGGTTCTGGAAACAGGCTGTCGGACACCGCGGCTGTGGCCAGTGCCTCGGAAATCGTTACTATATGGAGTGCTGGCGGCACGAGCCGTCACAGCAAAGTAGAATGTTTATTTTCAAAAAGATTTATTAGTTTTGTCAGTAGTATGAAAAAAACCCAGAATCAAATGTGCTACGCAACGCCAGGGTTTTATTGAAGTTTAAGTACGAAGACGGAGGAGTGATCCTCGAAATGTTCATCGGATTAATAGCGAAGCTATACAGTGTGATATCAGGCATGTGTACATGTAGTAGCAGAGGATCGGATAAGAACGATGATTGCATTGCTCCTCCACCATCAAACGTGAGAAGGGTGTTAATAGTGTTGTCACTCTGCGTGGTCTAACCGTACAAGATTACATCGAATGTCTTCATAATAGGACGACAAAGAGTAAATACCATATGACTTATTCAGCGGCAGTGAGAAAGAGATCTCTGGCTTCATTTGATGACAAACGATACGTGATGCTGTAGGACGGAATAAACACTCTTCTGTGGGGACATTATGCTAAACCACCAAGAGCACCGGTACTATCACCGCCACCGGCACCACTGCAGTTATCAGCTCTGATGGAAGTGGAAGAAGCTGAAGATGTATAGTTTAAGTCGCATGAGTGTAATTAGGTGGGCGGCGATTCGGTGGTGTGATAAGTAAATATTTTATTTTGACTTTTATAAAGTTTACTGAGATAAAACATCCAATGTTAGATTTTTCAATAAATCTAGTAATGTGTATTGAAATTTTTGTTTTCATTTGATATTCCCCAACATAGTTGTAAGTTAATTTACTTTTGAGTCTTTTACTTTGAAAGAAAACTATAAGTGTAATGGTGGGTCAGTTAAAAGTGTACGGTTACTAAGTTATTAGACTCTTTTGAATATTAAAGTAAATTTTAAATGTTGAGTCTGCAAAAACATGCACAAATACTAACTAAACTAATAGACTCTTTTGACTTTGAAAGTGAAAAACTAATTTACTACACTCTTTGACTGTGAAAGTAAAATACTAAGTTTCTCGACTCTTTTGTCTTTGAAAGTAAATGTAATGTCGAGTCTGCACAAAGAGTAAACCAAAAAGATTGGAGTTTTTTGAGTACTCATTTTTATAACAAGAAAAACTCTACATTATGATACATACAAGAGAAACAAAAAGTGTGTGCATTACAATTCATATAAAGAAAAATATGAGAAAAATTTGCAATACATGCAATAAATGCAAAAGCAAACAATAGTAATGTTAATACTCTTTAGTGAATATCCCTCTAATCATCGCATCGATGTGAGCAGTGGAAGAGTCTTCGAAGCGTTGCACAAAGTCAGTTGTCTTATAATTGGAAGTCCCAGAGTCGGTAGAAGATTACTGTTAAACTTTGAACCTTAGTTTAAGTTATTCTTGTAAGTATAGAAAAGAAAAAGAAAAAGAAAAGTAGCTATGTAACACAATATGTTATGTGCAACAACTAAAAATTAAAATTTCCAATATGAAAGTACATGCAACGAATGTTTAAAGAGTTTCATTACACTTCATGAGCTAAATGTTTCTAAAGCACTCTACTTTTTCCCCATCGTTGCCCCACCATCGTCAGATTACTGACATTAAAACTATAATGATATATACATTTTTCTTAAAGTAAAGGTATTGGGGTTTCATCTTAAAATAAAAGACAGTAGTTTATGCTGTAACGTACATGGATTTTTATTGCTTACGAAAACTATCAAATTTATAAAGGTTATTTACATCTTGAGTCTTCTTTTTCTTGTTTTACAAAATTCCAATGGAGTGAATTATCTAACTTGAAGTGAGCTGCGCTTCACTAAACGAAGGCGATCTGCGAATCTGCTGTTGTATTGCTAGCTGCTGTGGTCGCTCAGGACTTGGTTGAAACATCTGAGCAGGTAGACTTGCAGAAGGTGGTGGCCCAAAGAAATGCGCTAATCCCTTCCTCCGGCCTTTGTTGTGAATAGGATTGCGCAATGAACAATAAAGCTTGTGCTCCTCCAGTCGTTCTGCGCCTCTGATGCCCAATTTATTCGGACTACTGCTAAAGTATGCAAAACATGTCTTGCAAATAAATAGTCGCCGCCCACCTCGAGTTAACTGAGTAGCCACCAACCTGCTGAAATTACTAATGTAAGCATAATGTGAAGTCTTTTCATTAGATAGGAAAAGAAGGTCAAAATGCATCTCTTTCTCCTTGTCTGTAACTCGTAGTGGATACACATAGTGCTCTTCTTGATACTTGCTATGCTTCTTCTTCTTTTTCTTTTTGTCCAGACCATACACATTTATACTTACGCCGGGGTTATTACGCTCGAACGTGTGGATTTTGTCTGGTTTGACAGGAAACTCCAATCCCTCGAAATTCAAATTAGATCGTGCCCTAACCTCTGCTGTAAAATGATTTGCAGTAAGCCGGTCATAACGAGCATTTTTAATAAATTTGGTTAGCATGGCATATTCAAAGCAGCGTTCATCCGCATTGTTATACACATTTATCACGGCACGTTTCATGGCGATGTCTCGAGGAAGGATGATGAAAGAGCTTTTATGGAGAGGGATGAAGGAATTGGCTGTCAATGGGGCATGTGATTGCTGTTGGACTCTGACTGGTTGTTCGGACTGTCGTTCCTCACGTAGGGCTTTGCAGTGTTTGCGGGCATGGATCTGCATATTAGCCTTCCTCGTTAAGGTTTTTCCACACCCGTCACATACTTGGCCTGAAATAATACAAAACGTTGTAGTCGCATTTATAATTATAATGATAAACCTAAAAATAATCAGTTTCCAAACCAATGTGAAAATCTGAATGTTTAATATAGTCACTTTTGATTCATTCAATTATAGAAATGAAGAAAGAACAAATATTTTCTGAACGTCATTGAACAAACGTCTGAACGAACATTGTGACTAGGATTTATTTAACATTAAGATTGGTTAGTCTTTACAATAGAATCCTTTGACAGTATGATCACTTTAGTGTGGATGAAATATCTGAATGAATATTTACATTTGATATAAGTTTGTGAATTAATAGTTTAGTGCATACCTGTTGTGGGAACTCCAGTAGGTTCTGGGGCTTGTGATGGCTCGGAGGCGTGGGACGGACCCGGTCTCGGCTCGACGTTAGGATCGGAAGAGGGGTCGGGCCTCGGCTCAAAGTCAGGAATGGAGGAGGGGCCGGGTCGTGGTTCCGCCGGACTCGGTGTGGGCACGAAGCCTATAAGAAAAGCATAGACATGATTAGCATATTTTATATTAGATTTATAAACGCAGTGAAAGGTGAAAATCTTTTTTATCGCAAGTGCATCACTAGTGCAAATGTTACAGAAATTTAAAATGAGAATGATGTTTTACGATAGTTATGATTGTGCGCAGCAAAATGTTTAACTAAATTGGAAGCAAAATAAGTGAGTCAAGTTACAGTGAGGTGGAAGCTAAATTGGATTTCTTTCTCATCCTTATGCATAGTACGAATGAGAGTAGAATTTTTAAAGTTTATAGACATCTGACTGTTTAGTGAACATATATAATGTTTAAGATACTGACCCTGTCTAAATGCTGGGTTTATCGCTGGTCGAGGGAGATGTACAGCGGTGACGTGGCGGCGCACGCCGTCCTCCCTCGCGAACGACTTGTCGCACAGCGGGCACGGGAAGATGGCTCCTTCGTGGACAGAACGCGTGTGCCGGGTGAGATGGTACTTGGTCTTGAAGGCTTTGCGACAAGTCGCACAGGAGAAGCAACGTTCCACGGCATTCATGATGATCTATAAACAAACAATGCTACGTATTAAAAAAATTAATTTGGAAGTCTTCTCTTCTCAGAGTTAAAAAGAATGGGGGCTTCCAAAATTCATTTGCACCTCTATACTACTAGTGTTACACATGAAATAACAATAAAGGTTTAAGTTCAAAATAAAGTCTTCAAAACTGCTCTACTAATGAATAATGGTTTTACTCCAATATAAAGTCTCAAAATTACATCACTAGTGCAAACAATCGTTACAGGAACTCAATATTATAGTTAGGATTTTCGTTCAATATGAAAGAACACATCAATATATATTTAAAATATCTACGCAATAGTTCATAGTCCACGCGAAGCTAAACCTGACTACTTTTTTAAGTTGAAAAATATTTAGTTTACATACACTAATATTTTAACGTTATTGTGCAAGAGGTTGTGAAAACTATGTGCATCCTACTCTTTCAGTAACTTGACAAAGGTAAAACCACTAAGACCTATCACAAAACTATATTTAAATACAACTAGTTAATTGTAAATGAGAATGATACTTACAATGGAAGTGATGAATATGCAAAGAATGTACAATCACTGGTACAGGCCCAAATCAGCAGCAGTGAAGCGGAGCGAAGCGCGGGGACGACTGTTCACTACGATGGCTAGGCGGAGACAGAGGCCGGAGGGGGGAGTAAATGGATGACGCTCGCTCGGCTTGGTTACGCAACCTCTGTTATGTAATCTGACGGTCGTGAAAGGGACGCACAGCTCCGTGACGTGGGTTTGGCGGGAAATAGGAAACGCGTTGTTATGTAACTCGCCAGATGGTTAGTAGACGATCCCATGCAGGGGTGAGGTCAGATGGATGTTCATTGTCTCGCTCCCCTCTCTGTGGAATGTGCAGGTGGTCGAAGAAACCTGAGAATAGTCATCCCGCAGGTGGCCGGATGCAGGTGGTCGATGATATCTCAGAAGGGTCGTCTCGCAGGTGTCTAATCTTTTTGTTTGTGCAGGTGGCCGGATGCGAGTGGTAGATGTAAAAAAAAATGTAGACTAAGTTAAAAAAATATTTTTGGTAAAAAAATTTTTTTTGGCCTATATGTCTCCAAAGCACACTACTAGTCTGCTCCTCCTTGCTCCTCCTGCAGCAGGAGCGGCTAACCTTCCCTACTTTTGTATTTGACTTCAAGTTTTTTACTAGCCTTATCTGCCATGGCGTAAAGATAATTAGTGCATAATTGTATGTTATTATAAAAAAGTATAAAACACTTTATAAAAAGGTTTCCAACGTTTGATTAAATAAGCTCATTAATTAAGTAAATTATGTATTATGTAAAGTATGTATATAATTATGTAAATCGTTAATTATGTGGAAATATTTCTTGTTGTTCATCCCTTAAACTTGAAGTCATACACTACGCGAGGAAACGAGGAGTTGTAATATACAAGTTATGAAAGACGCTTCCTTCATCAAGTTTGCTCAGTAAATCAACGAGCGGTTAAGTTCTAGACTGATGCACCTTTACTCACCATCTCGGCATTCGTTTATTCGCAAACCGACTATATTAATTAACTTTTTTCACTAAGTATTTTTATGCATGTCGATTTTTTATAATAAATACCCCCGTCGCAGCAGACCTTCCTACTCAGCGAATTTCCAAAGAAATTTTTATATTTTGTATTTTCCTCATAAGTACCATAGGAATGAGTACGTAGGTTGTGGGATGTTGTTAAAAATTATTAGTTGTTAGGAAATGTAAAGATTGGGTAAGGTAAAAATAAAATTGCATAAATATTCGGCACTTTTTAATTTCTCCCACAAACCCCAAGGGTAAGTATGTATGTGTGTGGTAAGTGTATATCAGTTAAACCCTAAAAAGAGAATGTACATACCAAATTATAACAAAATAAATAAATAAATAAGCGAGATATATGACTAACGCAAGGCTAGTGCATGTGTTGCTCGACATCTAGCAATTTATTTTGATGCAATACAAAAATTTGATTTAGTTCTAAACCAATGAAACCCGACCAATCCAATATTGTGAATATCAGTGATCACCAAAAACTACAGCTGTACATTAACAGATGTTTAATATTCTCAAACCAATCTCTATGGTATTCTAATGGGAAAATGTTTAGTTTAATTTATGGATAGCGCCCTTATTTTATGTCCGATTCGCATCAATTTTTGGAGGAAACAACTACAGACCAAGCCCTATCCATCGACATCAAAAACTTAGAAATCGGTTGAGAATTGTTGGAGGAGCTCTCTACCTACAAAAACCATCAGCGTATTAAATAAGCATTGATGAACGTGGTAAAAATATTTTTGGCTTTTCTCCACCCTTTTAAACGACATTAAAAATTCAAAATACGACTTTGTTTGTTTTTAAGCTTTTTAAAATTGTTGTAGTTAAAGCGGTTGAATTTCGAAAATATAGGTCCAAAAATGCTGAAAACCCATTTTACCCCTTTCAAATCCCATATAACCACGTTCCCATAGTCTGATAATGCTGGTTCGCGAACTCATGAAAGTAGAAATGGTTTTCACGTTCATGGCAAATTTGATCAAAATCGGAGGTCCCCTTCATAAGTTATCAGTACCACGAATATGTATAAAAAGTTCGAAATGTTGGACTGAAATTGTGTACATCTTATTCTTTGTGTACATCTTTGTCTTTGAAGTCTATGTAATAACTTCACTTCACTAAATAACAAACAAAATAACAAAATAGCTTGTACGAAGCTGTCCGGGCTCTTGAGAACATACTGCAAAAATATAATATCATGTCGGCATTTTCACACTACATAAACGTGGTATTGGTTGGCCAGCGTTACACGTTACGTTTAGCAAGTCATAATAATCATTATAAATTTGTATAGCATTTTTTTGAGTTATTGATGTATTGTTAATTTCGGCTGCCTTTATCCTGCTGCCCTCATTGTTTAAGTGCTGGTTAATTGAGGTTTTTTATTCTTGGATTTTAATTGCGTTTTCCTTGTATTGTGAGAAGAAAATTGATGTAATCTGCTAAATTTATAATCCGTAACCCATACAACAGACAATACGTTTTGAAAAATTTATAAAATTAACTGTCATTTACACATTTTTGCCGAAATTATTGTTGTTAGGTCATTGATTTGAATTCTAGGAAAGATAATTACAAATAAAGAGGAGAACTCAGATCGTCACATATTGTTGGAGATTTAAAAATGTCAACTGACTTAGAAGTGGCGTTTAAAGTGGAAGAACCACAACAATCGATATTGAACAGAGTTAACCCAAAAGAGCAATAGTTTAAACGGAAGTGGTGCTGAGGAACAACATTATGCCTTTGTGATATGTTAAATTTGACAAATGAAACTAACGATATACGGAAAGCTTATTTTAAGATTGTGACAAAATCCTTGCTAACATACATTTAGCCAATATTATAAATTGAATATTAAAGTTTTAACGTACACT
This sequence comes from Neoaliturus tenellus, assembly GCA_030545055.2. NCBI lineage: Eukaryota > Metazoa > Arthropoda > Insecta > Hemiptera > Cicadellidae > Neoaliturus > Neoaliturus tenellus. The sequence goes on along the minus strand of CM061535.1, from coordinate 44,767,688 downwards.
TTAAGTTAAGGTTTTGTTTACACGATTTTAGTAGGCCTAATAATATTATACCTTTTAACCTCCGTCCCATGACTGATAGTTCGAAAATAACAAATAGGAAAACATTAGCATCTATAATTTCAAGTATATCAATTTATGAGAAATACATTAGCATGGCTTTTACTTAAGGCCGTCGTTTCTCTGATTTTTGTTAGTATTTGTCCACCCTATTCATAGTGTAACCTACAGTATTGAAGTATCTGGAGCAATTTTATATTATGTGCTATATGATTAATTATATATGTTAGAGAATTATTTACAATAAACTATTTTGTGTTGAATGTAAAGCAGGTTATGATTTTCCACTTAATACTGAACCGCCATGTTAAAAATACAAATTAAATAAATGTTTGAATTAATTACTGATACTTATTGAGTGATAAAATATTTTCGTATCCATGGAGCAATGGTTTAAAGCGATATATTATTTGGATTTTTATACAACTGAGATTGGGGTTTCATATTTAGAAGATTTATGGCCTAGTAGATTATTTATAAGTCGGGATATAGTGAATGATCAAATCTCAACTTATAATATAAGTAGGCCTATTTAAAAAGTCTTGATATTTTTATTTATTTAATTTTTTTGTTTAGTACAGTTTAGTTGTGAAACCTTCCCCGTTTCCAAGCCTACACAGTTCTCATTAATATTTGCCTCGTAAGAGCTGAGGTTGTACCGAATACAGTTTATTCTTTAAAGAATATTTGATTCGTCGAGTATATAAGTATACGTTTTGTGTTGCTATTTTAGTAACATGATTGCCCCATTTCAAAGAGAAGTTTATTAGTATTTAACAAAATTGTTAATGCACCACAGAGATGACAAATGAATATCATGACTGTATTGTCATGATAAGAGCTTGAGTTGTTATGCATCATATGTCATCATCATATATCATACATCATTTAAAAACTTGGGTAAAAAGGCTAGACAGTGGCTTCTTGCAGTTTTTAGTTCCATAATGAAACCGGCGACTTGCCTGGTATATTTAGAAGATCGAAAATAATAGCTGTCTTGAAGCCAAAAAAAGAACCACAACTGCCATAAAGTTACCGACCCATAGCTCTTCTTAGTGTCTGTTATTAGCTGCTCGAGAGGTTGATATACAACAGGATCCTCCCTGTTGCCTGGGCGCAACTTTTGTGACCAGTATCTAGTTATCTAGCTCTTACTTCTTTCATCTAGAATAGGTTTGAGCGAATACTGAAACCTCTGTTGCTTTCTTAGATCTTAATGCAGCTTATGACACTGTCTGGAGAGGAGGCCTTCCATTAAATTTTATAACCTGATTCCTTGCCCTTTCCTATTGTGTCTCCTCAACTCGATGCTCTCCAACAGGATGATTAAAGTATATTTGAGGCGCAAGGAAAGTACTTTTAGGCGACTAAAGGATGGCCTGCCACAGGGGTCAGTGCTCGCCCCACTGCTGTTTGATGTGTATTACAGCCGACATTCCAGACACTCGCTCCTCAAAGTTTTTTTTTACGCAGAAGATATAGCTCTGGCTTATCAGCACAAGGAATTCCAACAAGATGAGGAAACCATAACAAATGACCTCAAAACCCTCGGTGAATACTTCAAGCTAAATCCAAACCCAACTAAAACTGAGGTATCTTGCTTTCACTTGAACAATATACTAGCCCACCAAAAGCTTAAAATCGTATTTGACGGTGTTAAGCTAAAGCACAATGAAAACCCACAGTACCTGGAAGTCACTTTAGATCGGACTCTCACATTCAAAAGCCACCTACAAAAGACAGCAGCCAAGGTAAGAGCTAGGACCAACATTGTCCATCACCTTGCTGGCTCCACATTGGGAGCTTATTCACAAGTTCTGCGAACCACTGCTTTGTCCCTGGTTTACTCAACTGCTGAGTACTGTGCTCCTGTGAAGGTGAACAGTGTGCATGTCACATAGATAGACGTCCAACGTCCAACTGAACAGGACTATGAGAGCCATTTGTGGTACATTCATGCCAACCCCAGTACCCTGGCTACAGGTACTGTGTAATATCTCTCCACCTGAAATAAGACGAAGGGAGGCACTTACTAGGGAATATAATAAAATCGTATCTGCTCCACAGCTACCCATTCATGATTACCTACGCCAGGAGATGGGCCGACTGATGTCCCAAAAACCACCACTGCGGACAGCATCCAAGTTGACGGACACAAACTTTTCGATCCATGCCGACTGGACTTCCTCCTGGGACTCTTTCCATGGTCGGAATCACTTTTTAATTGCTGACCCAACCTTAGCAGTAAGTGGTATGGATCTTTCTCGGAAGCAGTGACTGTTCACAATCGATTCCGCACTGGAAATACAAATGGGGAATTACAGAAGACTAGTCATGCGGCTGTGGAGTGGAGTTCCAGACTATGAACTAAACACTCAAAAGGGCACTCATGTAACTATTGACTATGTGACTATGTATAGTCAATGAGTGCCCTTTGAGCGCTTTCCCCGAAGGGTGGATTGGGCTGTATTGTGCAAGTGAAGCTGAACTGCAATGGCTTAGCGCTATGGATTTAGCTTTATAAAGAGAGATCATAACTTTTTGTTTTAGTTTAGTTTTAAATGTTTTGAAGCAGGTGCTATGCACCGCAGAGAATGTTTGATATTTTTCAGAAGTTGGTGGCTGGCTATGAATGCCATGCGATAGATGGCATTCAATTTTATTCAATAGATGGCATTCAATAAAATGTTCATTTTATTGCCATAAAATATGTTTTTATGGCAATAAAGGATATTTGATTTGATTTGATTTGATACATACATACATATATCATATAAGTAGGCCTATGTATTTTAATTATAAAAGCACCTTAAAAAAGGTAGTACCCATAGTGAAAATAATAAAAAAATATTTCAAAGAGGCAAAACTAAAAGAAGCTGGGCGGAGAGACGGCGCGAGTATAGAAATCGGCAACCACGAACAAGTAAGTAAAATTGAAAAAAATTAAAAGGAGGTAAAGCAAGAGTGTTAATGTGAGAAGGCTGGCGGAAAAGGAAGCGTAGGTGTTAATTTATAGCTATACTAGAGAGAAAGAGGAGGTTTTAACGGCAGTTCCAGGTAGAAATATTTGAAACAAAAACCCTTTTTAGAATCATCGATTAAATGTGAGCCTTCAAACTCATTCATATTTTGTACAATAAATAATATGCTACAATGTCAGTGGAGCAATCTTGTTTGTAGCTTTTCCAAATAAATTAATTAGAGGCTAAGACAATTTTGTTAGTCATTTACGTATTTCAAGTTGTTAATCTGTTCATTGTATCTTGATCTTGTAATTTGGTTATTCTGGAGTTAATTCACCGTTTTTTATCTGAGAAATTTTAATATATAAATTAGTTTTTAAAGCATGCTTTATATAGTAAATTAAAGAAACCCTTGATTTAGATTCATTGGTTACGTTCACTATTTTCTATGTGATGTTTAATTTAGTTAAGACTGAAGTACTAAGTATGGAATTTAATACAATTTACTATAGTGTTTATATTTTTATTTATCAAACCATTCCAGTCAATAAGCATACATTATTACTACAGAGTGCCTTAAAAAGTTCTGCCTAGATTATTCATTTGATTCAGTTGTCTACTAAATACAATAATACTAAATTTGTTAAAAACGTTGTTTGTTTTTCACAATCAACATGTAATTATCTTTAATTTTATAATAAAACATTTTATCATGAAAACTAGTTACCCATTCTATAGCCTTTTGCTTAAATATGTAATTTAAAAGTAAAATAACATTGTTTCAATATAAATATTTAAATTTTTATTGATATCTAAGGGAAATGTTTTAGTTATGAAAAAACTGAACTAAATTATTACTTAACAACGTTTTGTACCACGCAATTTTATCCAAATGTTCTGTTTGAACATCCTCACTTAGATTATTGTTTAATATCAGAAATGTTCATTGGCGTAAATACCGAATTTGTACAACAGGCAAAGTCATGTAATATAGGCAAAAAATACCAAGTCAAATTTCATAAATAAAATAACTAACAGGATGTATATCAACCAAGTTGGTCCCTACATACTAAATACAAGTGAATGGAATGTGATTACGTTGGTAACACTGGTAAAAGTGGTAATAAAAGTTACGTTATGAAAACAATGTTTAGAATTGAAGAAAGTGACAAATAATAACAAAAATCCATAACAATGAAGATAATAAAAAATGTAAAAAAATATTCATCACAACAAATCATTTGAGGTTTTAATTGTAACAAAGCATTAAAATTAAAATAATAACAAAGCATTCAAATTCAAATAGCAACATTTTGTAAACAATTGTATGATGTTTAGGCTAATTATCTATTTATTTGTTTTGATATAAGTAGAATTTAAGAAATTATAACTTTTCATGATCTTTTTTAATTAAATATAAACATAACACATTAAGTATAGAATAACAGATTCTACTTTTACAATTTTACACAGCTGTTGATTTTACATTAAGCTCTGAGGCATGAAAATTATTTCTATATTCCCTAAAGGCAGTATTTATGACTATGTAATAAATATTAGTAATTTAATGATATCATCTTTATTTTGGAGATTGTCATCAGCAGACTTTCTTTTGACTAAATGGAGAGATTAAAAGAGGTGAGTGAAAGAGCAGCAGTGGTTGCCAGCACCAACACATCTCGCTGCAAATTAGCACCTGGGCTGATTGCATCTACAGCTTCCCTAACTGGGCCTCCAACCCGCTACAGCGACACTAATGTCCTAACAGAGATTATAAGATAGCTTAAAAACTATAAGACACCTCAGTGAACTGAATTAGGGTAAGAAAGATGTATCTAGCTGAATTAAAAGGCACATTAGGCATTTCGCGTATAAATTACTAAAATGTTTTCTATAATACCAGGTAAAATAATAATAATCGTATGGCTTTTAGTGGAGGGAGATCAGCAATTAACTGATAGTTCTCCTGGCCTGAAATGCCTGGACTTTTTTGTTTTCTATGCAGGTGGATTAATACTAAGCTGGAGGTTCTTAGGATACATCTTTAAAACAATTAATTACAAGTCCGAGGTTCACAGTCAAACTCAAGGTCACCACACTTTAACTCTAGCAAATTAATATACCGGGTGTCTCACGTAAGGTGTCTCAAATCGATTACAGATCAAAAGTTTGTTCTACAATCTTAAAATAAAATCATTTCCCACTAAATTGACCCCAAGGAATAATTTAAAAATATTTTTAACATTGTATAAATACAGCTTGTCCCAAAAACTGGGGGTCACAGGTTCTAATCTCGGAAATTTCAAGTACAAACATATGTCATATTATACATCATTAGAAAGGTATATTTAATACAAACATTTTGGTGAACACAGAATTTTGTTATCTTTACTCTTTTGTAAATGACGTCCATTTTTGTAGCCAAAATCAAAATTTACGGAATACCCTGTAATCCTTTTATTATTTCTCATAAATGACTTCTGATTCAAAATACTTATTTGAAATAAGCTAAGCTTTACAATGATATGTCACAAGACCACATTTATTGAAAAACAAAAATTTCAAAAATTTAATACTTTTGAAAATTTGTACATAAACAAAACTCAAAAATTTTAAATACAAAAATGTCTTTTTGTACATCATATTAAAGCTCTCGTTAAACTGAGTATAACTTTGTAATCTACACTAATGGCGTATCTCTTTTGGTTTTGTAGTAATAACGTAAAAATGTAATTTACCCATTTAACTTGCATCTTAATTAATCAGGACATGATAGTATGGCAGTCCTTCTTCCATTTTTGCCATACCTTTAAATTAACATGCAAGTTAAATGGGGAAATGGCATTTTTACGTTATTACTACAAAACTAAAAGAGATACGGTATTAATGTAAACTACAAAGCTGCTCAGTTTAACGAGAGCTTTAATATGATGTACAAAAAGAGATGTGTTTGTATTTAAAATTTTTGAGTTTTGTTTCTGTAAAAATTTTCAAAAATATAAAATTTTTGAAATTTTAGTTTTTTAATAAATGTGGTCTTGTGACATATCATTGTAAAGCTGAGCTTATTTCAAATAATTATTTTGAATCAGAAGACATTTATGAGAAATAATAAAAGGATTACAGGGTATTCCGTAAATTTTTGTTTTGGCTACAAAAATGGACGCCATTTTGAAATGAGTAAAGATAACAAAATTCTGTTTTCAACAAAATGTTTGTATTAAATAGACCTCTCTAATGGTTTATAATATGACATATGTTTGTACTTGAAATTTCCGAGATTCGAACCTGTGACCCCCAGTTTTTGGGAGACCCTGTATTTATACAATGTAAAAAATATTTTTAAATTATTCCTTGGGGTCAATTTAGTGGGAAATAATTTTATTTCAAGATTTTATGACAAACTGTTGGTTTGTAATAGATTTGAGACACCTGGTATACATTCAGGGTAGCACCGAAACGGTTATACATTGCTTAACATATTAAAAGTGCCCAATGTTATATATATAGTGAAATAACCGACATTTTGTTAAAGTTTCACACTTTGGAAAGATTTTGTGTAATACTTCAAGCTCCCAAGGTCATCTGTGCGGTTTTATCTTGTACAACGATAAAAACCTAGCAAATTATCACATTTTAGCCAGTTCGCTTAACGTGACATCCGAACCACGGGAGAGGACGAACGATCTTTTTGTCCCCGAGCTGGGATTTGAACCCGGGTCCGCTGGGTGATAACCCAGCACTCTACCACTGAGCTACGGCCGCTGCCATAATACCAGGTGTCCATATCATATTCATCAGGTATTACGCATCATCAGGTGGATCCATAATACGCATTGCAGGTATTAACAACATACATCTCTTTGCCCCACGATATTGTGCCTGACATGTGGTTCAAGATAATTTTAAGTTTTATTTACAAATGTTCATCGTTCATTCTTACGATTTTTATTTACTTTTATTAGTGGTTTTAAACTACTACAATTGAAGAAAGGACATTCTGTGTCCTAAGTTATGTTAAGAGATTTTTTCCTATTTCTCTTCCCTCCCAGGTTTCTAGTATATACACGGGTTTGGGTTTTTATTTCTTCTTATTTTCACTATCCATAATTAATTTTCTATTCTTTGTTTCTTTCTTAATTCTTAATAACTGTCCAGCGTCAGTTCTGCATGCACTGCATGCGATTTCCTCCCCTGGTTCTATGTGAAGGACATGGTATACATGCCGCCTCTAGCTCAAACCCTGCCAGAGCTCCGAGGAAGGAATCGCATTGTAGTAGCAACAATAAGCCAGGACATGCTTACCAAAGTATGGGCAGATTTGGTACATAGTCTGGAAAAATATTTTGCTTTAAACAGGCAGTACATTGAGCGCCTTTATTTATATTGAACAAAACCTGATCAATTTTTTCATTGTATGCCATTTGAAGTTGTGTTAATGTATCTGTAAGTTCAATAAGACATTTTGAAACCTGATGAATATTTTGTGGACACCCGGCATTTAGTTTTCAATGAGGTTTAGTATTTAAATCTTACCTTACAAACAGCTTTTTGTTTATTTAAAATTGTCACCCTTTCAGCGCAATGTTTTTTTTACGTTTGTTATGGGAACTTTGTAACGGTATCAAAATTTATAATAAAATATTTAATTTAAAATAACAATAGGGTACAAAATAACGAACGGAAAATGGCAGATTAAAATAAATAAACAATTAAATAAATAAACAATTAAATGAGTATATCTATAGTCAACGTCAAGCTGAAGAAACTTATTGGCCACTTAAAAAAAAAAATCCGACATGGGCGGGAAATGATCCGACGTCACACTAGTGACGGGAGAAATGGAAAGATGGCTGAAAAAGTAGTTCGTTATAAATAATTCAAGGAAAATTATTTAAATGATTATTTAGACAAAGATTAATTTCTCAAGATAAAATAAATAAATAATAATTATATTTAAACAAATACATAAACTAAATTTCTTATACAGATACAAAAATAATTAATTTGAGAGTATGCCTGCCAAATTTTCCTACGCGATACCTTGTGGAGAGAAGAGCTCGCTTCTCGTTCTTGTTCTCGATGCATGGTTTCGGATAATGCCGGTGGCATAAGTAGTTTTCTGTGGCGATTATTAAAAATTAATTCAGTTTTAGTTCGTGGAACTTTTCAAATAGATAGTGAAAGTTAATCATCGGTGGTTTAATTTGGTGACTGTAATTTGTTCTATTTTATAAACTGTGCACAACAATATATTTCCATTGTAGTAAACTTGTGAATTTAGACTCAAAGTGTGCTTTCTTGTTTAGCCTAGAACCTCAACGCTGTCCCACCAAATTACCCGCTAACGACCCTGAGAAAAGAGGACAATATTTAAAGTAGCCTACAGTCGATTTATCAGTTTAATTTAAATTAAAACGAAATGGAAAGGAGAACGTTACAAATTGGCGCCGCGAACGTGGGACAGCTAGGGGTAGAATAGGCCTAAAATGTAACAAAACGTGCAAGTTAGACTCTGATTTAGAAGTGAAGTGACAATGGATATAACAATACCTGAATGTTTGACACAAGAGGACGTTTTCAATATAATTGGAGTAAATCAGAATTCAGACCAAGGCCTAGGCCTACAAATAAGGAACATTAACGATCATCTAGACCTATCCTTGGCGACTTCAGGAACTGAAGAACTACGGAATAAAGAGCAAGGACATCAAATGAACAATAACGATCAACTAGACCTATCCTTGGCGACTTTGGAAACTGAAGAACTACGGAATAAAGAGCAAGGACATCAAATGAACAATAACAATCAGCTAGACCTATCCATGGCGACGTCGGAAACTGAAGGACCACAGCATCCGGAGCAAGGACATCAAATGGACAGCGGTGAACAGCGCGACACATCCCTGAAGACTTCGGAGTCGGACAAACTAGTGAACTTGGATCCTGCAGAGGACATTAACTCTAGGACTGACATAAGAGTAAGTAGAGAGGATGATATCATGAACATATTGTTAGAATTAAGTAAGGGTATGAAATGTATTGATAGTAAAGTTAGTAAGTTGAGTGATGAAGTAGCTAATGTGAAAACAGAAGTTAGGGAATTTAAGGAAAATATAAGTAGTAGTAATGCTAGATTGGAGGCTAGAATGGAAAAATTAGAGAAATGTTTAGATAGTAAAGTAAGTAGGGAAGAGTTTAATCAGGAAACTAAGAAAATTAGTCTTGATCTACAAGCTGAATTAAATGAACAAACCCAACAGATGAAAACAAATGTTGATGAGGAAATTAAATCCTGTAAAAGTATCGTTTCCAAATTGTCTTGTGAAATTAATGATCAAATGTCTGAAAGCAACAATAAAATGGATAGGGAAATTAGTGTAGTTAAAAACGAATGTATTAAACGTAGGGACGAAACAGTTAAAGAACTACTAAATTTTAAGAGAGATGTTTTAGCTAGATTCGATTTGCATAACAGTGAACTGATTGCATATCAGGATAAAACTAACAATAGAGTAACAGAACTAGCAAGTAAAATCAGTACACATGAAAATAAAGTTCTTGATGACCTGAGAAATATGGCAGAGCAAATTAAAGAATCTAACCTAACTTTTGACAGAAATGTAAATGATAGATGCAATCAGATTACTAATAGGCTGATTAGTGAAGTTCAAAATATTAATGTTAAGTTGAAGGAAAACCAGGTAGGGTTGAATGTAAATTCAGAGAGTAAAGTAGCAGGCCTTCCCTTAAACATAGTATCCGATTCTAGAGCCGAACTATATTTAATAGACTTTGAACCAACAAAGGGAAATCACCCTATGTATTTTTTGAAATTTGCATCAAAATACGTAGAGCTAAGTAATGACCCATGGCATATTAAAGTTTTGCAAATTTTGAAACACACCAGGGGTGAAGCTAACGATTGGATGAGACAAAGTTTAATTAAGTGGGACAATTTTGAACAATTTGAAGTTTCCTTTAAGAAAAAGTATTGGGGGGTTTTCGCACAGAAAGAATTTGAAAATAAATTAATGGGCAAGGGTAATTTCAATCCCAACAAAGATGATTTAGTTGATTATGTAAAGGACTATTATATCAAATCAACATATCTAGATGCTAAAATAGACATGAACACCTTTCTTAAATTCATTGTAAGACATTTACCTAAACATTTAGGGAGCGCCCTTGTTGTCCATGGAAATATAACCGATCTAGATGATCTTGAAAGAGTACTAACAGATCTAAATGACATGAATAATCATGAAACTAAGAATTTACATACTGATTTTAATAGCAGTGCTAACAAAACAAAACTAGAATATGGTAGGGAAAATCATCGAAACTCTTTTTACAATAGGGATGATAGGCCTAGACAAGAATTTGAGAATGGAAGGGGTAGACCCTATAATAGATCATATCAAAATGACAGTACCGGTAACCGAAACAGATCAAATGATACACCATCAGCCAGGGTGAATAATGTAACCTATAGTTATGATAGTGATGGATTTAGAGGTCGAGGTAGAGGGAATAGACCAAGTCCTAGGGGAAATTATCACAACAACAATCATAGAGATAGAGAAAATGATAGCTGAGATAATGTACCGGACACGACCAATAGTGTAGAATCTTCAATTTTTGGGGCAGATATTAATAATTTTCAGTTATTAGGAGATAGTCAAATGTGTAGATTAGCAGAAAATTTTTTAAATAAAGAAAGAGAAATCGTGTCCGGAAATAATAAAAGTTCTATTGGATTTTGTAGAGGGGGACAGACAATAAACCAACTAAGGGATAACATAATATTAAATAAAGACAAGTTACACAGTAAAGTTGTAATAATGATAGGGTGCAATGACCTTTTGAGAAAATACAGAGTAGGAGACATGATAAATAATATGAAACAACTAATGGAAATATTAAATGAGGAGGATAGGCTAATAATTATTTGCACTTTGCCCCCGATACCTCAAATATCACTTAGAGATTCATGGCATTTTAGTAAGTTAAATAAGTTTAATAAATTTTTAAGGAGTCTTGACAATAACAATAATGTTAGAGTAATGGGCATTGAGGAAGAGTTTATTGATGCATTTCATGAAAGTAATTGTAATATAAAGTTATATGAACCTACTATATATTTTAATAAGCGAAGTAGAGTGGATTTAATTCATTTGAATAAAGATGGACTTAGATTGTTGTATGAAAAGTGTAGGAAATTTACAGAAAAGTTCATAAGTGAGGTAGGCCCTAATGTAATGAAAAGCAACCAGAGTAAAGTAAAGTTTGGAGAGAATTTTAATGAAGAATTGTATAATGAGGACAATTTTAATGATAAACTCATGAAATCAACAAATGAAAAACTACCAGAAATTGAATTAAATATAAATGGTAGGATGCATAAATGTATTGTAGATAGTGGTTCACAAGCTACCATAATAACGGAACAAATATATAATGAGATAAAAGACTATTCTAAAGAACAAATACCAGAATTACCAGTTAGTAATCTGTCTATAATAGGAGTAACAGGTGTAAGATCTAAGAAAGTAGAAAAACAAGTACAATTGAATCTTGAGGTACAACAATGTATATTTCCAACTACATTTTTAGTAATTAAAGGTATAAATACTGACATAATTTTAGGTTGTGATTTTTTAAAGCAATATGAAGCAATAATTGATTTTGAAGCAAAGCGGATGTCATTAAAGTATGATAGGATTAGTGAAAGATTAAATATTCAGTTTTTGACAGAAACCGAACATCAAGTAGGTTCGATTAACCTAATTAAAATTCATAAGGTAAATTTTTATGACAATCCAAATGAATGTGAGAATGCCATAAGTAATTTAAAGGGGTTTTATGAAAGCAACGGTAAAGTAAATAACTCAGAAGCTCAGATACAGAATATTGAGGAACAAATAAACACCAAAATAAATGAAATTAAAACTTTAAACCATGCATTAAGTAATGATGACCTTAAAAAGTTAGAAAGTATATTATTAAAGCATAAGAATATTTTTTCTGAAACTCCAGGTTGTATAAAAGGCTATTCAGCCAAATTGAATATGAAAGAAACAAAACCCTATATTGGTAAACCTTATCCTGTACCATTTAGTAAGAGAAAAGAAGTAGAGACTGAGCTAGAAAAAATGAAGTGTGCAGATATTATTGAAGAATCAAGTAGCCCTTACTCTAATCCATTAGTTTGTGTAGTGAAAAAAGATCTATCAATCCGATTGTGTCTTGATAGTAGAAAATTAAATACCTATTTGATAAATGATTGTCAAAGTACAGAAAAAACTGAGGATATATTTCAGAAGTTTATGGGAGTTAAATATTTTACTGCATTAGACTTGACACAAGGGTTTTTCCAAATTATGCTTGATGTAGATTCTAGAAAGTATGTTGCTTTTACGTTTGGTGGAAAAAATTATCAATTTAAACGTTTACCGTTTGGTTTATGTGTCAGTACGGCTTTATTTACTAAAGCAATGGATAAAATATTTACTCAGGGATTTTCAGAGTTTGTAACCTATTATGTAGATGACATTCTAATAACTTCAAAAACATTAGAGGAACATTTAAGTCACATAGATAAAGTCCTGAATAGGCTAGCAGAATTTGGTGTAACTATTAAACTGAGAAAGTCAGAGTTTTTTAAGAAAGAAATTAAATTTTTGGGTCATATAATTAGTGATGAAGGAATAGCGATGGATCCAGAGAAAGTAGAAAAAATTACGAACTATAGAGAACCTAAGAATTTAAAAGAGTTACAGGCTTTTTTAGGCCTATGCAATTACTATAGAAAATTTCAACAAAATCATAGTGGCCTATCAAGTAAGTTTAGCAATATTATGAGTTCAAAAAATAAATGGGTTTGGGGAGACGAACAAAGAAACACTTTTCAAGAAATAAAAAATAAATTTTTGGAATCAGTAATGTTAAAACATCCTAATTTTAATCGACCATTCTTTATAAGCACAGATGCATCTGATATTAGTGTTTCAGCCATATTGTATCAAATAGATGAAGAAGGCAATGAGGGAGTAGTCTCATTTGCAAGTAGAACACTTTTAAGCTCAGAACAATCTTATACAGTAACTGAAAAGGAATTACTAGCAGTAGTATTTGCCTGTAAAAAATTTAGGTCATTTATCATAGGGCACAAAGAAATAATAATAAGATCGGATCATAGGGCATTATCTTTTTTGAAGACATGTAAACTAACCCATGGAAGGTTATTAAGATGGAGTTTGATACTACAGGAGTACAACCTAACAATTGAATATGTAAAGGGCAAGGAGAATGTACCAGCAGATGTGCTGTCACGAGTGACAGAAAATAACTATGAAAGTCCTGTAGAAAAATATACTATTAAAGTACTTAGTTCAAAAAATAATTATGGTTTTGTTGAGTCAGAAGGTAATCTTATTTTTAGAAATATGGCGGATAGTCAACAGTTAGATGAACATTGTAGGGAAATAATGAACAGAATAAATGACCCATCGGAAGAAAATAAGAAAATTAGGGACCTCTATAGAATTCATAATGATGTATTATTTAAGAGGAAGTCCGTAGATGAGGAAAAATATCGTATTTGCATTCCAGAACAAATAGTTAAACGATTAGTGGAATTCACTCACCTTAAATTTGGCCATATGGGGGGTGGAAAGATATTTTTAATTCTTAAAGAATACTGTGTTTTCAGAAATATGGAGAAATCCATAAAAAATCTACTTAAAAAATGTATTTTATGTCAAAAGACCAAACATGCAAATATTAAACAAATAGGGCAATTAACACCTATTGTACCAACTAAAGTAGGAGAGTTAGTGGCTGTAGATTTGATAGGGGAGTTACCAACTGGTAGAGGAGGAGTGAAGTATATTTTTGTTGTAATTGATGTTTTTTCTAAATTTGTTAAACTGTATCCAATAAAAAATGCAAACAGTAAAATATTGTTAACAAAAATAACAGATGATTTTTTGAAGTTTGTAAATCCGATTGAAAATATCTTAAGTGATCATGGAACACAGTTTACTAGTAATAAATGATATGACACCCTTGGACATTACCAAATAAGACCCATACATTCATCAGTTTATCACCCTGCCAGTAATCCAACAGAGAGGGTAAATAAAGAGGTTAATCGTATGATTAGAACTTATTGTTATGATAAGCATACGAAGTGGCCAAATACATTAGACTTTATTGAAAATTGTCTTAACAATGCTGTTCATGGAACTACAGAACAAATTCCTTACGAAGTAGTTTTTGGTAAAAGAAACAATGGTTTTATTAACTCAATTATTAAATTTCCAAATGAAAATAAATTTGACCATAGAAAAACAATAGAAATAGTAAAAAGAAACTTACAAAGTAAAGCCGAAAAAAGAAAAGAACAATATGACAAAAGAATTAAACCTGTATCTTACCAAATTGGTGAAAAAGTTTTGGTAAAGACTCATTATCTATCAAATAAAACATTAGGGAAAATAAAGAAATTTTTTCTTTTATTTGAAGGACCTTATGTTATAGTAGATATTAAAATGAATAATGCATATGTATTAAAGGATCCTAACAATGGCAATTTAATTGGTACATATAATGTAACTCAACTTAAAAAATTTCTTGAATAAGGTTTAGTAGTTGAGAAAGTCTAAGTCGTTTTAAATAGGTCTCTTTATTTGAGGGTACATTCCTTACCTTAATACAAGACCATATATCAAGAAGTTGTAGAACAATTTTGTTATTCATTATATTTAAGAAAATGTTAGAATCAATATGAATTTTGTGTTTTCTTTATTTGTAGTGTAATTGTACGTAATTTGAATTTCATGTTGTCTTTATTTGTAGTGTGATTGTATGTTTGCTAAGGATGTTTAGCTTACTTTAGTAATAAAATTGTATAAAAGGAAAGGAAATTAATTGTAAAGCTACTGATGATTAATAAAAAATAAAATAAAATAAAATAATAATAATAAAATTAATTTTAATTATAAATTTTGATAAAACGCATATACACAAAAGGTGGTAATTCACTGCTTCATAACAGAAGTTATAAATCATTGAATTAGGGGGGTTTCTGTAACGGTATCAAAATTTATAATAAAATATTTAATTTAAAATAACAATAGGGTACAAAATAACGAACGGAAAATGGCAGATTAAAATAAATAAACAATTAAATAAATAAACAATTAAATGAGTATATCTATAGTCAACGTCAAGCTGAAGAAACTTATTGGCCACTTAAAAAAAAAAATCCGACATGGGCGGGAAATGATCCGACGTCACACTAGTGACGGGAGAAATGGAAAGATGGCTGAAAAAGTAGTTCGTTATAAATAATTCAAGGAAAATTATTTAAATGATTATTTAGACAAAGATTAATTTCTCAAGATAAAATAAATAAATAATAATTATATTTAAACAAATACATAAACTAAATTTCTTATACAGATACAAAAATAATTAATTTGAGAGTATGCCTGCCAAATTTTCCTACGCGATACCTTGTGGAGAGAAGAGCTCGCTTCTCGTTCTTGTTCTCGATGCATGGTTTCGGATAATGCCGGTGGCATAAGTAGTTTTCTGTGGCGATTATTAAAAATTAATTCAGTTTTAGTTCGTGGAACTTTTCAAATAGATAGTGAAAGTTAATCATCGGTGGTTTAATTTGGTGACTGTAATTTGTTCTATTTTATAAACTGTGCACAACAATATATTTCCATTGTAGTAAACTTGTGAATTTAGACTCAAAGTGTGCTTTCTTGTTTAGCCTAGAACCTCAACGCTGTCCCACCAAATTACCCGCTAACGACCCTGAGAAAAGAGGACAATATTTAAAGTAGCCTACAGTCGATTTATCAGTTTAATTTAAATTAAAACGAAATGGAAAGGAGAACGTTACAACTTGACCCTTCATGATTGTCAAGTTATGTTATTGTGTCCCTGTAGTGGACTTTAAAGTTGGAAATAATACTAATGATAAAAAAGCGATTTAGGGGTGTTAGACTAAATTTCTAAGTAGACCAAGGGGGATGATTCAGTTTTGAGGATAGGGTTTAATAGAATTTAAATTGTATAGAAATCCTTGTCTCAATTTTTTACATAATTGTTATTTAAATGAATTTGTTTTAGAATTGTAAATAAAGTAAAATAATTAATTTGCGATTTGGTATGTTGTTTTTCTTAAGTAACTTAGTATCAGTGGTTGGGGAAAAAATATGAAATCATTTTCATGAAATATCCAACTTTATACTTTGATTGGATCTACGCTACTTGATATCGTGTTAAGGTAATATACTTTTTGGGTGAACTGAAGTGTCTGCACGAAACATTTCTATCGTGGCAAACCTACACACATAGTAAGTATACGAATAGTACCCACATACTATCATGACAAACCTATAGTGTACCCCGATACTTACACTACACTTACAGCTTACAGAAACTTATAAAAATATCAATCAGAATACTTTTTTATTGTTGTACGTCTAATATACGAACATTAACTAAATAAAACAAAAACGAAATATTTTTTCTGTAAAAGTCACCTACCACATTTCTTAATTTGAATAGGTTGTAAAAAATTTAATTAACTTACTTTAGAGCATTTTTTACTCAAAATACTGGCACGGCAATGAGGAAACAAAAAACAAGGAGATGACGAAGTTACCGCAAGCGACGGAAATGGTGTGACAAATCAGGTGATAATTTCCTGTCACAATAATGGCTTCTTCAGAGTAAGAAAAATTACGGAATGGAAAAATTACAGGATGATTTCAACAATTTTCAAATATCTTCATGTAATTCTTTAGCATAAATTATTTCAAAAGATTATTTGGCAGCCAAATAATGTCATTGAGAATACTTAGGTAGCACACATATCAGCTATTACACTTTCTCTTATCATTAGAATAAATTTTACATGACTATGCATTTTTCAGCATTTGATTGAAATTAGTGCTAACTTCAAGAATTAAGAGTCTGCAGTTAGTACCTCCGCCATCCTGATTTTTAGTCCCATAAGAACAATGTTAATTATAGGTGTCTGAAATACTCTATCTCGATAATCTTGCATCAGATTCGCATGAAACTTTAATATGTTCACAACAATGGTATGGCGGTTCATATACAGTACCATTAGCGGATAGTTATTTTAATAAACCTCCTAAAAATGGTTTAACGTGGTTTTAAAATGGTGATAACATACATTGTTTTTTAATTCGTTATTCGAGTAAATATTTTTTTAAATCAATTTTCAATCACGTCAAATGAAAGAGACCATCGTAACATTTAAAATGACATCAAGTTTGTGATTTTCAGACGAAAAACAAACTCAGAGTTATGTTTCAAATTTAACATTGTTCTTATGGGACAAAATACCGAAATGGCGTAGGTACTACAGACTCTAAACTGAGATGCTAACTGAAAATCAATCTCTGATATGGTAAAAGTGTCAAATTTAGGTATGACCGGACCAACGGCATACTAGCTACAATATTTTTTTCTTAATTACATATTTTAATGCCACTTGCTCAAACTCAAGTTATTTTGCTATTTTCTCTTATAAAAATCAATATAAAAATCAATATAAAAATCAAAATCAAAATCTCTTTATTGTCTTTAAGTAGTTTTCGCAATGCAATCGATAGAGGCAACTTAATGCTAAATTTAATCATGTGATCATGTCACATAAACATAAAGATATATACACAAATTACATATATTTTACAAATAGGTGATTGAGCAATCACTGTCCATATGATATCTAGAGAAAAAAAAACTATTAACGTAATAAATGCATCAGAATCAAACTTATAAATATAAAACTGCAAGTCACCAATATCACACTTTAACTCAATTGAATAAAACTATTTTGTTTTCAACAATGAAATCAAGACAGTTTTGAATCTATCAAGTGATACGAATGTTGCTTTTGAAGGCAATTTATTAAAAAACTGGACACTTAGATCATTTTAGCTATTGTGTGTAAGTGAAAGTCTAATAAGTAGTAAGTCGAGAAAATGACTATTTCGTGTGTTTTGTGAATGGATATATG
Organism: Neoaliturus tenellus; assembly: GCA_030545055.2. Lineage (NCBI taxonomy): Eukaryota > Metazoa > Arthropoda > Insecta > Hemiptera > Cicadellidae > Neoaliturus > Neoaliturus tenellus. Next base: position 44,749,595 of record CM061535.1, on the reverse strand, counting down.
ACCGTTTAATGAGATAATTGATGTTTTCTTTGCATGTGTAAGGCAATTAAAAATGTAAATACTAGGGAGCGTTACAATTTTAAGAGATTTAAAATGATACCTCCACGAGTCCTGAGGTCTGAGTCCCAAAATAGATCCGATAGCCGTTTTTTGCCATTTAAGAACATTCTTGGCTCCGACAGAGTTTCTAAAGAGCAGATTTCCATATTGTAAGTGTGAATGAAAAAAAGCATAATAACAAAAAAAAACAATAAATCCTCACTAACATTAAAATTTTTCAGAAAAATAAACTGTTTGAGCCAATTTACCACATAACACGTTTGTGTGCTCTATCCAATATAACCTTTGATCGATGTGAACCCTTAACAATTTAACATATTTATTTTCTTGACTGGTTACTTTGAGATCAAAAATATTTTTTTCAGTTTCAAGAAGATTATTTCTTAAATAGCTTGCTATAAACCATTCCTCAGCTCTCTCAATCATAATATCACTTAGATCTAACGCATAGTTTAAGCTTGGGCCCCTAGTGAGGAATGCTGTGTCATCAGCGTAGAGTAGTTTTGCGAGGCATGAATGAAGGAAAATCATTAATTAGAACTATAAAAAGAAATGGTCCTAAACATAGCTCTGTGGCACTCACACTTTATTTTTAACAAACTGAATCTCTCATTTTTAACCCGAACTGACTGGAATCCATAATTTAAATAAGAATTAATCCGGCTAAAAGTTTTCCTCTGCTACACCACAAAAAGCTATCTTTTTAATTAAAATATTGTGAGAGACTGAATCAAATACTTTTTTCAGATCAATTAATGTTGCATAAGTGTTAATTTTCTTATCACAACTATCAAAAACATCATCTAAAACTAAATTCTCGAGAGCCCCAGCAGTTGATAGATTAGCTTGAAATCCATATTGGTTTTCAGTTGATAAAAGTTTATTTTTTCAAAATATGAATACATCTGCTAATGGAGGCAATATAAAAAATATGTTTCAATTGGAATAGTGAAATTGGCTTAGAATGGCTTGGATATGTTTTTTCGCCCTTTTTAAATAGAGGAATTGTGATGGACACTTTGAGAAAATCTGGAAAGATTGATTGTTCAATCATTAGATTAAAAAAGATAACGCATTGGTTCAATAAAAAGGGGACATTTTCTTAATAATAAAATTTGAAAATCCATAAAAGTTATTAGCTTTAGAATTTCTGAGTTTGTTAACTGACTCTATAGTATTAAGATGAGTGATCTTGGACCACTGGAATTTTGTGTGAATTGTTTCACTAGCATTGGAAAGTAAATGTATAAGGAATACAAGATCCTGTGAATAAACATGTGTAGCATAATTTACTAAGTGGAAATTTAAATCATTCAAACTAAGTGGAATACATTTATCTTTTTTGACACACTCATTTCATTTTTTATCACATTCCTAGGTTTCATTTTCGAGTTTTGAATAAAATCATTTTCTTTGAATTTTGGGACTTTAATTTCCTTTTTGTAGTTTTCTGGAAGCAAGATATCTAAAACGGTTCTGCTCACTTTTAAGTGAGGTTTGTCTTTCAACATAAGTAATATTATTCTCATTTGATTGAGATGTTCTAAAAACAAATTGGCACTGTGCTGCGGTTTGCGCTTGACATTCAATGATGTTACCTTCTTGGTGACCACTGAACCATTATTTTCAAAAACAGTTTTTAACAAGTTAACAAATTCGGAAAAACAAACGGTTATGTTTCTGTTAAAAGAACACAATACATTTGACCAATCTAGACTATTCAATAAATTTTTTATTAAGAATAAGAATACGTTTATTTCAAAAGTGTACATAAACAACGTTTCCTCACTAAGTTGAAGAAAACTTGTCGGTGAGGTCCATAAGTTTATCTAAATACGACAATTTTTACTTTTTGAAATAAAAACAAGGATCGGTCATTTAAAATTCTTATTTGTACATGGTGGATAATATCTTGCGTCATGAAACAATTTGTCAGTTCTCATCCATAGTTCATCATGATTAGAAAGTCCTAATTTGATGACATCTACAACAACTTCTTTATGAAAATTACATATTACATTATCTAGATATGAATCTAATTTAGTGGGGTTTTCATTAAGACATCAACAATTAAAGGACTTAAGCATGTTAAGGAAATCAACTACAAGTTATTTATATTACTTCATGTCATATATTACTTTCTCTAATATCAAAATTTATAATGCCTGCAATAAAAATTTTGTAAGTTTTGTATTTTGATAAAAATAATAAAATATATTCCATTTGTTCAATAAAAATGACCATTCTTGTTGATGGGATTCCATAGATTGACAAAAATATTGTATTACTAGATTTAATAATATTCCATAGGCTTCAAAAACATCTTCAATGAAAAAGTTACTCAAATGAAGTGATACAAATTCTAAACAAATCCTTTTTTACATAAATTGATGCATCCCCTCAGATTATATCAGGTCTGCAATAACTAGCAGCTAATTCATAATTAAAGAATTAAAAATATTTCTATTACAATCCTTTAGCCCCTGCTCATTAACACATAATACAGAACAATTCATTTTAATACTGAATACCAGTACTGAACTTCATTTAATTTGCTTTGAATGGATCTAATGTTAATGTGAAGAAATAAAATATCATTAACTGAGCATTTAGGGTGTTTATTGAAAGTAAGTGAAGTGGCATAAATCATCTATATTTATTTTGTTAGTATTTAAATTTTAATATATAAATTATATTTCGTTAAAACAATTTTAATCCAATAAACTTTATGAAATAATTTTCAAAGTATTTTACTCTAAAGTCTACTTCGTTTTGAAATTTTATTCTATTTTCACAAATTATTTCTTCGCAGCCAATTATAACCTTACACATTATACATTCAATTGATATGGACATAAAAATTACCGGTAGCACTGGACCTTTCTAGAATGAATCAAAACTGTTCAAGGCAAGTGTCAACCACCAGTTGGTATCCCTGGTATCGACATCACGTCACAGTGTAGCCAACCTAACACAAGGACAACGGGCGATACTCTGCTGCTGTGACAACTTGACAAATTGGTAAAGGCCATTGTTGCAGCTGTGTCTCAGTTTTTGTTATTTTTCAGCTTTAAGACCTAGTGGCCGTTCGTCCTTTCAAAAAAGTGTATTTTCGATCAACTAATTACATGACACCCTATAAATGATAGAAATGCAAATCCCAACTGTTGAATAAAAAGTCAAATCAATGCCAGGTTTCACATATTAAAGAGGATTATGTCTTGTAGCTGCAACTTCCTGGCTCTATGATCGTGAACCCTCAGCAACGGTTATTGCCTAAGTACCTAATGACTGGAAGATTATGATTTTTTTTTATATTAGAAGCTTACAGTGGCCATCGTTAACAACCATACTTATACAGAGAGTATTTAAATATGTATTCGCATATGCAGTATTCTCATGTCAAAGTAAGTTAGCATTCAGAAAATTATATCGTAATTAACTAATATTTTTTTAGTTTTAGGCTATAGCAATATAATACTAATAGTTTTTTCCAACTAAGGATAGCAATACATTTTTATATCAGTTTTGTCTTTATATTACCTTAATATAATATCCTTAATTTTGCATACAGAATGAATTATGTAATTACAATGATTTTTAATTCAGAAAAAACATGTCTATTGACAATTGGCCTGTATAGTGAATTATTTAAAGAACACAAGTGATACAATCTTCGCACACAGTCAATACATGTGTGTGTATACTGAAACTTAGTCTGGTGCTTAAAACCTCTTGTCGAATATTCACTAGTAATAGTTTTTGAATGGATTAACTCCTACCATTATAAAATTTAAAATACCTGTTTCCCTGGAAAGTTAAGTGTCACCGAACTCATTAACCTCGCTCTCTCGCTTCACTACACTTCCCTCGCTATAATACCTTTTAGTTCTGTTGTATACTTCTTGAACTACCAAATTTATATATACAGTATACGGTACTATTAATCAAATACTATTGTACGGTGGTCATCGACTTCAATTAAACTGGAGACAGAAGGTGACCGAAACAAAATTTATTTCATTATATTTTTTAACATCAATAAGTAATTGTTTTATATTACAAATGACCAATAGTTATTCAAGGTATTACAAAATTTAAATTTTTTTTACATTCAGTTGAAACTACGAGCTATTTAATGGTATGTAAATAGTCTAATGACAACGGCGGTTCTTACACGGTCAATACAAATCGCGGTTTTTGGATCATGAAACGGATTGAGTGTGTAAAGTCAAATATTGATGTATGATTCAAGGATCACACATCAATATTTTACTTCAGACGCTCAATCCGTATCATGATCCAGGATCATGATCCAAAAATCACGATCCCTATTGACCGTGTAAGATCCGCCATTAAAATATTTGATTTAATTTGCTATTCACAGTCAAACCGCTCTTCCACCTGTGGTTTGTGTATGTGGCTCATTGTTGAGCTGGTGCCGCGACAGCGCTATTCACGAGGCAACCCGCTCTGATGCGGGACTACATTAAATCATTTCATCTCGCTTATTTATGAACGGATTTCCTTCATGTTTATATAGTTGTATTTGACATTACCTTTCCTAAAAGAGTTATTATCACATAAATTTTAGTAGCTTATATCGTTTATATCCAATTTAAGGTTAAACATTTGAAATAGCAGCCATATTGAAAATATGAATGGGAAACGAATAATTATTTTTATTCTATTAGGCCTACAATAACAGTATATGAAGTTTCAACTTAACACAAAAAGCCGTCATCAAGTTAAATAGTATTTATAAAAAATATAAAATGGCACCTGTGTGGTTAAAATTTTCTCTTTGGAAATATGCAATATGATATTTTGGCTTGTCTTTAGGCCGGGAATAATACCTGAAAAGGTCGGCAGAGAAATTCAGAGACACTCTGTATACTGTATTTAAACTGTAATATTGAACCAAAACAATGTAAAATAAAAGATTCTCCTCCTTTAAATATTTTTAGCTAGATCACTATTATTTATCTAGATAGTTATAATTTATCATTATTAATTCGTCTGTTTTTATTTTATTTTTTTACTCGCCCTATTATTGCTGTTGATACACTATTATTCATAGTAGGCCTATATTGTTTAGTTTTTATGAATCTTTAGAGTAGTAATAATTGTTCGATATATAAGATATTAAAAGATTTTTTATACTTATAGTATTTTTTATTGCATCGCTTATTTATATACGAGTATATGGTCACTATTTTATCTAGTTGTACCCTTCTTGATTATTCTGACGTTGTTCCTGCCATTACTTATATTATTGCTTATTCCATCTTGTAATTAGAAAGTATTGTACAATTGTGAATTAGCGTTTTCAGTAAATAAATAAAATAAAATAAAATAAAATCACATACTTTTTACCATGTTAGTTTGAAAAAGGTTTAATTATTTTTACCAAAATTATATTAATGTATTTTTCCAACAATCAGTGTTACCAAGCTTGACGGAACAGTTTGGGGGGTGCCCGTGAAGGGTTTGAGGGTGTGTAGGAATTGCCTACGGCGACGTGTGATATGGGCCAGGTTTTGTCGAGCTCACCAAAGACCTTTAGAATTATTCACCTGCCCCTCAGGCGGGATGTGAAATTGTAATATAACGGGCCCCGTCGCACATAGGCTCTCCAAAACTAGTCAAATATTTATTTTAGTTCAAGCAAATCTCTCTGTTAGAAATATTACAGTAAAATGCATGACAATATTGAAGTTAATACTTAAATAGATTGTCGTTTGCATGTACCAATGTGCACCATATACCATTTGAAGGAGGTCTTATAATTCTTATTACTTATAACTTCAGTTTTGACTAAACGTAAATTAAATTTTAACTTTAACATTAACTAATTTTAACTTTAACTTAAGTTTTGATTCTTATAACTTATTTACCGATCGTAATATTTAGTGTCAATTTAGCAATTAATTGTTTCAAATAAAAACGATGAAAATTTAAAACATTACTTTTAGTACGTCATACCATAGAGAGTAATTGTTTAAATTATTGTTTCGTAAATACTATTTTTTCTACCTTGGTATTTGCATAACTCGACAAAGTGGCTTTAGCGACAGTTTAGTTATTAAGAAACGTATTGAAAGGATTAACAGTAATCTGTTTTGTTTTCTTCTTGTTCTCTTAGAATTACTTAACTCATTGAGCTACTTATTATTTAGAATAGTAATTACTGTATTAAAGTTCAATTTTTCATCTTTAAATTTAATGTTTACTTTGCATCAACAAACAGTTTATTTTTAAACTAAATATAAGCGGACGTCTAATAAAGTGATAAGGTTCTCCCGATCGGACTATTTGGTATTCTTTGGCAGTATTTTACACAGTTGTTATTACTCATTTTAAAAGGCATAAAAAGTAACACGAATTATTAAAATTGAGTTTTCATTTAAAAGGCAATACTAATAATAATTTCTGTATAATGTTAAATCAGGTAAAAAGCGCGTTTATGTTTACTTACAAACTCCTTCAAACATTTTCTCTTCTTGTTTACAGGCTTTTATTAAATTAATTATTTCTAAGGAGAGATAAGGCAATGTATAAATACCGCTTATAGTCAACAGTTGAATGGTGTTAATAGCGGCAACTACAGCTTTCGGATTCTCGGACATATCGTAAAAAAAGAATCATCAATAATCATATGGACATGGGATTATTTTTATACTAAATGATAACTAATTAAGTTTTTTACGTACCATTTACAGGTGCTCAATATGGCTTCCTTTAGATGCAACAGTACATGTCTAGGAAATAAGCAAATTGGTACCACAGCTTAGCTATAGCTAGCATGTATTGAGTAATGGATTCGATGGCTGCTCTGGTGCTGTTCTTCAGTTCAACCAATACTGTTGGAAGGGCAGGGATATAAACAGTGTCTTTTATAAACACACTCAAATGAAATCATGTGAGAGAGTTTTTAAATGGTAGGCTTCCTCGAAGGTGGTTTGGTCTTACTGGATCTAGCGATTCCGCGTTAACCACTGGTCGCCAAGGTCACCAGACCTTACTGTTTGACGTTTGTGATTTCTTTTTGTAGGTATTTGTAAAAGACACTCTTTATATGCCTCCCCAACATTGGTTGAACTGAATAACCAAATAAGAGCAACTATCGAATCCATCACTCAAAACATGCTAGCTAAGGTCTAAGACGATTTTGAGTATCAAATAGACTTGTGCTTTGCATCTAAAAGGGGCAATATTGAGCAACTGTTAATGGCATGTAATAGAAATTTATTAGTTATCCTTTGGTATAAAAATAATCCCATGTCCATATGATCATTAGTTTTGAAAGTATAAACATATTAAATCGGATTATTCTTTTTAATACACCCTGTAGTATATTGTGTATGAGCAGGAAGGTCCTTGAAAACTACGATTCATAAAGCTCCAATTTGTAATTTCATTTGTTGATGGTAAGGTTGGATGGTGACTATGTGATAATATTGCGACACATAGCAGATGTTAATTAAAACCTCATCTACTTTGCTCACGTAGATCTTTATTTAGATACAAAGTGTCATGAAACCATTATTATCTTAGGGGGAATTATATAATATTTAAATGAAATTAAATTAAACTCAGTTTTTTAGTTCAATATATCAATTTATTTAAAATAAAAATGTATTTAGCTTATTCAAGTTAAATATTAATTATATAATGTTTATTTCATATTTTTGCTATGTTAAAAATATAAAATTAAAAGAACACATCATTTTTTACGATCCCAATCCTGTGAAATTTTTAAAAACCCTTGAAAATGGCAAATTTGTAAGTTAGTTCAAATTTCGGCCAACTTTTTTACTTTAACTTACAAAGCTTTCAAGTAAACCAGTGAAGGCCAATTTTTAATTGTTTAGTTTGTAAATATAAATACTTTTCAAAAGTACAGTTCAGGTGGCTCAAGAAATTAAAGCAACAGAACATTGTGTGCTAGGTTGAAGGTAAAAAAGCAGACATAAGTGTGATTTTTCCACAGTTTCATTTACATTTTTTCAATCTGTTGGTAACCAGAAATTCATTTTAATTAATTTTAATTTAATGAAATTTATTATAAATTTTTTTATGAAACAAATTGTTATCAACTCATATCAAAATTTGTAATATCATTACTAACTCATATTACAATGTTTACAAACTTGTATTATGATAATTACAAAAATTATAGGAAATTTCTTTACAACTCATATGAAAAAATGAAATTTTAACTGGTATTTAAATTATTTTTTTAAATATTTTGAACTCATATTAAAATGATGGCAAGCTTATTTTAACTCATTTTTATGCTACTTGGGAAGCGATCCATCAATTTACAAGTTTTATTCTATCATCGCTTATAATACACTTAAACGAGTTCAATTCTGTTAAAACCCCAGTTTCAGCACTAGAAGATACCCAATTATTAGTGCCATTTATATGGATGTACCCAAAACTCAGATGAATTATTTTATCCACATGGCCATTTTCAACACATTAAGAAATCTTACAACACACTTCAAGTAGAGTACCCAAATTTACTGCTCTCAAATTTTAAAACAGTATACAAACGTGTTAACTAATCGAGTAGCTAGCTGATCGACCCACCACTACAGGAAATGGCCTTGGCGATTTATAGCCCAATCATAGTTATTTCAGAACGGATTGCGTGGAAGCGTGTTAACTACTCAATTTCTGAAGTGTATAGCTGCTCTACCACCGACGATACCGGAAATGATCTTGGCGATTTATAGATTCTTCGCCATCTTTAATTTATTTCAGAACGGATGGAAGCGTGTTAATTCAAGTGGCTAGCTGCTCGGCCACCCATACTGCAGGAAATACTCCTTTTTGTGGTTTATTGCTGAATCCCTGCCGTTATTTTATGAAAGGTTTACTATGATAAAGTTATAACTAATAATATGTAGAGGTATAAACTGGGTGTTAAATTAAAACTAACTTGCTAATACCGAAAATTTCGAATTAACTATTCGAATATACTAATTACATTATAGGTAAATTATAAACTACTAACAGGTCATACTTGTAAATAGACAATTGAATGGTATATCATAAAATAATGATAAATATTATACTACAAGTTGCAAATAATGTAAACAAAATGTCTTTGATACTTTTATAGATATTATTGGCGTTTAAGTAAAACAAACTGTCCACTCAGACAGTATTAATCCTAATGGATGATAATGATATTAATCCTTTTAAGCAATGATAAAGAGTCAACAATACAACAATCAAAGCAGCAAACGCATTAATTAGCCAAAAATCTACAGTAAAAAAAAATTTAACTAACAATAAATTCATCTGTAAAATAGAGTCATGTAAAATAATCATTTTTAAAAATAAAATATAAAAATTCTAAATCCAAAAAAAATACAATAGAATTTGGTTACAATAGTTATAATTACTAACAATGTATTGAGGACCTCAAAGCAGAAAAAGCAAAACAAATTATATTTGTACATAAAAATCACACAACAGATACAAATAATTCGACAGTACAACAGTTACAATATATAAAATGCTATAATTTAATATGAGTTTGAAATTAACGACTTTGGATCACAATAGAAAGATTAGAACCAATAAAAAGTTAAATGATTTAAAAATATATATTTTCGTCCTGGTTTTCATGAATATTTTATAACAATAAAAACAAAATTCGTAATGTGCAATTAAAAACCTTTTGTGTGACTGCAACACGTACATAAAAACATTAACACTGTAATTGTGTATATAAACCAAATTCAACTTTTATAAGAGGATCTTGATAAAGCGATTGCAAGAAAGTAATGCCGGGAAAAATCCGTTAAGCTGTTTAACCACTACATAGAGGGGTATTTTCTCGCTAAAACCCTTAAGGGATGGGTATTATTTTCTTTTTAAAAGATTTCATATTTTTCTTTCATATATTTATTAAATCATTAAAAGTTTACTGAGTATGCATATGGAGGAAGACTTGTAGCACTGATGCAAGAGATAAAAACATGAGTTACGAACAAACTTAATATAAATGTGATCGAATATTAGTATTGTCTAAATTTTATGGACAGTTGTTGTATTAAAGGTAATTAAATAGTATTTTTTAAATACCCTGAGGAGAGTTGATCAGCAATAGGGGAAGAACTTCTTCTTCTAAGTCTCGAGACAGATAGGTGAGAGAGAGAAAGAGAGTGTAGGAGTGAGAGAGAGAGAGAGAGAGGGGTAGATGCTCCTCCCAACCCCTCAGCTATTAACACATCTACACCTCGTTGCAAATTATCACCTCCCATGCTGCACCCACTGCTTCCGTGATTGCGCCACCTCATCCGATAAAAACCAAATAGGCCTTAAGGAAACCTCTTTTGGACGTATTTGTGTATACAAAGAGATTTATTCAGAAAGAGATTATTTTGATTTAAAATTGTTCATAATGATTAGAGCTCGCCCTTGAATGAAGGTTGCCAGTTCATTTAGTAAGGCCATATTTTAAAAATTGACAGTTGTAATGGCCAAAGATTAATTTCCTCTCATTTGCTTAAGATTAATATCAAAGCTATCATTTTTTTGTAAATCCATTATTGAGGATTATTCAAAAGTGTGGCGTTTCATTGCTTCACCCTGAATATTCCACAGTTTAATTACAACACACCCCATACGTGTAGTATCAGAAGAGCTACTGTCAATAAAAGCATGACCTTGAACGACTTTTTGACACGTAATCTGGATGCATTGTTGTAAAACAAGCGATAACGAAATAATGGAACATAGATTGACATATCTGTGGAAACCTGACCTAACCTAACCTAACTATAACATTTAAACCGCGTGGTGCAAGTACCTCCAGCTGCCTTTAGTCATTGGGGTAATAACTAATTATCATGACAAATGAATCATTTGATAATTTTCAGTAACAAAGCTACACCTCATCTGATCCATCGCACTTCCCTTCAGTCATACATGTCTTAAAATATGAATAATAGACTGCATCGGTGTGTCGGAAAAGTTAAAAAATAACTTATCAATGTGTTCCGACCCGTATTCAATGGGTACAAGGTTACTTGTTATCATAATGTCCATTTTTACCTGAAAAGTGTAGAGTATTAATTAAAATATGCTTCATCGCTTTTTCTAATCCAAACTAATTATGTAATGCAGTAACAACTTACAAAAGCTTTAAACTTGCTCAAAAAACCAAAGAATTAGATATAACATTTGAACACCTAAACATAGTATAAGTTTTAATACTGAAAACATGAGTCGATAATGTTAAAGAGGCCAAAACATTAGAGAGAAGATTTTTTCATTGATTTGTACATCTGGAATGTACTTTATGTACGCAATGGCCATCTTAATAATAGGTGTGTTCATTTTATTATCATGGATATCTTCCAACAATTAATACAATTAATTTATTATTAATCATAAAAAGTGTTGATATGTTTAATACATAAGATAAATATCCTAATTTACCAAACCCTTTTGTCAAAGTCCTTAACTCGTCAAGAGGTTGATAAGAGGAACAACGTTAGGGTCTTTAGCAGCTTCCCTTTTTCCCTTTCCAGCCGCCGTTTGAACACGGGAGACGGAATGTGTTCTTCAAGCCTCAAAAGAACCAATTTTCTTGCTCCTTTTAAAACATTCTCTTAATATATTCTAACAAAATTGATTTTACAAGGTTTTACTAACTAAACGTTGGCAAGACTTAAGACTTAACTAACGAAAAAAATAGTTTTCGAAAATCCTGTGTGCTGCACAAACTTTCATTAATTTATATTACATATTAAAAATATTTATATAAAACCGTGTCCGAGTCCGTCTCGGGGTTTTATCTGGCCAATTAAATGGTTTATGTCTTCAATTGAAGAACTGAAGACATGTAAATAACACCCCCGTCGCAGCAGACCTGCGTACTCAGCGAATATCCAACGGAATCCATGGGGATGAGAGTATGTAGGTTTCCGCCATATGGGTTTTGTTGGTAAATATAAGTTAAACCCCTACCTGGTGAATGTGCATACCAAAATATTATCAGGTTGTGGTGTCCTTTTTATTTTCCCCATAACCTGGGGTGAGTACATATTATCCCATAGGGGTGAGTACATAGGTTTTCCGCCACCAAGGGTTTTGTAAGCAAATATAACTTAAAAGCTTCCTAATGTTTGTACATACCAAATTTTATCAATATATATCAATAAATAAGCAAGATAGAAGGTTTTTGTTGATTTAACATGAGAATAAGATGGAAAACATAGTGTTTAGATTTTTTCCATAACCATTTAAACAAGGTAAAAAATCAATACACTAAATTGTTTGTTTTTCTAAGCTCTTTTCAAAAGTTTAAGTAATAGCCTAATTGTACAATTTTATAAATAAAAGTAAAAGATCAAAAACCCAATTTTTACCCTTTTGAAACCCAAATTTTTACTTTTAAGGCAAATGGTTTTTTTCAAAGGACACTAAACTAGCTCCTATCACTTGCTATATTTTAAATTTTTATTGCAATGTACAAAATAAATAAGTAAATAATAACAATAATAAAGATGAAACATTACTAGGTTGAGGCGAGGTAAACGAGGCAACTTACATTAGAATTATTAGATTTTGAGACGGTAGATGGTAGAAGTAAATTAAGAAACATGTATTTAAAGATTCTTTAATTTATAAATTTTTACTTTGGATGTTTAATATTTGTCATTATTTTGTACAGTTTCTATTTGTTTACTAACATGTCTATCCATTTATGTTAGTTAAATAAAATTGACGATCGTTTAGATCTTCCAATTATGTTTTTTGGCAATTTTATTCATAATTTCAATTAATTATTTAAGTTTAATTTGATCTATTCGGAGTTAAGACTTTGATTTAATCTTGGTTTAGTGGTGATTTAATGTTTGATGAAATGGTGACTTTAATTTCAATGTTTAAACTCTGAAGAGTGAAAGTGAGGAAAATATGGCCCAACTAACAAACGATCCTCTTTGGCTACCAGTGTTAATAGGGTTATCGCAAACTGAGGGGAAATGTTTGAGGGTTGAGGTTTATATTTACTTATTTATTTTTGCTTTATTACTGGATAACCCGGGTTTAATTTATGGACCAGTTGTTCTTGAAATACATCCTTCTTACGAATTTGTTACAATGCACAAATCATAATTGAAAAGTGACACAAAACACGACACAAACGGTAAAACTAGTTTTGATTATACTGAATCACAGCGCTAACGTGGTCCCCGGCGGGATGGTGCAAGTGCACCTATAATATTTTTCTCATTATTCCACTATTAGTGTAACTATAGTTTTTGTTATGTAAAAGATCAATTTTATTGTCGTTTAAAAAACTATAGGATAGTAGTTTGATATACAAAGTTTTAAGAATGAAATACTTGAATAATTATGTGTATTCAAAGAATTAACTAACTAACTAAATTACATATCATACGTCAATGCATGGAAACGTCTTTCAAATTAAGAAGTAACATGAACAGATGGCATTCAATATACATCTGTAACCGAGAGAAGTTTATACTTTCCACGTTTGATTTTACTATTTGTCGGCTGCGAATTCACCTTTGTTTAAGATTTGTTCATCTTTTAAAGATGGATTTTTATTGAATGTATCAATCTTAATTATATTGATGTGTTATACAGTATTCTTACAATAGTGCAACTCTTATTTCTGATCCTAGAGAAGATTTAGTGTGATTTCCTTCTTATTTTGTTAACCACTTATTAATGTTATTTATTACTGTATAACCTATTCTGAAAATATCTTTACCTTCTAATCAATGAAAAAATTAGATAAAGTGTGTGTGATAATTATTATCATGTTCAGTTTATTTGAAAATTTTATCATAAATAATTAACAAAATTAGATTTAGTATTGGTTAAAAAATTTAATTTAAGATAACAATCTTAAATAATATATATTTCTCTACAGGATGTCAAGTAATTTTTGGAACAATTGCTTAGGTCAAGACAAACACACATTTCATCATATGAACAAGGGTCTCTGGGGCCTAGTTTCCTGTCTATCCGTCAATTTTTTATTTTATTTTTATCTGTCTTTGTGCTAAATTATATTTAAACATGATTAACTGTTTAAAATGGCACCCATTTAAAATATAATATATTAAATTTCATGAAAAAAAATCAAAAGACCGAATAGTTAGCCAATTTATATAGATCTCAATGATATCTTATTCTTTGAAATTGTATAAAAAATGACACAGAAATTAATTATTTTTGTAACATGACCACTTTTTTATCCATTGAAACAAAACGGAGTATAGCAAATAGCAAAATAGCAAAATAGCAATGGTAAAATGTACTGAATTCCATGAAAACCGTTACCTTGGCAAAAACCTGCAAGAGACATAAAGCTAGCCCATTTTATGTAGATTTCAAGGTAATTATAATGGTTTATTTCCATGATTCTATCATATTTAGATAATAAAATTACATTATACAAACATAAAAATGCATAGAACTACGCTTATGTACGACATGTTACCTTGACATTGCTAATATAAGGAATCGTTACCATTAGTATAACTATCTTTATTGGCGGTATTATGGTGTCCTCACAGGCTGAGCCTGTTGCGACGCACAATAAATTGTAAACACAATTGAGGCACAATTGGCAAACTTATAAATGCAATTACGTATACAATTATATTATTTTCAACCTCCTACAATTTGGAAAAATCTTAAATTAACACTTATACATATATTTGAATTTTTTAATAATACCTTATTTGTTAATACTTAATCAAGAATAACAGGAAATTTACTATTGTCGTTATGCATGATCACATTTTCCCATTCAAACAATGTACTTTTTATTACTCCATGTATTTTTATTTTTTTAATTTTAAATTACTCCATTTACATTATTTAAATGGAAAAAGTCGTCATGCGTTACGGAAGTAATTAATTTCTCTGTTACTCCAATCCATAATATGTTTATCCAATCTTAATTAACAAGGTATCACTGATGTTTACATACAATTGACTAAATTTTCATGGAATTTGGCATAAAATATTTTAAATGGGTAACATTTTAAAACAATTAATGAGAGTTATGTGTATAAACAAAGACAGATTTTAATAAGAAAATAATTTTTGCATGATATCAACGTTGTACACAAAACCGTTTATAAGTGGATTTTTTTCTAAAAAAACAAATACAGAGAGATAGACAGGAAACTAGGCACAAGAGACCCTTGTTCCTGTGGTGAAATGTGTTTGTCTTGACCTAAGCAATAACGCCATATACCGTTGTCCAGAGAGATATGGGACATCCTGAATATTACTCCACCACTTCAATCAAAAATTTTAATGCCAAATAAATGGCAAAATATATATTTCTTTATAGGTACACTAACCTTTACAAAGTTAATTTTATAATGTTGGCTACCTTTCAATATCAATGTAAACAAAGCTAAAAATGTGAAATAATTTAAATTATTGCCTATCATTTTGAGCCTCCTTTGAAAAATCATCTTCCAACCTTTAACCAGGCAATTGCATCTCATCGTAATGTTACGTTAACAAGTCATTTTTACTAGGTCATTCCACGCGTATGGGGTTGAACGGCAACATAAGCCAAATGATTTTAGTACGCAAAAAAAGTAAATAACAATAGCACATTTATCTATCAAATTACACATATTAACTGCATAGAAAAAGGTTATTCAAGAAATTTGATAACCAGTAGGTACGTTTTACAAATTTTATTATTTTTTTAAATATTTTCTTGGTATTAATATTTGTTAAACAAAATATATCTTTCTAGTATTCATAACCTATTTCCAAATATTTCATAAGTAACAAATTGTATAATATTTAGTGCAGTTACTACAGTACATCAGGCAGAAAATCCTTTCCATAACACATGTTTACTCTATTTGACACAAAAAAACTCAATCACCGTATAACATAGACTTAAGCACCGTTATTTACAGCCCACAATGCATTTATTATGTGAAATTAAATTGCCTCTCATTACTTTATTACTTATCAGAATAACTCCAGGAACGAACTTGATCTTTCAAATTACGCCTAAAATCTAGTGTGAAAGTTTGAAGTCGATCTGAGTCTTCTTGCGAACGCTATCGTCGGTCAATAAAATCAGGATTTATCACTACACTGAGCAACCAACAGTCATGTATGAGGATTTCACTCCTCTTAGACCGGTTCATCTAATTAAAAATATTTAGTTGGAAGTAGAAGTAAAAAGAGATCAAACTAGCTAAATAGCCACTTAGTGACTTTTGTTGGATAGATTTTATCGGTGAAATTTCTACTTTGTGCCCCTTCAGAACTGAATATCCTCAAAGCGACAACCTTCAGCCACAACGACTGCTGCGGAAACGGAAATAAAACCCGCTACTGAGGAAGTTACCGCCTCGAAGCGGCGGAAACTTGCAGCAAATAAGCTTAAGTTCCTGTCGCTTCTATTGGTTGATTTCAACTGGATTTTATTCGTGTCAAGCAGTTTCTTTCCATTCTTTAATTTTAAATTAGTTTTACTTATATCCATTCATTGATTTACTTATTTCTCTCAACAGCAATGCCATACATAAATGATTTTCGCAATGAATATGATACAACAAGAAAATACAATAAAGACTTAACCTAGACAATCGTGGAGTGGACGGTCTTATAACTAGCAACAGTTCACTTGTGCAACAAGTGGACTAAGTTCAGGCACGTTGGTGCAAGTTAATACGAATTTATCAAATGTGTAAAGAGAACAAGTTTGAAAGGTAACAACGATAGACTATTTAAATAAAAGAAAATTGTTCAATCAATTCTTAACAATAAACACTTTAAAAAATAGGAAATTAACATACTCAATGTATGTGTAGCCAAGCACACTTACCCTAAGTACAAATTTTCATTTCACTGACAACTATCAAGCAAGTTTTACTCTTCAGATTCTACCTTCGCAAAGAATGTAACGTATCAATGAAAAAATAAAAAATATAATTATAATAATAACAAGGAATAATAATAAGGCAAAGAAACATAATATAATAAAGGCAAAGTGATACCCAATGTGAGTGTGTAAGTGATAAGTTTGTGGTGCGATATCGTGCAGGAATCAAGGAAGACGTAGGATCAAGGTGGACGAGATAGAATTGAGTGTGTTATAGGAACTTTGACTTAAATTAACTAATCTTGTCGTTCAAAAATCCACCTCAACCGCAACTTTATTTCCAAGTCTAAAAAGTCTAGCTATTGGACTATGTTTTCACAGGTAATTTGTCCTTTAGCGAATGAGCTTTGGTTTGGACGAAAAGATCAGTAGTTTTGGTAGACCCCGGAACCCTAAAGTTAAGTCTAGACAGGAGGACAGGGCAGTCGATTGAGCCTTTGATTAGTCTGAACAAAAAGACAGTGAGGGAGAAAGGAAAAAGAGACCTCTTCGAGGCAAAGTAAAAATTTCAGTACAGGCAGTTTTATCGATTGAGGTAAAAAATATCGATTTTCGGTTGTTTGCATTAATATGCTTCATTTCGTCCTTTACCGGTTGAAATAGATTACAAAAAACTTGTAATGGAATAAAACATTCAAAATAATTATCAAAATAGTCGATGTCTAGCTTGAGAAAAGGTACCTCTTCGCGCGTATGGAGAAATAACATTTCCTCGAACAGGTCCCTTTTCAAAACCAATCAAACAGCTATGCTACACTTTGAAAACTGAACTCATGAAGAATTCTATCGGCGACGAGGTAAACTACTAAAATTTTAGTTAATGTTAAAAGTATTTTAATAACTAAAAACCAGAAAATGCCACCAAGAGGTCGCTTTCGGCAGTTTTGCAATTCGTTACGGAGAAATAACATATAGACCATGAGCCGCCAATATGAAGCCCTCTTCCCCCCCGTGGGAATTTATGACTTATACTTTTTTTGTTGGTATTACCTACTAGATTAAGAATTCGGTTGTTTGCCTTTTTTAAATTACAGCATATTCCAGAAAACCAAGAATAGAGATTTTATCTACAAGGAGTCAGATAAAATTTTTAAGCAGCAGCATAGGTCGAGTTTGGTATCAAATTAAAGGTCTCACATAGCAGAGTACAATACCGCAAACTAGACTTCAAATGGATGACCGAAACGGAAATGGCAGGCAAACAAAGTTTCCATTAAAATATATGGGTAAAACTTTAAAATTCAATAACTTTCTTTATACCCAACCTTTTAACGTCGGGTTTGCGGCATTGTACTTTGCTTATTGAGACCTTTAATTTGATGCCAAACTTGACCTATGCTGCTATTTAAGAATTTTGTCTGACTCCTCATGGGCCATCCCCCTTAAGGGGTGAAAAAGTGATAATGCCTTAAAAGAGTAGACATTTATGTCCATTATTGATATACCAAGTCTTGTAACTTTATCTATATTGGTAACAAATATATTTCACCGTTCCGGGACTTTTCAACTACACTGTATATAAAACAAGTTATTTTACTTATTCACCATAAATCTAAAAAAAATTCATAATTATTTGGAAATATTTCAGTAGAAAGCTTTATAACGACCCATTAATTAATAACATTGGCCAAGAAAACTGTTAGTGTTTTCGGTCAAAAGATTTTTGAAACTGAATCATTTTAATGATGATAGTAGATTTTATATTTTTCATGGTTTTTTCGTTTTTTTTCAGGATATGCTGTAATTTTTAAGTGGCAAACACCTAAAACCATAAAGTACATGCCATTACAAACACAAAAATGTATATGTCGAAAATGCCCACGGGGGGGAGTATATGTTCACATCAGCCTCTGCTCTGATAGGGCCGGGAAGAGGTCCCTTTTCTGAATGATCACTTTTATCATGTTTTTATCGGACATGCTTCGATAAAAACATTATTTTCTTGAAAACTACTGAGAGTTAAGGCAAAATAGGTGTTTCCATTAAAGAAGACATTTAGAGCTTTCTTTTGATACCAAGATCGTTTCTTAAAGTTGAAAAATAAATGTCTTTTGCTAATTTGATTTTCAAATAGATTTTTCTCAAAATGGCCTTTCTTTCTCACTTAATTTAGAAATCCTATATCGTAAAAAAAAAAAAAAAAACAACAACAACAAAAACAACAAAAAACAACAAAAAAACGTAGACTTGCGGGACTTAGGAATTAAATGAGGTATTTATTTAAAAATATGAATAACTCAAAATATAAAATTGCCGCAAACATGTCTCTTTTTCCTTTCTGCCTCACTGAAGATCTCGACGAATGACAAAGTGTGCAAAGATCCAGCTTCCTCATCAGTTCTCCAACTTACACATCAAGATACCGAGACCAAGCTTCACGCTGTGCCTCACTAATGTTCTCTGAAGTCTATCGAGTCAAATAATATGATAAGAATAGAACAGCTTCCAAACAATGGATGCACACTCAACAACAGGTCGGATCGGATAATGGACTTGAACAATATAGCCAAGGATTTGCGGAGAGACCGCTGCTTGCACCGCAATATAAGAAACCTAAGAGTTGACTGGCTCAGAGTCTTAATCCTATAAGATTTCATTAATGAATTATCTAACATATCGGTTTAGCAAGACTCGCCTACCTCTGCCCGAGCAGTGAGTTTTCTTTATAATATACTGTAGAATTTCGTATTGAAGTCCATTTTTGAAACAACGACTATATTACGACCTTCGACAGTAACCGTACGTATCCAGCCAAAACTGCGAAACAAAATTTACCTTCATTACTACCCACATAACAAAATACTGTTTATCAGGGTAATGAAGAAGTGTTTTGTTAGTGTGAGTATGATGTCCAGTCCATAAGCAACTGTTTTTAATTTATTATTTTTTAATCTAATACCTTAATGCACATGTGACTGTTATATCTTCCTAGTTTTTTAAGAGAGCTTGTTAAGTATCTTTAGGTGAATATAAGAGGTATTAGCAACATTTTATATTTACTTTATTTTTTTGTTGAAAATAAATTGTTGTATTAAAATAATTCCCATGTTACTGTACTAAAAGTTGTAATCACTATGCTGGTTGTACTGATTTCATTAGAGTTATTTTATGAATAGATTGAAAGTGCCCGTGTGATCCGAGGTTTAAGTTTGTATCGTCCAGTTTATACGGCGACTGATGAAGCTCGGTCCATCAACAGCAGTTTATGAATATTTCATCGCTCTATGAATATCTGAGCTTCATTGCACCTGGACCGTTGATTACTCTAAGCTGAGAAGAAAGTCTAACTTGAAATAAAGCATGAAACATCCGTCAAACAGAGCAAAATACCTAGGATTCAATTGTAAAATCTTTATTTGTAAGGTTACAAGTTTGATTTTTACCTGTCGGGCATTCTTAGGGTTTAACTATACCAGACCATGGATCACACGCCCCCTGTCAGGCATTTAACGTATCATACAAACCACTTGAAACATTTTATGAGTGACAATGGGTGTTTCATAATTCCCAAAATCGTGTCGTACGTTTTTTGATCATAAGAACCGTATGAGACATTCACGGATCCCTGAACGGTTTCAGACATCAACACTAACATTGACCAGGCCAATGTCGTTGATGTCGTGTTATGAATCGGTATGGCTTGTATCGTTGTCGTAAAAAATGTAATTGTTACATCCGATGTAACAGTTAATAGAATCGTTCATCATGATAGACAATAATTACATAATACAGTACATCTATTATCAGAATCAAATACCTTACCTTTTTTTGCTTAATAAAACTTTAAAAATTGTGTTTCATTTCTAGATAAAAAGAGCTTTAGTTTTAACTTTATAAACGGAATCTACATTTCCTTAATGCAAATCGGTATTCTATGTTTTTGTTGAGGATAAGACTTCAAACTTTTGAATTTACTGTCTCAAGTTCACTGGTTGAGGATTTGGGGAGTGCGAAAATAAAAGTCTTATAGACTTGGACTCGTGCTTATTCTTTCTTGGATTTTGTTGCATTAAAATGTTTGGAGACCTCAACATCCAAAATAATTACATATTGAGGATTTGGATAAATTAATAGCTAAAGAATGTCTATCTGTTTTAAGACGTTTTTAACATTTTAACTGAACTGCTGATTTATTTTCTAGATTAGAGTCTTCAATGAATCGTCCATTTTCTTTGAACCTACCAAGCCAAACAACATGTTTTGGGTCAAAATCTAAAACTATATTAAAAAATTTCTTTCGCCCAAAATATAACGGTAGTTATTTAAAAACTGCTTAAAATCGAAAACTTTTAATTTTGTTCATAGTTGTTTGGATTAATTTAAGTTTATTTTTGCAAAAAATTACGAAATTTTCACTTTAATTTTAATGAATTACATGTCAAAGAGAATATAGTTTTTGGAGTATCAAGATAAATTTAATTTTAATGAAGAGTTTTTAAAAATCAAAATAGCATCAAACCTGTACACCTTTATGTTATTCATCTCTCTAATTGCGTGTATTTCTTAGAAATCTTTGCTAAATTATAAAAGGAAAATAACCGTGGGTGAAACCAATTTGCCCAATGTCACTATGAACGTTAAAGAGTGGACAAAGCAATATACGTACTTTAATTATTCTGACATCAACCACATGCTACTAATATGCTATACATTAAAGCACTGCGAAGTAACGTTAATTTGTTACTAAAAATACCACAATCTTATTGTGACTTCCATGAACCCCTACAATTTGCGTCTTTTCATCTCTCTTTAAAATGTCACGAGCTTGATTCCAGGAGAATATATTGAAGTAAAACGTATAACGAGTTATATTGAATACTTTTTAAGTATGCTCTATATGGTCCGAATTCCCGTTAAAATACATGTTTAAAGTGTAATAACAAGAAAATCTCTTGCTGTGTACCAAATGATTTCCTTCTCGAGAACTCATCAATGTGTAAATTTTGTGGAGATCAGCAATAATATTATTACCTAAAACTCCAAAGTAAGTAGGCGTACAGGTAAAAGTAATAATAAATTTCTTTTTGATGGATAAAAGTAATACGTAGTCGTTTGCTAACCATCAAAATATTAAACACATTTGAGAATAATTGTAGGACCTACTATTGCCTACTGAAAAACTGTGGAATACTTAAATAATCATTTAGTCAAAGATTTAACTTGATTAGTTTCATGGCAAAAAATAAAATAAAAGTGAAAATATCCCCCTTTAGAATTTAATTTATAATAATTTAGTAGTATCCAATAAATTTCCTTGCAATTATCAAGTTTTTTGACAGTTTTTTACCACGGTAAATGGATCTATTGTCACAATGGTGTCTTTGCCACTGAACCAGTGAGTTATCTGATTCGTTGTCCTGATAACAAGTTGCAGTCCCCACATCAGGTTCTCGTTACAAACACATTATATAGCATAGCACGAAATCTGCAATAAAGTTGATGCCCTAATCAGATTCTGTCATTTTTTCATCACATTGCATGGAAACAGCTGTTCTCGACGTCATTTTCCATTCCAGTGAGGCAAATGACGGCTTTGCGCTCTACAGGGTGATTGATATAGGTCTGAAAGCTGTTTTACTTGAAAACCGTAACCGATATCGAAAAAAAGTTAAATAATAACCGAAGTGGTTCTGTACTTTATGGTGATTTCAATTTTTCTAAGAGTCAACTATTTTTTTCAATTTGGGAACCATCTTAAATATTTTAAATAGGAACCCAATATTATTTTGTCATTTTTTTATTGTATGTACAATTATAGACATTTTTATTTATGACATTTTCCCTAAACCTAAAGGTTTGGGAGCTACAGACAATTGAAGACCATTTTTAGTCCCATAAGAACAACACGGACCAAACTTTAATTGCCTATTGTCCCTAAACCATTCAGTAAAATAAAAATTACTTAAGATTGAAAATGTCTCAAAATTGCATTTTAAGATCATTTCAGTTATACAAATTATTATTTATGCAAAAATAAACTAATTTCCAATATGGCCGACACATAATAAATTATTGAAAATTAGATGCTATTAAGACAAAAATTAAATGCATGGGAGGAGATGTTTATTTTCGAGGAAAAGTTTAGGGTTATGGTTAATTTGAGCAATGAACAAGTAGATTTTGACCATGGTGGCACCTATTGAACGATGTCCAATTTATTTCCTGTTACCAATGGGGTCTAGAGTGGTGTTGTGTTTCAGTATGAGTGTAAATTCATTTTAAGTGTTTTAGACGTTTGTTGTTCATTTCTGACGAATCCTCGATCTTGAAGACTGAGGAGACGAAGAGGATAAGTGTAAGTCTGATAACAAACAACAAGTATCATGATAATAAATAATGCGTTTACGGCAAAAATTAAAACAATATTTCATGTTTGATGCGACCTTTAGGACTTTGGAAAAACTAGAATCAACCAGCAAAAGTGCTGAAAATGTTAAATTTTCCTGTGACCTTGAAACTTGATGTTTTATGTGAGAATTCATTACTTACCTAGTCCTCTCAACCATTAGGATGGTGAAGCGTCACATCACGTAATTTCCTCACGTAACACGTATAATCACTCACTCAGAGGTCGTTGAGTTGTACTCAAAGGCCCACTATTTGGTTTAATTTAAAGTCGTGAGTGACCTTTGAGACTTGTGTAAAAACTCTGAAAACTATAACGTACTAAGAAAGATACAAGGAAGATAGGAAGGGGTTTTACATTTTCTTTGTGCAAATGCCCAATGTCACAAACACAAAATAAATCATATTGTTGGGCTTCGGATGTTCCATGACCTCTGAGTGACAACGCAAAGGTGGTGTTATGGAGGTGACCTCGGACAAAGTATAACTTATAAGTTATTCTTGATCCGAGGATGTGCCGCATAACAAAACTGATGTATAACAGGACTGGTAGGTGATGAATTCTCACACAAGATATTATCAAGCTTTCAAGGTCACCAAACGTCATTGATGATAACGTCACTTTTGATGAAGTTGTTTGTATGACGTCATGTTATGATGGATCAACTGCTAAACCCGTCAAATCGGTTTCATAACGTCACTTCCGGTAATAGTGCCTCGTAACGACATTCGGAGGTCATTCATCTTTTCTGAAAAGCTCCCAAGCCCAACTTATAAAAATATCCTAATCTAAATATCTAATTTTCAAAATTATGAATGAATTAGGGAGGTTGACAGGTTTTTTTACTGAAAATTCAAAATCGCCTGATTTCTATTTCCAATGGAGTGCACCTAAGTCGGCGGCTTAGGATGACTTATTTTATTTTGTGAACTACAGAAATACTCATGAAGAGTCCTGAGCGAAATTTAGGCAAAGACCTTAGAGTCAAAACGTTTTATAAAGTGTATCTGATTTTTCTGTCTGGTCTCTAAAGACTCTGATTTTGCAAAGACCGCAGAAATGAGTTGCTTAAGTTTATTTGTACCAGAATGAAATAAATTAACGTATTATTTTACTAGGCAAGTCAGGCGATTATTAGACCTATGTCTTAAAAAGAGATTTCCTACTATCTGAATGAAATCAAAGAATTAAGATTGTCCCCATTTTTAAATCTCAATCGATTTTTTAGAGAGCCACTGTATAGTGTATCAGTTCTCTGCCGTGTCTTCTCAAACTAGAAGAAGGCGTCTTCCTACCCGAAATGAACTGAAAGTGAAATATAAAAGTAATTAAGTCTTAAATTTATACTTTAATGTAAAAAGTTTACGATAAGAACCGGATAAAACACTATAACTTCAGGTAAATAGGTTTCCTCCAATATTCCCTAAGGTTTAACTTGTTTGATATTTCGGCTTAAATATTTATTGTTTCTGTGATCTGCATGTGATCAATCCTCGAATTAATATAAAATTAACCGCAGGTCGAAAAAATAGAACTTTAAATTTCCGATTCGTTATACTCGTAGTTGAGCGTAACCACCACTTAAATGTCACGACAGTTAAAACTTCCAACAATTTATTTGCTTTGTGTTATTACATAACAAATGGCTGTTGAATATCAAAGAGATTCACAGTTCGAGCCATAACACTGTATGTCACTGAAATTTTTAATATGACGACCAGAGGTTTATTGAAGTTGCATGAAGCAGTGTTATAATTTTAGTGTTGGATGACATAAATAACTATTCATTTTTTGTTTTGTTTTAATAGTTCTTAACCAACTCAAGAATGTAGTGTGGATCAACTTGAGATGATTATCCTTCATGCGGTGATTGCTAATGCCACTTCTGTATACTATTGTAAAGTGAAAGTGATGGAATGAGTGGAAAGGCGGTAGAAGCTAATATAAAAGAGAAATCAAGAGTGATTTAACTTTGGCTAGAGGCTATGCATTTAAATGTTGACTTCACTTAGTTACAAATCAAAACACGTGCCTTTCTTTACCTTCCGCCCTCAAATGAAACGAAACCACCTTCTATTAATTAGTTTTCAATTACTATATTAATTAAGTACGTAACCTAGTTTTAGGCATTATTGATATCTTTGTTTAGTTATTTCTAGAATGGCATACATTTTTATTTCCATTTATTTGTTACCGAACGATATAAAATTTTTGTTCTGTAATGTGTCATATACTTTAAAACAACAGGCTAAGAAGTGAGATTCATTTGGACATAATGCTTAGAAATTTAAAATAGTCTCATTAAAATTTATATAGAAAACGCAATGACACATAACTCAAATTCAAAGTTTTCAAAGTCTTAACAGTTTTTATTTTCTTATTTATTTTTTTTTTTAAGTAGATGGGAAACCATTATACGGACGTTTTATGGGACTCGCTTGAGCCACACACTAAACCCACACCTTTACCACGTTTAGTTTGTAGATCCCCGGAGTTGGCCTTTCCGGTTCCAAGAAGACAACACTTTTTCATAGTCATCTTCATTTTTATCTCTTTTATCGAATTTCCCTATATTGAATAAGCTATTGCGGTAGTAGTCACGTTAAGACCTAATTTATTTTCCTAGTTGGTGCAGTTTTTCTTTGTATTCTTTAATTTTGTTAAAGATTGGGTTGGTTTGCTCTGTTTGCATTATGTTCAACAGATCTTTCTTGTCTCTCATGTATATATATAATTCTTCTTTAGTATTCATTTCATTTCCTTTTCTTTCAAATGACAATATTTCTAGGGCTTCGTTTAAAGTTCCATAACTGTGGTCAGTTGTTAATATATGGTCTGCGAATTTTGACTTTTGTCTTGTTAGGTTATTGGATCGAATCGCTTGGATATGTTCCTTATATCTGCAAGAGAACGTTCTACCTGTTTGTCCAATGTAATATTTTTTGCATTCTTTGCAGGAAATTTTGTATATCCCTGATTTTGAAAATTTGTCTTTGTTGTCATTTTATTTAGAGAAATTTACAATTAACAATTAACAACTGACCACAGTTATGGAACTTTAAACGAAGCCCCAGAAATATTGTCATTTGAAAGAAAAGGAAATAAAAAAGAATTATATATATACATGAGCGACAAGAAAGATCTGTTGAACATAATGCAAACAGAGCAAACCAACCCAATCTTTAACAAAATAAAAGAATACAAAGAAAAAACTGCACCAACTAGGAAAATAAATTAACATAATTAATCAGATGTTTATAGAGATAAGAAATCCAGTTTGTTGATTATAATTTGAAGGTTACAATATGTACTAAAAAAAATTATTGACTTTGAAAATGGCATTATCGCCGAAACAATTGTCAGTTGATTAATAAAAAATGAATTTGAAGGGTATTCAGGTAATTTCAATACTTGTAAAAATTATAATAGCCCTATTCAGTAACTATAAAAAAAGTGTGGAATGAAGTTAGTGTATTTTAAGAGAAGAAATAGACACGAAATTTGATAAAACTATGTATTTAATTTTTGTATTCAAACAATTGTGGCCAATAACTTAAAAAATTCGATATTTTATAAGGCTTTAAAATAATTTATCACACATTAAGGTTTGTTCATAATGTAGGTGAAATAATCAAACTTATACTAATTAAAACAGGCTCAATCCAAATTTTGAGTAAATTTTTACATTTATTAATAAATCGCAATCTTATCAACGATGAATATTTACTTTTTATATTGTAAGTACATTTTTATATCCTCCATAAAATGTTATATAAATAAATTAATATGGATCAAGCTTAGAACGCTGCACTTAGAGGCAAGGAGAAGAATTCCCATAATTTAAATCTTAAAGTCCCGTTTTTTTACTTTTATTTTGATTAATATTTTGCTATAAAGTGTAATAAATGCCCTTGACATGAAGTTAAACATTCTTTAACTTTTGGTTTACAACAAGTAGACCTTCTTACATTATCCTAATGTATGTACTGCCTAAGATATTGCAATAAAAATAAAAAAAATTCTTGAGACATCATAATGTACTGACTTTTCAAAATTCACATTTTCTCACCCTTCAACCAATGTACGAACTAAAATGCTGAAAAGGGCCCAAAATGTCATTTTATTAAAATAATTTTACAAATACTAATGTTTGATTCATTCATTCACTACCCTTAAGAATAGGAAATTTAATATGTCAATTATTATAATTAAATAATCAATTAATGCGAGCAAAAATTAAATTTTATTTCAAAGTATAAATATGAATATAAACTATTTATAAAAGTTTTTTTAACTTTTAGGTTCCAAAACAGATTATGTAAACAAAAAAATAACATATTTAACAAGTCCAAATTTAACCATTTTACTTGCATATAAATGGGTGAAAACAATGAATCTCAATAACAATAATTTTAAAGGTTACAAGTTTTTTTACGTGGGCAATAACTATTAAAAGATCGGTATTAATGAGAGAAATAAACGTAAGAGGGCCGCACCACCATGTTGGATTTATTTCCTATAAGAACAATATTAGTTCGTCATCGCCATTTGACATATAATTTCTTTATTTTTTATTTTATTTTTTTATTTATTTATTTATTTATTTTTTTTTTGCACCAAATAGATTTTGTATGATCGCAATTAAATGTACCGGTCCTATTTCTAGATAAAGTTTTTGTAAAGATTTTATAAAATCTTGTAAAAGAATTTTAACTAGAATAAAACTAGATTTGTTATTTCCATTTTGTAAAAAACTATACTTGTTATAAAAAATCCACGTTGCGATCGACGTTCGTCTTGATTGACCCTCTATCAGATATGAACCGTAATTTATTTTCTGATTACAAATAAAGGAGCTATGGCGTTTTTCTTTATGGGTAAAAGGCGGAAGTAGATATGAAAGGCCGGTTCTGGGCCGATCGTACTTCCGATTTCCGACCCTCCGAGAACTTCATTTTTGACTGGTTTTGGGCCAGTTTGTTATCTAATTGTAGGATAATTACAACCATTTACAACATTTTACAACATTTTACAACATTTTCTCAGGTTTTGCCAAGGGTCTTTTGAGGAAGTACGAGGGAAGTACGAGGGAAGTACGAGGAAGTACGAGGGAAGTACGAGGCGCCCTCTTAACCAACCCTCGTAAACCTCATATTTGACTGGTTCTGGGCCAGTTTGTATCTGATTTGGGGTTAATTTAAGCCATTTTTCAGGTTTTTCAAATAGTGTATTTAATCCATAAAAAATTAATCCAAGGAAGGGCAAGACGCACTCTTCACCGAACCCTCGTAAACCTCATATTTGACTGGTTCTGGGCCAGTTTGCATCTGATTTCGGGATAATTTTAGCCATTTTCAAGTTTTTCAAATGGTGTATTTAATCCAGAAATTTAATCCAAGGAAGGGCGAGTCTTAACCTTTGTTGTTTTAACCTAACATAATCCTGATTTCAAAAGGATTTTCATCCACATTAGTTATTTTACACAGCGATTTTCACCACATTAATAGGTCACATGAGAAGGAAGAGCGCTTGGTAATCACCGTTACTTTAAGTCTGAGGCTGAAAAAAAATATCGAGACATTTTGATTTCCAACATCATTTTCATAATTTAATCAGTTTATACCGGTGCTTCCGAATCCGCCGTCTTTACGTTCAGTCTTTTTGACTTTGTCCAACCTGATACACGGCGGCTTGTTGTACATCTCACAGATGATCTGCGCAATCCTATCTCCACGACGCACATGAAAATCGGTATCGGAATTGTTCATCAAGATAACACCGACATTCCCAGTATAGTCCCGGTCTATGACACCCGCATTTACACTTATACAATGTTTTAAAGCCAAGCCAGATCTTGGCGCTATCCTCCCGTAGCACCCATCTGGGAATTTGAAAGTCAAGTCAGTTTTTATCAACTGTTGACCGCGTTTTGGTACAACATAATCATACGCGCTACTGAGATCCAATCCGGCTGCATCCGTAGACCTGTTGTACGGTTCAAATGCGTTTTCAGTCAAACAATAATAACCGTAACTTTCAGCCATTATTGATTCCTAATGTATGCATAACGGATTTCCACAACAAATAAATTAAACGGGTCATTTTCAAAAATATATTTAAATTATGTTTTTTAAAAACTATTTTTATTCGTCAACCTTAAACTCGATACTGTGCTTGAATTTATTATCTGAAAGTGTTATTTTACCGTTGTACAGCACATAGAGTTTCCCCTTAAAATTCAACAGTTGTTTGATATAGTTATTCGTCAACCTGTCATTCCAGCTTTCAGGAAGATAGAATTTCACATCATCGCATGTGACTAATATTCTCATACCGTATGATGAAGAGATTTTATCCATATTTTCCACAAAATATTTTTTACCGACTTCCAGGTCACCCACCCTGATGTAAGACTTTCCATTGATTTCTTTCAGTAAATCATTAAAGTTAGGACCGTTCATTTTTACCTATACAAGGAATAACGTTTTGCGGCGTCAAGAAAAAAATATAAACAGCCGATTTTCAATAAATTAAAAAAATACTACTCCCGAATCAACTCCAAATAAATATGCACATTCGAATCGAACATTTGCAATAAATTATTATTTTGGTCTGTAATGTAAATGTTGATTTGTTGGATTTTATTCAATCCTTTTTTCAACGATACGTAAAGCGGCGGCCGCGGCATCACAGCAATTTTATTACCAAATTCACCATATGGAAAGAAACTATACAACACCGAAGACTCTTTGTGTTTGTGCCAATGTTCATCATGATTGACAAAACAATTTAGTAGTGTAAAATTGCGGCCGCTGGCCCAGTTCAAGGTCACCTGAGGGATGACGTCATCGAGGTCAATGACCTCACCGATGACGTCATCGATGACGCAATCGACGACGTCATCACTAATGACGTCATTTCGATGACGTCACACCCATGACGTCACAGAAACGACGTGCTGATGACGTCATCACCCCTTACGTCATCAAAATGACGTCACCGACGCCACTGAGGTCAAGGTCATGCCGAAACTCAAAATTTTTTGGCACTTTTGCCGTTTCTCGCACTACGCTCCGAGTTTCAGTCAGAGTCCTCGTGACCTTGACCACTTGGAGCGAATTTTCGACGAGAAACGGCAAAAGTGCCAAGTTAAACTCGAGTTTCTGACATGACTCTGCCTAAATGGGCAATCGGTTATCCCTCAGGTGACCTTGAACCAGTACAACGCCCGCAATTTCATATTACTGTGACCTTGAAAACTTAACAACGGAGCGCCGACACCGATGCGCACCCCACGACAGCCACCGAGTGACTGACTGTCAGGCTCTGTGTACTCTAGGTATATGGGCTTGAGAGACTAAGACTCTAAACTGTCTGGAATGGGAGTAACTAACTGAACTTTGCAAGGAAAAGTCATTTCATCCAATATTCTAAACAAATCTTCATCAGTAAAACTTACATTAGTCTGTTTGGTATAAAACTTAGGGTGTCCGCGCAACAGTTTGCGCCACTTAGCTAAAGTCGAAACTCTTTTAACTTTGACTGGTGGACAGTGAGCAACCAATAAAGTCTTAACACGGCTAAGTTTCTTACCTAAAGCGTCCCGCGACATGGCTTCCCCTCACAAAAGTCCGCGCAATACTGAGAGACTGCTTGTAGCGCATGAGTGAAGGGAAAAGAGGTGGGGGAAACAGCAGAAGTGGGGGAAGGTCACAGTGGTGGGGGAAGGTGAGGTTGTACGCTGGAGTATCGCATCACTTCACCATGAGCTGTCCTACAG
This sequence comes from Neoaliturus tenellus, assembly GCA_030545055.2. Taxonomy (NCBI): domain Eukaryota; kingdom Metazoa; phylum Arthropoda; class Insecta; order Hemiptera; family Cicadellidae; genus Neoaliturus; species Neoaliturus tenellus. The sequence goes on along the minus strand of CM061535.1, from coordinate 44,718,476 downwards.
TCAACACACTGTTCTCTTGGCCCGAGTTGGCACTAGAAGAAACATTCCTGTACAGCTTAGGCTGTGAGGGGCGAGGAAGTAAAGTCAAAGTGGAAGTTTTGTTGAACTCCAAGATAAAGAGTCTTCTAAATAAACTAATTGTATCCCTGCAATCCCCAATAACTTTAGAGAAATACTACTTTATAAAGCGACACCTCACTCTTTGGCAAAACGAATTGGAAATGGAAAAGATCACAGTAGAACTAATCTAACTTAAAATCTGGACTGGACACTCATGGTAATACTACGTGGCGTGAAAACGCCACCCCAAACATTACAAGTTAGGTTAGTGAGGACCTCTGGTACGATAACTCGACGCCGGAGTTAAAGTGCGATGACCTTGAGTCAAAACACTGAAATACTACAAGTCGATATCGTCCCAGAGCACCTCTAGTACGATAATTCGACGCCGCAGTTAAAGTGTGATGACCTTGAGTCAAAACACAAAAATACTACAAGTCGATATCGTCCCAGAGTTAAAGTGCAGTGACCTTGGGGAAAATCAGAGAAAAAAAATCCAAACCAAGTTTGTCCAGAGTCCAAATGTAATGACCTTGAGGCAAAAATCTGTAAAACACTTACAGGAACAGAGTAGAAAAGTAGCGATGCTTACCGCATGCAAGCCTGAGACATACTGGTTGAGCGCCGTCGCGTAGCTTAGGGACTCGAATATGGTGGGGGTATTGCCAACACTTAGAGTAGAAGTGTAGTGGGTGACCTTGAACCAGACTTAGAGTAGAAGTGTAGTCGGTGACCTTGAACCACCCCTGAGGGGTGGACCTTTCCCCCCCCCCCTTCTCCCTTTTTTCGGCGGCCTCTGCACTCGGACCGAGGGCGTAAGCCACTAGGGCTGTCCTCAACCTCTCTCAAAATTACGTAAATGAAACTTTGTTAGCTATTTGTGTTTTTTGTCCCCAAGGCCCACGAACATTCGTGGTTCGCCATGGATGTACGGGGGCCGAAATTTTTTAATGTTTGTATGGCCTTGACCTAGTAACGACTTATACAAATTTAATGCATTGCTAAACTTAAATATTAAAGATAGGGAACGGGAGTAGGCCCCCGTGTAAAATCATTTTATACCAATGTTAGCATGGGTCCTCTCAGGCAGGCAATATTGCGGCTGGGTTGGGAACCGGTCCGTTTGTACGCTGGCATGCAGACCACAGCTGCGGCCAATTTGCGGCGGCCTCTGCACTCGGACCGAGGACGTAAGCCACTAGGGTTGTCCTCAACCTCTCTCAAAATTATGTAAATGACCTTTGTTAGCTTTTGAAAAAGTTATTTGTTAGCAATGCAGTAAATGTGTAAAAGTCTTGCGTGGTGAAGGACAGACAACATTGGAATGTTTGCTGTTGTCCATAGTTGAGTCTCTTTGGAGGCTACAGCGATGGCAACCTAAATGCCCCAGGTGGGGCTTTATTTTTTTAAAATTTTTCCGTGACCTTGACCTAAATACAGTAGTTTTCTAAATCCTTAATGGTTAGGTATTACTAACATACAAGTCTGCTGTTGTCCATAGTTGGGTCTCTTTGGAGGCTACAGCGATGGCAACCTAAATGCCCCAGGTGGGGCTTTATTTTTTTAAAATTTTTCCGTGACCTTGACCTAATTACAGTAGTTTTCTAAATCCTTAATGGTTAGGTATTACTAACATACAAGTCTGCTGTTGTCCATAGTTGGGTCTCTTTGGAGGCTACAGCGATGGCAACCTAAATGCCCCAGGTGGGGCTTTATTTTTTAAAGTTATTTTGTGACCTTGACCTAATTATAGGAAAGACTGCTCCAGCATTCCCCCCCCCCCAACCTCCACCCCACACCTCCACCCCACACCTCCACCCCACACCTCCACCCCACACCTCCACCCCACACCTCCACCCCACACCTCCACCCCACACCTCCACCCCACACCTCCACCCCCCCCAACCTCCACCCCACACCTCCACCCCACACCTCCACCCCACACCTCCACCCCACACCTCCACCCCAAACCTCCACCCCACACCTCCACCCCACACCTCCACCCCACACCTCCATCCCACACCTCCACCCCACACCTCCACCCCCCCCCACCCCCGCCCCTACCCCTACCCCTACCCCTACCCCTACCCCTACCTCTATACCCTAGGGTGGGGCTCACGCATGGTCGGTGGGGATATAAGGCGGCCGGGTTGCATGCACCTCTCATTGGACCACCAACACTCGTGTTGACCGGTGCTCCTGCTCTTTGCATCTTTATATTGCATCTTAATATTACATATTTTCACTTCATTTCTTCACTTTTAAAATGGGTTTGAAGGGTTTGAAATTGAAGAATTACCCTCCAGCTTCTGCTTCTTCTGCTAACCCCACTTCGGCTGTCCAGTCTACTCCGCCTTCTCCGTCTGGGACCACTACGATGCAGTACTCGGTCCTGCGGCAAGCGCTGGCTGTAATCACGACTGTGACCAGCCTTCTGCCATCGATGCCAGCGCTAACCAATACAACTGCCGCTGGGACCAGCCGAGGATTGATTTGTTCTCCAGCTGTCTCCCTTTCCTCGGACTCCAACTCGGATGCTGCCGTTTTCCAGACGGAGGAGGACGACAAGAAGAAGAAGAAGACTTCAAAGCCGAAGTACACCCCATACTCCCGTTCACAAAAAATCCTTTCATACACCAAATCCCAATGTCCTCTACCTCTATCCCCTATCCCACCAACACCTGTTAAACCACCCCGTCGATCTATCTTTTCTCCTGACGCTCCCTATCCTACTATTGATATGACATCCAAATTTACCTTACCAACCATCGACCTAACACGTTCTCCTACCCCACCCAAAATTGTTTGCTCCCTTCCTCTTCACCGCGTAAAGCGTTCTACCCCTATTCCTTCTAGCCAGCCTAAACCGGACAAGCTCCAAAACACTCCAGTAAAGCGTCCAACACAAAAACGTAAGCGTGTTAAAGTCCCTGCTGGCAAGGGTAATAAATGCGATTACGTGTGGATGTCAAAAGACTTTGGGGTTCTTTGCTGTCAGAAGTTTGCTGTTTTAGATAAAGATCGTTGCCAAACGCACTTGAACAAAAATATCAATCTTCCGAGAGTAAAACCCTACAGTCTTAATAACATTAGGCCTAAAACATCCCAACCCAGACATCCCCATAGTCCGCAACCGCTTGATATTAGAAGACTTAAAGTGGATGAAAAATATTATTTTATTGCTCAAACTTATGGAGCTTTTGATGCCGATGTAGAAATCATTGTAAAAGGTGATGGCCGCCTTCATACAATGAAAGTACCCATTCGGATGGTACAAAGACAATTTTTCATCCACAAAAAAGGCTATCTAATACGAAGGGAAGGATGCCAATCTGTGTGGGAAATGGATTAGGATGTAGGCCCACCAAAAAATTCTAAAGTGTTAGGTTGTGTTGGACAATATTTAAACAAAAATTCTTTTTCCAAATTATTTTTCCAAATTTAGTCCTAACCCTCTTAAAGTAAGGGAGAGGGGTATTATACAAGTCAACTAATAAAAAAAAAAATAGTTGACTTGTATAATACTTTAACCTGGCGGTGATGTAAAGTCACTGGGACAATCTCAAACCGTGTCCTTGAGGGTAAAGACTAAGTGTTAATCTTTAACAAAAACCTCCAAACACTTGTGGTAAGCCACAAGTGTTTGGAGGTAAAAATTTTTCAAATTTTGAATGGCCTTGACCTATATTAACTATTCTGAAAAGTAAAGAGCTAACCTTGCAACCAAGGTTGTGTATCATGTGATACCCCCACTCTAACGTTTTGCTTAGCTTGTATGAGCTGTTCATTTTGCTTCAGTCTATTTCTGCGCTTGATACTAAACATGGCACCGTTCTTCTACAAAGGTGGTAAATACAACTTAGATGAACACACTGCATGGGAACTTTTAAGCGGTTTGAGAAGGGATGTTGAGTTTTGGATAAGACTTGATAGGGCTATGTTTACTTTATGTGTTATAAACAGACAAACCTTAAACATTACACACTACACTAAAATTGAATACAAAAATATAGACGAACTGTTCTCCTGGGTGTTTGAAGTAAGCAAGTTTATTGAAGAGAATAAGATTGAGGCCAAACTTATAATAACCAGGTTTGATACCAGGGAAGGTTGACCTTGAGCAACCCCCACCACAAAAATGGGTATATATAGGAGTGGTAATCCACTGTCCTCTCATTCTGCTTTACACTGTTAAGCCGAACGCTTCGCACCATGTCTGGCAACGCTTCAGCTTCTGCCTCTAACTCCGGCTCAGGTGTTGGGCCGATCCGATCGGGGCCTTCGTCAAGAAGTCGTGTCCGGTTCTCCGGCTTTGGCCCTGTCAGGAAGGAGTTGCGGAGCAGTGGAGCCTCTCAACCTACCACATCAGACGCATCTACCCATCACCAAACCTAATCGAAAGGTACAACGAAATTATAGAGCAAAAGGACAGGGTGTTAGAGAGTGTGATCCGTGAGGCAAATTCAATCCTGAGGAAATACGACAGACTAATCATGAAGTGTCAAGATCTTTTAGTGGACAGTGATGCTAGTGAGGATGAGAGTGGATAGGTGTGTGGGTAAAGACTCGGACTGGGACTTGTGTGTTTGTATGAATGTGTGTGTGAATGCGGAATACAGAGCGGGGGATAGATCACTCTGTGGCAATGGACTAACATTCCACTTAGTGATCTATCCCCCGTTCTGGTAATGTTCCTGGATGACCTTGACCCACTTTACCAAGGTTAGCTAGTACCCCCACCACTGATAAGGGCATATATACGGGTATTGATGTGCTGTTTGGTTATTCTGCTTTGTACCGCTTAGCTGAATACCACATCTTAAGATGGCTTCAAACCCCAAGCATTCTCAGGCTTCCTCGTCTTCAAGAAGGCGTGCTGCCAACGTCCTGCCTGCTACTCGTGGACCTGCTCGACCATTCCACAGCATAACTGTTGCTCGGGCAAACGCCTGCAAAGCTCCGATGCTACGGACCTTGCTGGAGGTAAGCCAAGACGGGCAAGGCTTGCTCAGTCCTGGTCAACGGCAGGAGCAAGAAAGGCGTATGGCATACTTCAGGCTGCAGGGTGTAGTTCCCAGCTTGAAGTTAGGCGATCCCAGAGTAGCAAGCATCAACGAGGCAGCGGACTACATATCACACCTTCACAGTGTTTTAGAAGTAAAGGACCAACAAATTGAAAACCTAAAAGAACAATTGAAACAATTTAACTTTAATCCGGTGGAGTTTGTGGAAGCAGTGATGAGTGATAGTGATGATGAAGGAACTGAATATATATTGGGTATGTAATGAAAGACTTGCACAGGGACATGTGTGTGTGTGTGTGTGTGTGTGTGTGTGTGTGTGTGTAGAATACAGAGCGGGGGATAGACTACTTTGCGGCAATGGAGTAACATGCTGCTTAGTGGTCTATCCCCCGCTCAAAGGGTAGCATTGGATGACCTTGACCCACTTTAAAGCAAGGACAACCGGTTAACTGGTATAAAAGAGGGGGTCTGTACATCTCGACTTCATTCTGCTTTTGGACCTTCCAGTGGAACGCTAGAAACAATGAGTGGATCGCTGCTTGGTGCTAACTTGGACAGGTATTCTGTGATGGTGCACTATGAAGATTGTAGAGACATGTTGACGGCTGTGTATGAGTGTTTGGTGAGAAGGATCTTTCAAGAAAACTGCGAATTTATGTTATCGTGGAAAAGAAACTTGTTTGTTGATGGTCATGCTACAATGCAAAGCATGAACCATCTCCATGTGTTAAAAGTAGGACAACATAATTTGGACGAACTGGACGATATGTTTAGGGACCTGGAGTGTTTGATACATCAGGAATGTAAACCTTGTGAAATTGAAATTTTTAAATTGGATATGGAATTAGAATAAAATGTGTTAAACAGGACTCGAACTTGGACTTGATTGAGGTTTTGTAAAACAGAGCGGGGGATAGATCACTTTGCGGCAATGGACTAGCATGCTGCTTAGTGGTCTATCCCCCGCTCAAAGGGTATCTTTACGTGACCTTGACCCACATAAAATGTATAGTTGGTGGGGGTATAAAAAGGGCAAACCAATTGGATAGATACACCACTTTCATACTATGGCTCCGCTTGACAACACCGTGTTCCATCGCGACAGAATCCTTTCAATTCTGGAGGTAATACCTGTAGAAGTTATAGAAGCAGAGGACCAACTACCCGCGGTTGACCAGGAAGAGGAGGAGGAAGAAATAATGGATATTGAAACGGACTCTGATGAAGCTGGTTGGGACTCTGACGAAGCTGGTTTAATGGACAATGAAGTGGACTTGCACGCCTACGAAACATTAGAGTCATCATCTGAGTCGGAAATTGAAGAAGAACAAGACACTCCTCATCGTCCAATGGATAGGGTGTTGGTAGCCAGAAGAATTATGTATTGTCATCGCTACCTATTTCGTGATGAGAATGATTCCGACTCTGATGGTGATGTTTCACCTTTGTAAAAAGATTAAACAAAAAGTAAACAAAAGAATGTGAGCGGGGGACAGAGCACTTTGTAGTAAATGATGCTGCTTAGTGCTCTATCCCCCGCTCAAAATAATAATTCCAAACGACCTTGACCCATATAAACTTGTTGGAACAGATATCTTTGAAAAACTCGTACAAATTTTTGAATCTAGACCAAATACCATTGATTTATGAAGCCTGCTGATAAATGCATTACAAATAGTTGTGTAAAGGCTAAATTTAGCACATGATTGATAACCTGTTTCTATATGACGTCACTTTACCCACCTATCTGCCTCAGATATAAAGGGACCCGGTTGAGCGCGCTGCTCATTATTGCGTGGACATTCACACAGTGTACATTCAAAGCCAAACTTGTTCAAATGGCTCTTTGCGACATTTGTGGGGAATTCTTCCAAGACGAAGATCTTTTCACCCTACACAGAGAATTACATGAAGACGAAGATAGAAAAGAAGATATTACCATGGATGAAATAGACTTAGACTCAATTGACCGGTTTTTGGAAGAGCACCAGAAGCAGACGGACTACTGGGACAGCTATCTACAGCAAATGCAAAGAACAAGACCTAGTGTGATCCAATTTGCTGGTGCTGGACCATCTACTGCTAGAAGACCTTTTGAAGAAGAAAAGTATATGCAAGAAGAAGAAGACACTGAAAAAGAGGACACTGAAGAAGAGGACACTGAAGAAGAACTGGAAGATGTGAAACAACTGCGCACCACGGCCTTGCCAGGACGAGTTGTAACACATTTCAAAATTAATAATGTTCAATTGGAATTGGAAACATTTATAACCCAGGCTAAGGAACTTGTTGGTCAAACCTTGAGGGAAGAACTACAAAGATTAAATTTTATTAAATTTGGAATGGTGTTAGAGGCTATGTTTAACAATACTGATGGTGAAACAGCATTGAGAGCGTTCATTACCAAAAACCGAACCCTTACCTTCACCTCCAACATCGATGATATTATTGAAGAATGCTTGGAAGAACTTATAACAAAACTTCAAGAACATGAAGGAAGAGGATCTGGATGGACTTTGTCATCAATTGAAGGTATGGATGTAAGGGTTCACAAGCATGGATATGGTTTAAGGGGTAGTAGTTTTATCCCTTTACCAAAGAAAATCCAAAACACTAAATCGTGTAGGAATGTGCAAAATGAAGGTAATGAATGTTTTAAGTATGCAATGTTAACCAAGTATGTTAAAGATCATCCTGAAAGAGTTGGTAGAGAATATTACGAAAATGAACACCGCTACAACTTTCAAGGCCTCACCTACCCAGTTACATTGAAAGACATAAACAAATTTGAAAAGAAAAATCCTGGCGTTTCAGTGAATGTTTTCGGTCTGGATGATTCGAACAACGTTTATCCTTTGCGGGTAGTAAAAGTTGAGCAAAGAAACCACACGGATTTGCTACTGATCACTAAGGGTGAAATTTCACATTATGTGTGGATAAAGGACTTTGCATCCTTGATTCGAAATCAATTATCAAAACAGAGGCGTAGGTTAACAGTGTGTAAAAGATGTTTTTGTTTCACATATAAAGAAATAAGACAAGGAGGATTAGAGTGGTTGATAGAACACAAAAGACTTTGTAATGAAAATTATGAAGTGAAGATTAGTCTGCCACCACCATCTCGAGCGTGTATCCAATTTAACAAAACAGTTCACCAATATCGGATTCCAGTAGTCATCTACGCAGATTTTGAATCTACGTTAGTACCACAGGAGCTGCCGGACGGTGAAGTGACTAGAAGAACAAAATATCAGTTGCATCAACCCAACAGTTTTTGTCTAATAGTGAAATCAACCTTGTCTGAAAACCAATTGCAAAACTATGGTTTAACATCCACTCCAATACTCTACCGTGATGAAGAAGCCGCTAAGTATTTCGTAGACCAGTTGTATGACATTGCTGAAAAGGTACAACGCTTGTATGGTAATGTCGTACCTATGGAACCTTTGAATGAGAATCAACAAGAAGAATACAATATGGCATCAAGATGTTATCTATGCGAGAAGAGCTTCAGTGAAGAAAATCCAAAAGTAAGAGATCACGATCACCTGACAGGTTTATACAGAGGAGCTGCTTGTAATTCATGCAATATAAATTACAAACTGCCCCACTTTATCCCTGTCGTGTTACACAATCTTAGCGGCTACGACTCCCACTTCATTATTCCAGAGTTAGGAAGAGATGATGGTAAAATTGATGTTCTTGCTACAACATTGGAAAAGTACATCAGTTTCTCAAAAACCGTAGGTAAAATTAAACTTCGCTTTGTAGACTCTTATAGATTTATGCCATCTAGTTTGAGCAGATTGTCTGAGAATCTACGAAGAGAAGACCTAAAAGAAACCAGCAAGATTGTACCTGAAGATAAATTGGACTTAGTATTACGTAAAGGAGTGTTCCCCTACGATTACATAACATCGACAGAAAAATTTGAAGAAACCAGTCTACCACCGATCGAAGCCTTCAACAGCAAATTAAACGAAAGTGAAATCTCCGTTGAAGACTACAATCATGCTTGTAATGTTTGGAACCAACTAAACATTCAAACCTTAGGGGAATATTCTGACTTTTATATAAAATTGGACGTAACTCTGCTGTGCGATGTGATGGAAGAATTTCGAAACACCTGCTTCTCCGCCTATGGACTGGACCCTCTACACTCGTACACATCTCCAGGATTAGCATGGCAAGCTATGCTAAAGTCAACCAACTGTCGACTGGAACTTCTAACGGATATTGATATGGTGCTCATGATGGAATCTGGTGTACGGGGCGGTTTGACACAAGCTGTAACACGTCATGTCAAAGCCAACAACAAGTACATCCCAGGCTTCGACGAGCAACAACCATCGGTCTACCTTGGCTACTTTGATGCAAACAACCTTTATGGTTGGGCAATGTCAAATCCGCTTCCCTACGCTGACTTCAAATGGATTGACCCGGCCACCATCGGTGACATCTCACAGATTCCGAAAAATGGTCCAAAAGGCTATATTTTGGACTGTGATTTTGAATATCCGGAGCACCTTCATGACCATCACTACGACTTGCCTCTCCTAGCCAAAACTGAAGTTTCACCGACAGGAAGATGGCCAAAATTGATGATGACCTTGGAGAATAAAGATCGCTATGTGGCTCACTACTGGGTAGTTCAACAGGCTCTCGAATTGGGTCTACGTATAGTGAGAATTCATAGAGCAATTGAATTCACCCAGTCTTGTTGGTTGAAACCATATATTGATTCCAACACTACAAGAAGAGCTGCAGCGACAACAGCATTTGAAAAGGACTTCTATAAATTAATGAACAATGCCATCTTTGGGAAGACCTTGGAGAACAAAAGAAAACACAAAAATGTAAAATTAGTGAGTGATCCTAGGAAATTGGAAAAATTAGTGCAAAAACCAAATTTCGGAACATCCATGATTATAAACGAAAATCTAGTCGCTGTCAGTATGAAGAAAACAACAATAGTCATGGACCGTCCGTTATACATAGGTATGTCGATTTTGGACATAAGTAAAACCCTGATGTATGATTTCCATTATAACAAAATGGTTAAACACTACGGAAGGGAAAACATTGGAGTCGCATACATGGATACGGACGCGTTTATCTACTGGATAAAGACTTTGGACATGTATGAAGACCTAAGGACTTTTCCATACAAAGAAGATTTCGACTTTTCTGACTATCCGAAGAACCATCCAAATTTCAATGAAAAAAATAAAAAAGTAATTGGAAAATTCAAAGATGAAGCAAAGGGAATGCCTTTAGAAGAAATAGTAGCGCTGATGGCGAAATTGTATTCATTTAAGATGTACCACGAGAACAACACACCGACAGTCAAGAAAGCAAAAGGAGTGAAGACATCTTATTTGAAAAAACACGTAACATTTGACCACTACAAGACTTGTTTGTTTGAAGATACTACGATATCAGCAACATTCAACAATATCCGAAGCTTCAAGCATCAAGTCTACAGTGTCACCGAAATTAAAAAAGCACTGTCAGCTCGGGATGATAAAAGACATATTTTGCCCGACAAAATCCACACTCTTCCTTTCGGCCATTACTCCTTAAACCCTATCAACTAGTAACCTATTCTTCGTCCTTCTACAACTTCGACCTTATTCCTTTCTCCTTCCGTAAAAAAATGGGGAACACGGCAAGTCCAACGCCGTGTTCCCCATTTTTTTACACAAGTTTGGATGACCTTGACCCATATAAATGATGTGAATATTTAAAACAACATTCATTGTGATTATACATGTGATACAACAAACATTGAAACCTGCAATATGAAGGACTTGAAGCAACAAATTGTCAACGAACTTCATAAACCTGCAAGAAGAAAGTTTCCACGAAGAAATACGGTGATAAAAGGAATTAATGATTTATATCAAGCGGATTTAATCGAAATGATTCCTTATAGCAAACAAAATAAAGGATATAAATACATATTGACTGTTATTAACTGTTTTTCAAAAATGGCAGATGCTTTACCACTAAAAGATAAAAGTGGCAAAAGTGTTACAAAAGCAATGGAAACAGCTATACAAAGAGACAAACATACTATTAAACATTTACAAACAGATGATGGAAAAGAATATTTTAATAAGGAATTTGCAAATTTAATGAAAAAACACAATATAAACCATTATTCAACCAATTCAGAAGTAAAAGCCTCAATAATCGAAAGATTCAACAGAACTTTAAAAAGTGCAATGTATAAAATGTTTTTCAACAGAGGATCGCACATATGGATTGATATGTTACAAAAACTTATAAACGATTACAATAACAAATTTCATAGGACTATCGGGATGAAACCAAACCAAGTAACTAGTAAAAATGAAAACCTTGTATTAAAACGTATAAAAACGAATACTAAACCAAAAGTTGAAAAACTAAAGCCTAAAAAATTTAATGTGGGTGATAAAGTGCGAATAAGTAAATATAAAGGTGTATTCAGTAAAAGATACCTGCCAAATTGGACCAATGAGGTTTTTACTGTATTCAAAGTACAACCTACAGTACCTGAGACATATATTTTAAAAGATAATAAAGGACAATTGCTTGAAGGAGGGTTTTATGGACATGAAATGTTAAAATCAACAGTAGGCGATGTATATTTAGTTGAAAAGGTGTTGCAACGGAAAAAAGATAAGGTCAAAGTACGATGGTTAGGATTTAATAAGACGGAAGATTCTTGGATACCTAAAAAGGATTTGATATAACGATAGAGAATCATTTTAGGTTGAACCATTACAAAGGATGGAGATAGTACCACAAAAAGAGAGTTTTACTATTAATAATATAGATGAACTCACAGTGGATAATTCAGAATTCAATAGTGGGAAACATGGCAATTTGTTACCAAACACCGTTCGTTGTCTGGTTACCGGACCTTCCAACTGTGGAAAAACTAATGTAGTATTCAATTTGATTACAAACCCTAAAGGATTACGATTTAACAATCTATATGTATTTTCAAAATCACTACAACAACCAAAGTATCAATTATTGGAAAAGATACTGACTAATGTGCCTGAAGTTAAATATTTAAAGTTTAATGCAAGCGAGAGTGTCATGCAGCCACAAGAAGCTAAACCATTCTCCGTGTTTATATTCGACGATGTATCTTGTGAAAACCAAAACACAATAAGGAATTACTTCGCTATGGGTCGACATAACAACATAGATAGCATTTATATTGGCCAAACTTACAGCAAAATACCTAAACAACTCATTAGAGACAATGCAAACATGTTAATTGTATTTAAACAGGACGAAACCAACCTAAAACATATATATTTTGATCATGTAAATGCGGATATGACATTTGAACTATTTAAAGAGTTGTGTGGAAAGGCTTGGGCTGAAAAGTATGGGTTCCTAACAATTATGAAGGAACAACCGCTAAACAATGGTCGATACAGGATAGGATTTGATAAATTTATATTAATACATTAAACGCGGTATAACACATTCATTGTTGTACAACACGTCTTGCTACAAACATGGTTAACCAAGAAAAATTAGTAAAAGAAATAAAATCACTTAGTGATTCTATTCGGGCTAAAAACAGAGCATTGAAACTAGGTATTAGCGAGAGGGAGAAATTCCTTGAATCTACTTTTAAACCTATTACTGAACCCTTGAAACAATTAAACAAAAAATTTGCTAAACCTGTATTGGAAGGAGATGCGATTGCACCTATTACGAAGTTTGAAAGAGAAAATGTAAAATCAGAAGAGTTTAGTGATGAAGACCCGGAATCCTCTACGTATAGTGGTTTTACCGGTGGAGAACCTGAAAGAGAGCTAGAATCACCGGACTATAGTGGAATAAGAGAATTATATGAAGTAAAAGCCAAAAGAGGACATGAAGTTGTATCAACTGCTAGTGAAGAGGAAAAAGAAGAAGAGACAAGGGAAGGTCCGTCAAACATAAGCTTGTTGGGTGAAAACATTCATAACAAAGGACCTTTAGGAAGGAAATACATGATAAAAATGTTAGCTGGAACAAATCCTAATAAAAACTACCATAGTTATGGGGTAAGACTAACAGAAGACGGTTTAATGGTTGGTAATAGCCCGGTAAACATTGATGAACATGATAATATTATTGTTGGTAATCAAAGATATAAGGGCACAAGGGGATTATTTGAATTATTATTTGAAAATAAGCCTTTAGAATTGTTAGTTAAAGAAAAAGACATGGAAGCATATAAAAAGATTTTGGAACAAACTAATGCATACAGGAGGAAGTATTCAGCTGACCAACCTGTTTTTAGATCAAAGTCTTTAAAATATAGAGAATTTGTATCCAGGTTAATACCAACAACGAGAAGACAACCAATGCCAATAATACCAAGAAAACCTGTAAAACGAAGGTTTGTGTCATCCACTTTGGATATAAGTGCTCCAGAACCAAGAAAAAGAAACAAGTCTGTTACAGGTACAGGTTTAATGAAGAAACTATATAACACAAATGTGATTTATTACAATAATATCAATAAATTGGTGGATAGAATGAAACTAATACATGAAGCTAAAGAAGCGGGTCATACTGGATTGGAAAACGAATGGGTGGCTTTAGTGGATGAACTCCGAAACCGTGGGGTAATCTCATAAAAATGCGTTACTCCCTAGAATACTATTCAGTTGCACCATGAGTGTCGACAAGTTCGGACGTTACTCCTCGGATGGGTTATATTATGCCAATAGTTTAAAAAGAAGTGCTGGTTTACCACAAACACCTGATGGAGATTATGATATAAGTAATAAAAGGTTAAAAAACATAAAAGATCCTACGGATGAAAACGATGCAATAAATTTAAAAATATTAAAGGAAAAGATATCGCCAACATTAAGACTACAAAATAACACATATGACGCAGAAGATCATAGAATCATCAACGTTGGCAAACCAAATCAAAACGGTGATGCAATAAACAAAGGTTATTTGTCATCTGAATTAAAAAATACGTTAAAATTCAATGGGAAAACGTATAGTGCTAACAATAAACGTATATCCAACGTAGATGACCCTAAAGATGCAAAAGACAGCGTAAATAGACGCTATTTACATTCTTTGATACCTGAAAAGACAAAAGATGGATTTTCTTTTTATAAATTTGTTATTAATGATATAGGCTATCCAAAAACTGAAAACGATGCTGTAAATCTAAAATATATTAAAGATCATTGCATCATACGTGATGTAGGGGTTATAGATTGTTTTAATAATTGTTTAGCAAATGTTAAAGATGGTTCGGCGCCATCAGATGGTGCAACAGTGGGTCAAATGATGGAAACCTTAAAACAAGAAACAACCTCTTTTGTAAAACAAGATCAAGTAGTATCGAAGCAAGGGGATGAATTCGTTCAAGGTAATGAAAAATTTAATTTATTAACATACAAAAATGATGCTTGGGATTGCATGGATAAAAAGTTATCAAATATGGGATGGGGTTATGAAAAACATGATGCAGCTGCTTTATCACAAACCGTACATCTAGATCCAGATAAATATTTTAGATGGTTTACATGTAATAATAGAGTGATAAGAGACTTGGCACAAGGAAGAGAAGCAAATGATGCTGCAACTGTAGGACAGACCATTACAACATCATTAAAGGATAGTAAAGTGTATAATTGTAATAATAAACGTATAACAAACCTTAAAGACCCTGAACATGTAGATAATGCTGTCACTGTTAATTTTCTTGTAAAAGTTTTAGGTAATGCGATATTTGATTTACACAATCATTTTACACCAGATATTCTTCAAGGAAAATCAGGTCATAATACTTATGCTGAATCCATGAGAGGTGAGTATATTAAACGAGAAATTTATAATAAATACTTTATTAACCCTAAAACGAAACAGTTTAGATCATCAGATTGGGGTGATATTGATATTTAAGTAAATAACTCAATAAATGACTTCATTTATGTGCAACCTGTCATAGAGTTAACACATGAGTTGCACATTGCCATTATAAAAGGACAATAATGACGTTCAAGTACATCAGTCCATATCGAGACACTGCAAGAAAAGGAGGTGGGATCACGTCCACAGCGGTTTCTCTGTTAAGTAAAGCTTTAAAACAAATTCCAGTAGGATCCATAGTAAATAGAGCAATAGACGCATTACCATACGAATTTCATATACCAGGAGGTTATCAGTATTGCGGACCAGGAACTAAATTGAAAAAACGACTGGAAAGAGGCGATCCTGGCATAAACAAGTTAGATCAGGCTTGTAAAGAACACGATATCGCATATTCCACGTTTGCCGATTCAAAAAATAGATCAATAGCTGACAAAAAGCTTGCGGACATAGCTTGGCAACGAGTAAAATCAAGTGACGCTAGCATAGCAGAAAAAGCAGCAGCTTTAGCAGTAACAGCAGGTATGAAGGCTAAAACAGCAGTAGGAGGTGGAAGAAGGAGGAGAAGGAGAGTAAAAAGGAGGTCAACCACAAGAAAACATGGAGGAAATATAAAAAGAAGACGACGATCTACAAGAAAAGGCAGGAAGAAGCCCACCGTGTGGTCAATGGTAAAAAACGGGGCAGGTCTTTACCTAAGACCTTATCGTGCATATTAAATGAAAGAAATCAATTGGTCATACCACATAAAGCATTAACCAATATTGAATTATTTAAATATATTTCCTGTTTAAAAATACCATTTTTTCGCGGTGTGTTTATGAAAGACAGTTTACCAAAGAAAATGTGGCAAAATGAGACTGGAATTGTAAATTTGGATAATACTGAAGGTCCTGGCACCCATTGGGTTTGTTATAAGAAACTAAATAACAATGTATATTATTTTGATAGTTTCGGTAATTTGCCACCACCAAAAGAACTTCAAAATTACTTTAAATCTGCTAAAAACATATATTATAACTATAAAAGAGAACAACCTGATAATACTTCAATATGCGGCCATTTATGTTTGGAATTTCTAGCTAAAAGTATCAGTCACTATTGAGATGTCTTCCTATACGGTATCATTAACAGGAAAATCGTCCACTTTACGAAGTATCCTTTTTCCAGCGTTACGCTTGCAAAAAGGAAGGTTTTGGGAGGCGGCACTATTGGATTTTACAACGTACAACTCTATTCCCAATGTTACGGAAGGTAAAAATAACATATTGCATTATTATAAGGGAAAGGATGCCAGTGGAAAATTTACAGACTTACAAGAGTGCAGGTTACCCACAGGTTCTTATGAAATTGATCATATAAATGAATTTTTGCAAACTAAAATGGGAAAAGACAATATAACATTAAAAGGTAATAATAATACGATGAAAGCTGAAATTACTTCCAAATATTATATAGATTTCACTCAACCAAACTCAATTGGTGATTTATTAGGATTTTCCAACGATGGGCCTGTATTAGAACCAGATGTAACACATTCCGGTAAGAAAACAGTAACAATATTAAAAGTCAATAGTATAGACATAACTTGTAACATTATACAAGGTGCTTACAGGGATGGGGCTAACACCCACATCATACATACTTTTTACCCAAGTGTACCACCTGGATTTAAAATTGTTGAAAAGCCACAAAACCTGGTATATCTACCGTTGAACACCACTTTTATTTCAGACATCGTGTTGAGCGTATTGGATCAAGACGGTAACTTGGTAGACTTCAGAGAAGAGCCTATTACGATTAGATTACATTTAAAATCGACACTTTAATACAAAACCATGGGTTTAACATTTAAAAGCGAACAACCTACGGGAAACCGCATTAGTAGCTCTTCAGCTGTGGAGGAGTTAACACGCGAGAACATTCGTTTCTTAGAGAGAATTGGATTAAAATTAACCGATTATGGATATACTGGATATAGCGCAGGGTCCAACATTCGACGAAACCCTATGGGAAAAAGAATATCACACCCACAACCCTTACACTTCATCGAAATTAAACAATAACGATGAAATTCGTATTCCCATACAAAATCAAGACATTTACACACTACCATGTGAAAGTTACTTGTATATTGAAGGACAAGTTACTAAAAAGGACGGTACTACTGTTGGTACAACAGTTCCATTTATAAATAATCCTATGGCTTTCCTATTTGATGAAATTAGATATGAAATATCAGGTGTAACAGTTGATTCCACTAAAAAAGTAGGTATTACGACAACTTTAAAAGGATTAACATCTATAACACCCAATGAAACCAATTTACTTAAACCTGCCGGATGGGTATTACCTACGATTGACACGATCACTCCAAATCCAAATGGATATTTTGATTTTCATATTCCATTACGTTTGTTGCTTGGTTTTGCTGAAGATTATAGGAAAATAATATTAAACGTTAAACAAGAATTAGTTTTGTTGAGATCTTCTAACGATAAAGACATTATTAAAGCTGCAGATGCTACTACAGATGCGACTTTAGAATGGAAATTAAAATTAGACAAAATTGTATGGAGAGTTCCACATGTTAAATTGGCTGACGAGCATAGAATGCTACTTTTAAGAAAATTAAAAGCCGATCGTGATATTGTTATTCCATTTAGAAGTTGGGAATTTCATGAGCATCCCAGTTTACCTACTACGGATCGACACACTTGGACTGTTAAAACATCGAATTATGTAGAACGAGCCAGGTATATTATATTTGGTTTACAAACAGGTAGAAGAGACGCCATTACTAAACATGCAGGACAATTTGATCATTGTAACTTGAAAAATATTAAAGTTTATTTAAATTCACAATTCTTTCCATACGACAATTTAAATGTGTCATTCACTAAGAAGAAATACAGTATATTGTACGATATGTACGCGAGATTCCAAAGTTCATATTACGGTAAAACAAATACACCTTTATTATCACCTGACAAATATTTCGATGCCTACCCAATAGTTGTAATCGATTGTTCTAAACAAAATGAATCAGTAAAGTCATCAAGTGTGGATATAAAAATAGAAATGGAATTCAACGATGCTATACCGGCTAATACAACTGCATACTGTTTAATTCTACATGATAAAATCGTAACATACACACCTTTAACTGGAATTGTTAAAAATGTATTGTAAGAACCGGTTTTGTTTCATTCCGCGAGTATAAAAGCAGAGCGTACAGACCGCTCCTCATCAGTTTGTTGCCTACTGTTGTATGGGTAGCATCGTATTCAATATGGCTTCTCCTAGTGGTACACCTGAAAATGTGGTAGATATTGAGAAGGAGATATCTGAGTTTTTAGATCCTCAAGGTCACCAGGAAGGAGGTGAACAAAACGTTTGCGGACAACTTCACGCCAGTAATAATGTTGAAGAAAAAGGTAAAAGAAGAAAGACTATACAAAAGAGAAAAAGGGATATTGAAGATAATATTTCTCCAAACATATTGAGTGAGGTATTTTTGCGAATATTTTACCCAATCTCTTCCAGTTTGGATAAAAGTGTTTTAATCGGTGTTATGAAATCTACAGATTATTCCCCTACTGTAATTTTAACTCATGGACCCAAAATGATTTTGTTTACGGACAGTGCTTGGGAATCGTTTATGAAACATTTGCATCTGCTAGAATGCTATTTAAGTAGTAACATGTTTGGAAGAAAGACAAGAGTAGGACTTTTGGATTCAAATGTGGAAATTGATATTATTAAACAACGTGGTGATCATCAGCTACGGTTTAGAGACACAACAAGACATGATAACAAAATTCAACTTAATCGAGAGGAGTTTTTCATTTTAACTTGTGCTACTGAACCTATAACAAGATACTTGAG
Source organism: Neoaliturus tenellus (assembly GCA_030545055.2). Taxonomy (NCBI): domain Eukaryota; kingdom Metazoa; phylum Arthropoda; class Insecta; order Hemiptera; family Cicadellidae; genus Neoaliturus; species Neoaliturus tenellus. The sequence continues at coordinate 44,699,604 of CM061535.1, read as the reverse complement.
ACAACTGGTGTTTTCAAGTTCGATTATTAAAGATTATCTGGAAGACACTTTGGACAAACAACCGGACGCACCTATATTATACGGACCTGTAGATACTTCTATATTTAATAGAGTTCCTCATGAAGTACAGATGTGGAGACAATTGGAAAAGTACGCTCAACTACATAAGAAATCAGTAAAACAGGAAGAAGAGGAAGATGGAGGAGAAGAATCAAGTGTTAGTGATGAAAATGAAAACAAGGAAAATATAAAGATGGAAACTTAAATAACAATGGTTAGTTTTTAAAACAATAACCAAAATTTTGTGGGGTTAGGCCTATTGGGGACGGTGCCCACGTTAAATATACACCAACGCGCCAACAACTGTACGGCCGGGTATAAAAGTAGTACCTACCGTGGTGTGGAAATCAGTTGACCTCCTGACTTCGTAATGAGCAGACGTGTGACCTTCAAATGGACAAGGGAGAAGAACAACAAGTAAAGTCCAAGCCTGGTATTATTGAGTTTCAAGCATTTCGTGGTAATGATGATAGATTCATTATAAAAGAACTTGTGTTTTTGGACATGAATACAAGTGTTCCTTATTCGTTTTTATTTAAACCACCATGTTCTTATTCGTCTTTAACTAGTAAAGCCGCTACTACCAACAGATGGATTTCAAAACACTTCCATCATATCGATTGGTATGATGGTTTTACAAGTTACACGGACTTGTATCACATTATGCATCACTTTTCAGACAAGTTTACCAATATTTACACAAAGGGGCTGGAAAAGAAAAGATGGATCGAAGGATTTACTCATGTTCCGGTTAATGATGTGGAATTGGATAAGAATTATCAATACATGCTGGAAACCATATGTATTTGTACAAAAAGCCCAGAACATGATAAAGATAGACATTGCGCTTTGAAAAATGCCTATAAACTCGCCTCTTACCTTCAAAATGGGGAAGTGGGGAGTGGTGGGGGTAACGGAGAGTATATAAGTGGGGAGCAGACAGGGACCTGGCATGAGTATTACTCGAGATTCCGAGACGACAACATCTCCGAGCAAGAAGACGATCTGTAACCTGACCATGGCATCTCACCAGTTCCTTCAGACTTTGGTCGAGCAGTTCAATGCTCACTCCAAGTCAACAATATTACCTGTAAAGAAGTGCTCGGAACTAAAAGACGAGAAGCACTACATAATCCATGCTATGAAGAAGATGGAGACTACAGTTGGGGAGGCCATCTGCTGCAGTCTCAGCGAGGCGCCGTTTACTCCGGGGGATGAACCAAAGTTCCAGGTGTACCTGCCCAAGAGATTCGTCCATCTTCTACAAAACGAGGATCTTCGCTCTATTCAACCCGGGTGTCTATACCTGGTGTCGCACGGTTGCACGGGTAGCAATTCTACAGAGTTGACCATCCACATCGCTGACAAGCAGCAGTGTTAGATTTAAGTTTTAATGTTGTACATATGTTGTTGTTGTAATGTTTTATAAATAAACGAATCATAAAAGACAAAAAAAAATAAAAAAACAAAAAATGCAACATATCAATATGTGACAAACTTCACGTATTGATATGTTGCATTTTTTTTAAACTTCGCGGGTGACCTTGACCTTTGACCTTTGCATTTCACAACTACCCCCACTACCGTAATTACCCCCACTACCGCACTAGGATTCAAACCCGCTTGGATGCGAAAAACGGTCATTCTGTTGCCAACTAGCAAACGATGAGCACCTTGTACGAGCTTTGCTTACAACGAGTTATAACTGACGCATCTTTATTCCAGACGGCTTTACGAGATAATATCCCTATAACAGTAAAACAGGATATCGAAGAGTACAAGAAAGATAATAGAGGGTATTCGGGATACTCCTGGTATAGGTTCCAAGACGGGGAAAAGTTTTGTAGGCCTTGTGGCAATGCTGCCGTCAGAGACCTTCGACGGTTCGTACAGGAAGGTGGTAGAAAACAGTTTGGATTTCTAGCACCAATGTTTAGATTTGAAAACTACAAGGACACCTGTGCTATTTGTTCCATCCCTTTGTATCAATGGAAAAAGTTTAGAAGTGTTTAATTGCATCTTCCATACCCCCACCACCATTACCCCCACCACTTTTCCATGTACCTCCAAACGCTGTGCCTCGGCTTCATTTCTACTCCAGCAGCCAACCTAGCAACATCAGGATGTCTCTCAACGTCAGTTGCGCAAGTTACGAGGAGGTGAGCATCAAGACTCAGCAGGAGCTAAACGACTTATACAAGGAGTTGCAGCTGATGGTGGCACGAGGCTACCGTATAAATGTGCAAGTTTACGCTTGCAATATACGGAACACCCGGCAGTCAAAGGAAGAGCCTGGACACTCCTCAACGGCTTCCTCACCAGCATCCATGAAGACCGAGCCAGACAACTTGGACTACTTCAGCTGACTAGCAGTTGTATTTCTTGTCCTAACCATTGTAGAATATGTATATTTTTTCATTATATTAAAGAAGTAAAAGAGCAAAAACACCTATCTTGTTACTGACATATAAGCTCAGTAACAAGATAGGTTTTTTTAAAACACAATTTGGATGACCTTGAAACTTCCCCCTCCACTGCTTTGTTACCCCCACCACTTGACTATTGGTGTACATGGCACATCGCAATTGGAAACCTCATTCCATCTTCAACAGCCACACCGACAACATCAACAATGGCAAACCTACCAACAGATGAAAGATGTCCTCACGCATGTTGTGACTTCGTCCACGAGTTGGAGAAGAGGATGCAGGAGAGGGCGATAAGAAGAAAGCAGATCCACTCAGAAAATATCATGATAGTCAACGGCTATCTTTTATTGTTCGGCCTTATTATGGTTGTACTTTTCATACTGTATGGCATAGTCACATGTGTCGGCAAGGTTGCAGAAGAAAACGCTCGCCACCATCAATTGGAAAGTTTCAATGTTACTTTGTAGGTTTTCCTTTTTTTAAAACTTCGTTTGGATGACCTTGAAAATACCCCCACTACTCCACCACACCCCCCACCACTTCACCATGTTCCTGCATGAGCATCACATCAACCGTCATTCCTTGTCCGACAAGCAACCATGGCAGACAACAACACCATCAGCCAAGCTGACTCCACTACTGATGTCGGTACAAGTACGGGTTGGACACTGTCGATCGATAGTGTACACTATTTGGAAACAATTTGCGAACGGATGAAGGAAATACTGCGGGACAACCCTGGAATCATAATACAAATGAATTTAAATTATGATTGGTCCCAAGTCAGAATGCAAGGGGACGATAACAACGGTCAACAATCACCACAATATTCCCCCATGTCCCCGATCTACCCTTACGGCGAGTCTGACGTCGATGAAGATGAGGCTAATGAGGATGTGGGGGACAACGAGGCTGAAGAGGAGTAACCTTCATTCCTTTTTTTAAAACCCAAATTGGATGACCTTGAGAATTCCCCCTCCACTATTTCCTTTTTTTAAAACCCAAATTAAATGACCTTGAAAACACCCCCTCCACATACTTTTGGTTTACCCCCTCTAATTTTCAATACTGTTACCACAGTCTGTAGCTCACATCATTCCTTGCTTAGCTATCATGGCGGACAGCACTCTTTCTCGAGTTGACTCCACTACGGATGAAGAATGGCCATTTTCCTGGAATGTTCATCTGCAAGACTCGGCAGAAGTGGATATGTTGCATGAGAAATTGGTGTATGTATTAAACGAAAACCCCAACATTGAATGTAGAATGACTATGGATTTCGATGCGACAGGGGTCCACACTCAACCTTCCACTTCCAGCCAGCCTGAACCTCAGCTACAGCCGAAGCACTTTACACATCTTTACACTCCAATACGGCCGGAGGATGTGGTTATCAGCGAGGCAGACTCTACTACAAGTTATATTGAGCCAACAAATTGGAAGCTTGTTGTTGACACCTTACACAAGGTGGACTTAGTATGTGACAAATTAAAGGAATTGATGATGCAAGATCCTGGTCTTCGTTTTAAAATTGATTTGTTTTTCATCTGGGGAGCACCTGCACGGGGCTCTTCGTCTGACAGCTCTCTAAGTACAACGGATGAGGAGGAGGAGGACGACTAGTTATCTTTTTTAAAACTCCGTTTGGATGGCCTTGACCTTTCCCCCTCCACTGAGTTTATTTAAGGTGCACTCTCAATGACTGCAGCATCATTTCATCGCGCACCTTCACCACAGCAACATGGAGAGTCAACTCAACTACTGTTGCGAACGGAAATGTTTTTCATGGCCGAATGACATTGATGTTGCGGATGGCCTGGCGTGTAGAAAATGTGAAGCTTTTGGTCAATGCATGTGTAAGTGCAAGTCTTGGAAGAAGCCTAAACCAGAGTTGAAGACATTCCATGTGTACCAGATGAGAGGGCATAAGTACACTTGTTGCCCTGAACGTTGCATTGAATTCACACTAAAACAGCTAACTGGCTGCAAATTGTGCAACAATCATTTTGCAGGTTTTTGCAAACATTATTTAGGAGCCTGTCAGTACAGATCAACTTGGCATACAGAAGCACTCACTATCAATGAAATCGCTATAGATACACAAGAGTAGTCTTTCTACTCTTTTCTTTTTTTAAAACTCCATTTGGATGACCTTGACCTTTCCCCCTCCACTCACCTTAGTTTATATAAACCCCATTCCCACTGACCACAGCATCACTTCATCGTGCTCCCTCGTCAAAGCAACATCAACTATGGAAAGTAAGCGCATCTCATGTTGCGAGCATAGGTGTTTGGAGATACAAGGCGTCACATATTGTGCAAAGAAGCGTTGGGAGGAAGAGACGGGGACAACCTATTGCTGTGAGGATAAGTGTTTCCTCTTACCAAAGTGGCAAGTGGATGGGCTGGCCTGCCGGCAATGTGAATGCTTCGGATGTTGCAGGTGTAGATGCAAGAACCAACAGCTGCCACCACCGGTACTACAAACTTTCAAAATCTACAAATCCAAATACTTTTATACTTGTTGTCCACAGCGGTGTATTAAATTTCACTTCTCCAATCTTACCAATTGTCGGAAGTGCTACGGACAACCTGATGGGTGGTGCACCTGTTTTCTGGACTCCTGCCGCTACAGATCGGATTGGTTTACAGATCCGTTGGAAATTGATGAGGTCGCCCAGGAAGCACAAGAGTAGTCTTTCTACTCTTCAACTTTTTTAAAACTCCATTTGGATGACCTTGAGATTTCCCCCTCCACTTCCCCATATACCTAGAGTACACAGAGCCTGACAGTCAGTCACTCGGTGGCTGTCGTGGGGTGCGCATCGGTGTCGGCGCTCCGTTGTTAAGTTTTCAAGGTCACAGTAACATGAAATTGCGGGCGTTGTACTGGTTCAAGGTCACCTGAGGGATAACCGATTGCCCATTTAGGCAGAGTCATGTCAGAAACTCGAGTTTAACTTGGCACTTTTGCCGTTTCTCGTCGGAAATTCGCTCCAAGTGGTCAAGGTCACGAGGACTCTGACTGAAACTCGGAGCGTAGTGCGAGAAACGGCAAAAGTGCCAAAAAATTTTAAGTTTCGGCATGACCTTGACCTCAGTGGCGTCGGTGACGTCATTTTGATGACGTAAGGGGTGATGACGTCATCAGCACGTCATTTCTGTGACGTCATGGGTGTGACGTCATCGAAATGACGTCATTAGTGATGACGTCATCGATTGCGTCATCGATGACGTCATCGATGACGTCATCGGTGAGGTCATTGACCTCGATGACGTCATCCCTCAGGTGACCTTGAACTGGGCCAGCGGCCGCAATTTTACACTACTCAATTTTCCACGGTATCACAGTGGACTTCAATCATGTCCCATGGTCTTATGTTGTGCGGTTTTTTTCGCATTGTACGTGTCCAAGTATTCCGGGGCATCAATTTCATCGAAACCCAGCAAACAGCGCAGCGGATTTTCCATGTGAAATTTTATAGGTGAAGTGATTTTCACCCGGTACCCCGTAGTTTTAAGTATTGAAACCACCGTGACTTTATTCTTTTATCATCCGTTTTACCGCGTAACAGCGGATCCACACCTTTTTGTTTGTGTTTCTGTATGGCTTCAAATGTCCAAAAACCTTTACCGAAACCGATTTTCGTTCCACCGTCAAACAAAACACTACAACCCTCAAATAAATTATAAAAGTTGTATTCGCAGAAAAGTCCGGTGAGTGCCAACTTGTACTCAGCATCCAAGTGAATGGGATGTTCCAAGTTCAAGGTCAGTTGTGAAGTCGTACCCGATAGTCTAAAAGTCGTCATTTCTATGTTAGGAAAAATGTTTTACATCTTAATGGTTTTACATAAAAAAAATAAACAGCAACTAGTTTTTATTCATCCCGCAAATATTAAATACCATTAATTCAAACCGGTCGATCCATGCGAATTCAGGTTTTTATTTTGAATATCTCTGAGCCACTCAACTAGGATTCATCAAAATACATTTTGTGTTCGTCCAAAAATCTGCTAGTTACATTTTGATACAACAACACGTAATTCCAATCGATTTTACCTGCGAAATCGTGAATAAACTTTTCAGACAGCGTTTGATATTTGCACAGGATACCCCAACATTCATCGAAATGGGGGACCATCTCTCTTAGGAATTCTTCCGAAAATTTAATACGCCTCAACAGCTTGGACCAATTCACTCTGTGCGGGTATATCCGCAAAATCTCGATTGGAAAATCATAATGGGAAGAGAGCAGATCCCAGTTCAAATACCGATCGAACCTCATGATGAATTTGTCAGTCAAAACCCCTTTGGGTTCTCTGGGCTCCATGGAAAGCAGGTTCCATGCTTCTGTCTGGTTAGTTTGACTTGGTGATCTAAATGATAACATTTCTATATTAGGAAAACAGATTTTCGGGTGGTAATAAATTATTTAAAAAATAAAAATGGTATAAACAATTTATTGATGGGGGCATCGTAAAAAAGTGACTCAATCGAACCAACCGAGCCAGGCGTATTTATTTTAATTTAAAATGTCTTTGACTTCATCATACGTTTTTCCATTTGAAAACTGCCTTAAAACTTCTAAACAAAGATGCCCGCAGATTGGCGGATCGCCATAATCTTGAAATCGGTCCGAATTATAGCGAATGTCAAAACTTCTCATGTACTTATCCAACTCCAAAGGTGGTGGCGCATTTCCATAAGAATCGAAATAAATTACATTTTTACCATTTTTATAATAACACGTCCAATGTGTTCCGGGTGTGTCCAGATCACCGAGATTGATTATACCGCACTCGTTTTTCCAAGGTGCATCAGGTAAAAGCTCTCGTCTGAAAACACCGCGAAAATTCTTCAATTTCAATTTATTGGCCCACACTTCCAGATCGCTCAACGTCAACGGAATTAATTTTTTTACCCGTATATCGTTCAAAGCCGCATTGAGTCGGTTGTTTATCATTTGTCTTAATCCGGCACCTGACGGATCTTTTTCTATAATTGTATCCAACTCGTCGTCGATCATCTTTTTCAGCCACGGAACGAATTTATCTTTTATAGCTGGTGCGACCTTGTCATTGATCAGGGGTGAAGCGAATTTCTTGAAATAGGGGGTACTCGTTTCCGCCAACTCCAGAATCTCTTTCAGTAGACCCCCTTCAATGTTGTTCTTCAACTGCGAATGGCTCAATATCAATCTTAAGCCTTTATTGTGTTTTATGGCTCCCAACACTTGTTTATGTTGTTCGTCCGTCAACATCACCTCGACATTCCCGTTTGTCAACTGATCTCTGTTCAAAGTTAAAATAGCGAGTTTCTGCTTTTTATAAGCGATACGCAACTTGTTCTTTTGACCCTTGGTCAACTGGATTTTATGTCTGTGCTGCATCTCGTTTCTTATCCTTACATATAACACACAATCTACGCAAATGTACAATTTATTTAAGCGACTTTGCATTTGCAAATATTTTATTTGACTTCAAAAGTAGCAGCGCATTATTAGACATGGAATTGCATTGCAGAAAGTGTAAAACAAACACACCATCTACGGATGTCAAAACGGTCAAAACGAGAAATAAAAGGTGGCTTGCGAAATCAAATTGTGCGATATGCGGCAGTAAGAGAAATTCGTTTATCAAAGACCCGCCGGAAGTTTTGGAAGCTAAAGAGCTGCACAGACCAGTCGTGAAAAAGTTTATAAAACGCCGAATCGTCACGAAAGGTATCGATGACTTGTGGGCGGCCAATCTGTTGATTTTGAAAGAATATGCTAGGGAAAACAAGTGGTATAGATATATTTTAAATTTGATCGACACGTTCAGTAAGTTCGTTTGGTCAGAGCCTTTGAAGAAAAAAGATGGTCCGGATGTGTCATCAGCTTTTGAGAAAATAATTGCGCGGGCCAAAAATGACGGTCATTCACCACCTAAACTCTTACACACCGATAAAGGGACAGAGTTTAAAAATACGCATTTTAACAAGTTGTTGAAAAAACACAACATTAAATTGTACCACACCGAGAGCGAGGAGAAATCCGCAATAATCGAAAGATATCATAGAACGTTAAATGAGAAGTTGAAAGTAAAATTCCAAGTTAGAAATTCCCACAAGTGGCATGACATATTGCAAGAATTGACCGACGAATACAACAATCACGATTTCCACCGTACTATAAAAATGAGGCCCGCGGATGTGAATAAAGGCAACGAGCAGGCATTATTGAAAATGTACAACGAATTGGAAAATAGAATACCCCGCAAAAAGGCGAAATTCGATGTGGGAGACAGAGTCCGCATTACAGCGAAAAAGATGTTTTTACGAATAAATACAAATAGAACTGGACGTCCAAGATTTTTGTAATCAAGCAAATTTTAAACACGAGACCTACAACTTATAAGATTGCCGATGAAACTGGTGAAGATATAATAGGAGGGTTTTACGAGAAAGAATTACAACGTACAATGTTTTAGGCATTATTCAGATAGTCCTTTGCTGGGACTATTGTATTTATTTTTCAGATAGTCCGGGATGGGGACTATTGAATTTCAGATAGTCCTGTGTGAGGACTATTGTATCAGATAGTCCTTAATTAGGACTATTGAATTTCAGATAGTCTGGCATGGGGACTATTGAATTTCAGATAGTCCTGCATGAGGACTATTGAATTTCAGATAGTCCCGCGTGGGGACTATTAAATTTCAGATAGTCCTGGGTGGGGACTATTGTATTTCAGATAGTCCTACGTGGGGACTATTGAATTTCAGATAGTCCTGCGTGGGGACTATTGAATTTCAGATAGTCCTGCGAATAAATACAAGGACAATTACAATATAAATATAATTACGAATAAATTTACGAATAAATTACGAGGACTATTGTATCAGATAGTCCTTAATTAGGACTATTGAATTTCAGATAGTCCTGCATGAGGACTATTGAATTTCAGATAGTCCGGCGTGGGGACTATTAAATTTCAGATAGTCCTGGGTGGGGACTATTGTATTTCAGATAGTCCTACGTGAGTAGGCCTCCCGAGAGTATATCCCAGGATTATATCCCAGCCCTCTGATTGGTCGCACGTGACCGATGACGTCATCACGCCCCGCCTTCTGATTGGTCACGTGGCCACGCCCCCAAGATGGCGGCTGGAGGGAAATTTCCTAACTTTTGACCACGTGTTCTAACCTCACTTTTACCACGTGTTTGACCACGTGAGTCAAGATGGCGTCTGGCGGGAAATTTCCTAACTTTTGACCACGTAACCTCACTTTTGACATGTGTTTGACCATGTGGCGTCTGTTACTACGTGAGTCAGGAATAAAATTTTCACTGTGGACTGCCGGGATTGGAACCCGGGCCGCCAAGTTGGTGCGCCGCAACGCTGACCACTAGGCTACCACACTGTTGTGCTGAGAGCTTTGTAATGTGTCTGATGGCACAGTAGTTTGACGATTTCATAGCAGCACTGGCGGGAAATTCCAATGAAGTGTTTTTATTGAATTTCAGCTTTTATAATTAAATTATATATGTGAAATATATATATATATGTTATATATTACGTATGGAGGTATGTTCATACCAAATTTTAATGTAATTGAATAAAAAATGAGACCTCCAATAAATGTTAAAGTTTTGGGGTTGAAGATATATTTTATTATTTTCACCCCTAACTATACTGAGTGGAACCCAAAATGTAATCATACAAGGTAGTATACTTTCACTAGATACTCCATAAAAAGTTTCAACATTTATAATTAAATAATGAGGCCATTATAAGTAAATTAGCATAAGGGTAGATTTTTAAGAAACTAGGGGTGGTTTTTCGTTGGGGTGTTAAATGGAGGTAGTGTACATGGTAAACTATTTATGTACCAAATTTGAACCTCGAAAGTAGAATAGGAGCTGAGATATAAGTGAAAAACCAAATAGGGTAAATTTCATCCCCCACTGAAAATTTAATTATAATTTGTTGATTTAACATTAAAAACGCTTGAAAATGACGTCCCGGATAATTCTGACCATTTTTATAATTTTTTAATTTAGGGGTGGTTTTGGGGGTAGTTCACCCCCTAGTGTATTATAGAACTTTGACAATTAAAGCTATGCACCCTTGTACCAAGTTTTGCTAAAATACACCAAAGGATAGTGGAGATATAGTGTTAAAACTAAGTAGTGATGTACAACTAAATAAAGATGTACAGTAGAGGCCAACTAAATGAATAAAGAACAGTAGTCGCCCACAAGGAAAATTTATGAGCCAGCGCGCCGCAGACGGCGGGTTTCCTTATAAGGATTGAGACTCATTATTTATACAGTCAGACGAGTTTTTGTCATGGGTTGCCGCCAAGACGCATTATGCAGACGGCGGAGTTTATGGGCAATTACGTGAGCGCACCGAGACTCATTATTTATACAGTCAGACGGATATACGTTTTTTGTCTGGGATAATTCTTGGAATATTTCCAGTGAACACATTTACTAAGAGCATAACTTGTGATTATCTTGACATCCTATCTAAATTATTGCTTGTCGGCTCCTTTAATTATAAGGCCAGACGGTTAATACGCCTGGTGCAGAACCAGTTTACATACCACTCAACGATTCAAACTGTGGGAACGTTGGGATACGCCCAGGTCTGGTCCACCATATAAGCCGGTACTTTGGACTCCAGCAGCATTCACTCTCCGTCTGGCGTTAGTACCTGGTTATTCGGTGTGACGTTTCTCGGACTTGTGTTTTTGTAGTGTTTTCTGGTGTCTCAGGTTAGTAATATAGAGTTATATTTTAAAATATTTTTATTATAATTTTTTATTTTTATAATTACAAATCTTTTGCCACTATCTCTTCTTCATGGTCCTGTGAACAAACAAGATAGCGCTTTAGTTTTGCACACAAGCTAATCTAAGTTCACTAAGGTTAACAACCAATAGTTTCCTGTTGCGTAATCTTAGCTGCTTGTTAGTTTTGTCCGTTGGGTTGAATTTTCAAATTTTATCAATACCTGGTGGAAAGGTCATAAAGGTCACCAATATATAAAGCGTGCAATAAGCTCTGAATTTCTCTTTACTTTTAAGCTCTCGTGTGAGAAAGGTGTCCCACCAGTTTTAAATAAAATATCTTAATTGTTAGTTTTGTGTATTGCGTAATTTCAACTGTTTTGGCCTGCTTTTTCAAGTGTCCCAGTGATTTTTAATAACATATTTTCTGCTAAATGGAGCCAATTAACGTTGCCCATTCCAGTGAGACGTACGTCCGTCGTTTCAGAGTTCATGGGCAAAAAACTGTTTTTAAATTTAACGCACCTCCGGAGGGGGTGACCGAGATTGAATGGTTGAGACGTGGGTTTTCTAGTTTGGTGGAGAAAATGAAAGCCGATGCATCTGATGGGGATCAACTGGGGTTTACACTACGCAGTTTAAATTTAAAAAGTAAAGAGCCTGGGTTTGTAAATTTCCGTCCAGCTTCTGAGGTGGATGGTGATGTGCTCTGGGAGATTTTTGGCGGCATTCTCCAGAGTAACGCCGATTCTATCACCTCAGCCGATACGTTCCAAGTCGAATGTACTCGTGTCAATCTCCCTGTTGGCACCGGTAGAATCCGGCCGGGGATGTTCAGGAATTTTAATGAGGAATGCCGCAAAAGGCGGGGTATCATTGCTATAGATAACAAAGACCGACTCTGTTTGCCCAGAGCAATTGTTGTGGCTAAAGCTAAGGCTAAAGGAAGTCCTGACTATAAAGCCATTCTTCAAGACAGACGGAACAGACAGCTTAACAAGGCGACAAAACTGATGCAAAAGGCCAGGGTGGAAATACCTGAAGAGGGGGCCGGTATACAGGAACTTGCAAAATTTCAAGAACACCTTAAAAAGTATAAGATCACCGTGTACAATTATGACGCCAGAGGCAGGGACGTATATTATGAAGGAAACAACCCTGAAGCGCAGTATAAAATCAATCTGTTATTTCATAATGGGCACTTTAACGTGATCACTTCTTTGACGGCTGCCTTTGCTTGTGCCTTCTATTGTGAACCCTGTCACACACCTTATGATCATAAGGGAGAACATAGATGCACAAACATTTGTCCCGAATGCCAAACTGTTTCTCCACCCTGTGTCCAAGACCACGAGGGGGTACTGTGTCCTGATTGTAACTTGACATTAAAAAATCGCATTTGTTTTCTGGCCCACAAGAAGGAGCGCTGCAAATTAGTCAAGAAATGTTTGGACTGCAATAAATTGATTAGCTTAAGGCATAGGAAATCCCTGCATGTCTGTGGCGAAGTCTTTTGTGTGATTTGTAGGGAGTTTATGGCTCCAGAACATCAGTGCTTTATGAAAGTGGACACAAACCGGCCTAAGACAGAAAATTCTGTGTACATATTTTTTGACCTGGAGACACGTCAAGATGAACCTCTTACGGCTGACGATCCCGAGACAAAGGTGCACAAGGTTAATCTGTGTGTCTCTCAACAGTACTGTTGGAAGTGCATTGAGGGGCGAGATTGTGACACTTGTGCGGATCGCACTAGGATATTCAGAGAGGAGCCCATTGCTAGATTCGTTGATTATGTATTGGAGTCCCGCAAAAAGTTTAAGAATGTATGCGTGATTGCTCACAATGGCCAGGGATTCGACTTTCAATTTATTTTGAAACATATAATTGAGGAAACAAAATTCACCCCTGAGTTAATCATGCGTGGGACAAAAGTAGTACTCCTGAAGTTTGACAAGGTGCGCTTTGTCGACTCATTGAACTACTTTCCTATGGCCCTCTCTGCGTTGCCGAAAGCCTTTGACCTTCCTCCAGAGCGTAAAAAGGGTTATTTCCCCCATCTGTTCAACACCCTTGAAAATCAGAGTTATGTCGGACCGATTCCCGCCAAACAATTCTATTGTCCCGACACAATGTTTGAGAAAACCTATAAAGACTTTGAAAACTGGCACAATGAACAGGTGGCTCAAAATTACATTTTTGATTTTCAAAAGGAACTTATTGAATATTGTATTTCCGATGTTGAAATTCTAGCCCAAGTGTGCATAAAATTCAGAAAACTTTTCATGCAGGAATGCAATGTAGAGCCCTTCCTAGAGTCTGTTACGATCGCGAGCGCTTGTAACTTAGCGTTCAGACGTAACTTTTTAAAACCCAACACAATTGGTCTTGTTCCTAAAAACGGTTATCGTATGGCCGACAACCAGTCTGCCATTGCATTGCAATGGTTGACCTGGGAGGAAGACCAGCGAAACGTTTCCATTCAGCACGCTGGGCGCGGGAGAGAGAAGAAAATTGAAGGAATGAAAGTGGACGGGTTTGATGGTGACCGCATTTATGAGTTCCATGGTTGTTATTTCCATGGATGTCCTAAATGCTTTCCCTACAAACGAGAGGAGCCTCTGAAGGAGGACCCTTCTGACAGCCTACATCTCAGATATGAGAAGACGAAAGTGAAAATTCAAAAACTCTCCGAGACCCCTTACGAGGTAGTTGAGATGTGGGAGTGTGATTTTAGGAAAATTAAAAGTGACAAAAAACTTATGTATTTAAATTCCCTACCAATCCTCAACTCTCTCCCGCTTGAACCACGAAACGCCTTTTTTGGAGGAAGGACAGGCAATGCCAAGACATACCACAAGTGCGGAGAAGGAGAGACGATACAATATGTTGATGTCTGCTCCTTATACCCCTACGTATGCAAAAGAGGACACTACCCCCTAGGACACCCCACCGTACACGTAGGGGACAGAGTTTGCCGAGAGCTAGGGTTGGATGTAAACGGCCTAATTAAATGCAAAGTGCTGCCCCCACTTGACCTCTACCACCCAGTTCTACCGACAAGGATGAATGATAAATTGATGTTTGTACTGTGTCGTAAATGCGGGGAACAGATGAACCAAGAAGATTGTATTCATAGCAGTGATGAAAGAGCCCTGACCGGTACATGGACGATGGACGAGATACGAAAAGCTGTGGCTAAAGGCTATGTGATTTTGGATATTTTTGAAATATGGGAATACAAAATGGCCACATATGAGAACGGGGGGCTATTCACAGATTTCATCAACACATTTTTAAAAATCAAACAAGAGGCGTCGGGTTACCCCTCCTGGTGTGTGACGCAAGAGGACAAAGAGAGATATGTGAAGGATTATTTTGATCATGAAGGCATAAGTCTGGACCCCACCAAGATTGAAAAGAACAGCGGCCTTAGATCCCTGGCAAAACTAATGCTGAACTCGTTCTGGGGCAAGTTTGGACAAAGAGAAAACCAGACAAAAGCGTCACTTATCAGAGATCCTAAAGAATTTTTCAGTCTGATGACAAATCCTACAGTCCAGGTGAACACGATTAGAGAGTTAAATGAAGAGGTGATTTTGGTGAACTGGCAAAATATTGATGAGGTCGGTGAATCACTGCGGACAGTGAATGTTGTCCTAGCAGCGTTTACCACAGCACAGGCACGTTTAAAGCTCTATGAACACCTTGAAGCTCTCGGTGGGCAAGTGCTTTACTACGACACTGACTCGGTCCTCTACGTGTACAAGAACGGGCTATATAGGATTGGTACAGGTGACTACCTGGGTGAGATGACCGACGAACTGGCGGAATACGGCCCGGGCTCTTATATTGTGGAGTTTGTGTCCGGGGGCCCAAAGACGTACGCTTACCTGGTATGGTCAACAAATCGGAACGAGCTAGTTGAAGTGTGCAAAATTAAAGGGCTCACACTTAACCTCAACACCTCAAAAAAGCTCAATTTTGCACAACTCAAAGAAATGGTGTTGAGTGAGGCGAAACTTGTTGTTGAGACATCAGAAAACCGAATTAGAAGAACCAAAAATAAAGATGTTATTACAGTGAGAGAAACTAAATTTTTTAGAATAACAGGTCCTAAAAGACGACATGAGGGGGAATATGACACCTTGCCTTTCGGCTACAAAAAAGCCAGACTTACCTAATCCCACCAGTCAATCCTCTCCTCCAGCTCGTCCAATCTCTTCCTCATCCTTGCTATTGCACGTTCCAGCTCTCTGTACTCAAACAAATCGTAGTTGCACTCTGTATAAGGTCCGTGTAGCCACTGAATTAGGGAGAATACTGTGAGAAACATGTTGTCTTGTTAAAAACTTTCGTATTACTGAAGGAGAGCTGGTAGGGAGAGCGCGTAATAAGATTGCACCGTGTTATCATCATTCTCTAACCCCGTGGTGTAACATTTGTACTTTTGCTCTCTTACACAATAGCGCATCAAGTATTATCAATATTAAAGCTGATGAAATTTTACATAACAGCCATTGCTTTTTGATTAGAAACGTAATTATTTGAAAAAATTAAACTTGCGTATTTGTACATTTAGCCCAAATTTTGGCTTATGACTTAAAATCAGATTATTTATACCATCACGACGTTTCACAGGGATATACGAGTGAATGAAGGTCACTGGCGTGGAACTAAAAAGCCCGTAAACCATGTGTGGAGCGAGTCATTTGCACTGGGAAGTTCGGTTGATGACTTTGTTTGTGAGAATGTTTGAATGAATGGTGTGAAAGATGTGAGTGAATGAAGGTCACTGGCGTGGAACTAAAAAGCCCGTAAACCATGTATGGAGCGAGTCAAATGCGTTGAAAAATTCACGCAACGACTTTGTCGGTGAGAATGTTTGAATGAATGGTGTGAAAGGTGTGAGTGAATGAAGGTCCCTGGCGTGGCACTAAAAAGCCCGTAAACCATGTATGGAGCGAGTCAAATATACTGAATGGAACAGGCAATGACTTTGTGGGTGTGAATGTGTGTGTGAATGTTGTGGGGTCTAGTCGACTGAGTAGCTCAAACCCGAGTGACTCTTTGGAACGACCCTTTAATCCTTGTGAAACGTCGTGTTGGTACTTTGATGGAAATTCCTGATCTTGGGCAGGTCGCCGGCAACCATGGTTGCTGACGACCCCTACGGTCAGAAGGGAGGTGAGGTAGCTCACCACGGCATGCAGCGAAGGCAGGGGCTGTATGGGTATTCCACAAATGATCATCGGTCACCGGTGATCTTTGGGGGATATCAGGGGGAAAATGGAGGCGACAACTAGTTTGTTTTTGGAGGTCGTCACAGTCTGCGGCGGTGGTAGGGGCCGCAGAATCCCGGGGGGTAAAAAAAGTATTGTTAGTCCGGTATATAAATTGATTTTGTAACGCATGTATTAGTTTCCTCTGTAGAGCCGGACTGTAAACATCTACACGATGGATACCTACTGTTGTGAGGCGAAATGTTTTGTAATACCTACAATGCAAGTTGATGGAATTGCATGTAGAACTTGTGAGCATTTTAGCTTTTGCATATGTCGCTGTAAAACCTACCAGCTGCCGACACCTGAACTCAAATCATTGAAAGTGTACAAGTCAAAGTTTTTCCACACCTGCTGTCCGCAACGATGTGTCAAGTTCCATCTTGAAAATCTTCTCCATTGCAGAAAATGTTATACTCATGCTGATGAATTTTGTAATTGCTACATAAACCTATGTAAATATAGAACAAGCTGGACCGCTGATCCCAGCCAAGAAAACCCATAAGCTCAGAGGGGAACGGAGGCGACAATTTGTTTTTGGAGGTCGTCACGTAGCTACGGCGGTGGTGGGGCCGTAGCATCCCGGGGTGGGTAAATATAAATTGATGAAATCCCCTCTTAGTCTATCATTATAACAATGAATGTCAGAAATACAATAGCTGAAGAATTGCATAAACAGGCGCGTAGAAGATATCCTCGTCGACAAGTTACCCTTAAGGGGATTAATGATCTCTATCAAGCGGATTTAGTTGAGATGCAACCTTATGCTCGAATAAACAATGGTTTCAAATACATTATGACAATGATAAATTGTTTTACTAAATATGCTTTTGCAGTTCCGATAAAAAATAAGACGGGTGTTGAAGTGGCCAAAGCTTTAGAACCTATCTTAGCAAAGCACAAAATGAAACACTTTCAAACGGACGATGGTAAGGAATGGTTTAATAAAAATGTTCAAGGGTTAATAAGAAAATATGGCATAAATCACTATGCGACATTTTCAGATATGAAAGCAAGTATTGTGGAAAGGCTGAACCGAACATTAAAATCGCGAATGTGGAAAGAGTTTACAGCTAGAGGGACTCACGAATGGTTAAATATATTACCAAATATAGTAAAATCCTATAATAATGCGAAACATAGGACGATTGGTATGAAACCAAAAGACGTGAGGCAAAAACATGTAAAAGATATACTGGCTAGGATTAATAAGCGGTCTAAAGTGGTCAAGTATAAACCAAAGTTTAAAGTGGGTGATAGTGTCAGGATAAGTAAGTATAAAAGGGTTTTTACAAAAGGTTACCTTCCCAATTGGACGAATGAAGTTTTTAAAATACACGCAATTAAACCTACAAAACCTGTTACCTATATTTTACAGGACTATAAGGGGGAAATATTAAAAGGTGGGTTTTATGAACAAGAACTAAATCTATCAAAGACTGGCAACGTGTACCTTGTTGAAAAAGTGTTGCAACGCAAAGGGGACAGAGTTAAGGTGCGTTGGTTGGGCTTTGATAAATCACACGATTCATGGGTACAAAAGAGTTCTATAAAATAGTAATACAAATTGAAAGTACGTTCACTTTTTTACAAGATGCGTATTGTAAAACATAGCGTACAGATACCAATAGAAAATTTTGATTTTTTTGTTGGTTCAGGTATGAGCACGGAGAAGAGACATGGGACACTTCTTCCAAACACTATACGGTGTATCATTTGTGGACCGTCAAACTGTGGCAAAACAAACGTGCTTTTCAACATGCTTTTCGACCCAAACGGTCTTCGATTTAAAAATATATATGTTTTTTCAAAATCCCTTTATCAGCCTAAATATAAGTTTTTAGCCAAAACCATGCCCAAGGAAGTTGGGTACTTTGCATTTAACGAAAATGCTAAGGTCCCCCTGCCGAATGATGCTAAACCAAATTCTATTATGATATTTGATGATATAGCATGTGAAAAACATAATAATATTAGAAATTATTTTACTATGGGGCGTCACAACGAAATAGATACATTTTACTTAGGTCAGACGTACAGTCGTATTCCGAAACAGTTGATTAGAGATAACTGTAATTTATTGATAATTTTCAAACAGGATGATATGAATCTTCGGCATATATATTACGATCATGTCAACACAGACATGAAATTTGAAAAGTTTAAAGAAATATGTAGCGTAGCATGGAAAAACGTTCATGGGTTTATCGTCATTGATAAAGATAGTGAAATTGATAAGGGGAGGTATCGGGTGGGTTTGGACAGTTTTATACAAGACTTATAATGGTGCGCATCTATACTTACTCTGATATTAAAGGATTTAACAGTAAATTGCATAATGTTAAGTCCAATTTATGCACATTTTACTATAGAGAAAGGAAAAGGTTTTGTGGTAACTATTGCAGTAGGAAGGGTAAACATGGACATCCGTTCAGCCGAAGGTGTTGGAGGCATAGAAAACCCTTGAGTTCAGCATTAACTCCGCCGGTGGTGTTGCTTATGATTTCTGCAAGTGAAAGGATTTATAACCGTGATATTTGGATTCGTTTCTTAAATAAATGTGAAGATAATAAAGTTCCACTGGATTTGGTTATTTATCATGAAGATATGATTAATTCCACAGTTAGAAACCCCCAGAATTTAATATCTCGGTTTAGACCGTTTCCCGACATATTTGGCAGTGTATTACCGTTAAGAAATCTACATGGAAGTATCAATTTTGCTCAAATAGTCTTGAAAATGTTGGACTACGGATGTAAAATACCGCATGCTTCAAGATGTATTGTGCTAACAGAAAGGACTATCCCGATCAGACCACCCTTGGAAATTTATCGTACAGCCATGTCGCTCAATTGCTATATTGATATTAGTTATAATACTGCTTGGGGGCCGATTCCCGATGGTACACCTAGAGGGCCTAGGGGAAAACCGTTTGCAGCTGTCAATAACTACTGTCAAGGCTTATACACGGTTGAGTTTCTGAAACAAGCATTACCGACAGTCCCATCACAATGTGAGAGATTTGGTATAACACAAAATAAAGGTGTATACACCGTATCAAATAGAAAGCTGTTTGAACAGTGGCGAACTTTTACAGGGACTAATCCATGTGAATTTTGGCTTTTAAATTCTTATCTCATGTATAACAGACGTCATGACAAACCGATGGCAATGTTGAAAAAGTACATGGAGAAAACTGTGGAAAGTGATAAGTATATTGTAACACATGTTTCGGAATGGCGAGATGACGTAAAGAGAGCTTGGGTGTTTAAAAGTTTTACGCGTCCTTATGTGATACCACGATTTGATGCAAGGGAACATAGGTATTTCAGAGGGTTAGATTTTAGTAAGGGGGTTTCACTTTTGGACGTTATCAATTATATCAAAAGATATAAGGAGCGTGCTATGTTTTTCAGACAAGTTGAGATGCCTTAATTTATTTAATATCCATTATTTGTGTTGTAAAAACAGTTGTTATCATGAAGTCGAACAATAAACATCTAATTTTACGTATAGCCAAGCTCAAAGAGGCTATTCGTCGAAAGTATTACAGTTTCAAGTCGGGTGTTAGTGAAAGTGAAAGGTTTTTCGAAAAGAAATATAAACCAATAATATCAGAAATTAAAAAGGCAGGTCTTACACCTAAAAATGAGTTAACAATTAAAAAAGAAGAACCACATGAGGAGGTGGAGGAGGAGGAGGAGGAGGAATATCACGAAATGGAACAGGACGAGGAGGAGGAAAGTAAAGATTTTAGCCCACCGCCGGATACAAGTGAAATTGATACCCTTCTTTCTACACCACAAGGAAGAAACACTGTTTCAATGTATATAAATGAACAGTTTCAAAACGATTTAACTAAACAGTATATGGACTTATTTATGAGAGACCGTGGTGGTAGAAAAACTATGATCGATCATACATACGGCCCAAGACTTAGTGAAAAAGGAGACCTTCTTATGATTGGAAATAAAAAGTTAGAGTTTGATGAAGACGGTTCAATAATTATAGATGGCACTGCCTATGACGGTACCGAAGGTCTCTACGAACTAATATTCAAAAGAACACCGTATGGGTATAATGAAAACGACCAAGAAATTTATAAGGAAATATTAGAAAAAACTAACGCACATAAGAAAGGCTATAAAAGTACGGCTAATGTTAATAGAAATACTTCCACAAAATACAAAAGCATTATAGAGAAACTATTTCCAAATACAAAACAAGGCTCGGGAATGCAGTGGAAGTCTTCAGTTTCACGTGACATATTGCACTGGGATGATCCGAACGAACTTGTTGATAGGTTACGTTTACTTGTAATGTCAGCGGAAACGGGGAATAACTCACATAGTAACGAAATTATAAATATTATCAAAGAACTGCAAGAAGGTGGGTATATAAAAGGTTCTGGTAACAACAGATTTAAATCATTGTTAAAATGAACGTGGACAAGTTTGGTCGCTATACCTATACAGGTATGAGCATTGATAAATTCGGGCGTCATACGTCTACGGAAAGACTTAGAGGTCCAAAGGGCGAGGGGTTTAAAATGACAGAAGATAAAAGTGGGTATGACATAGACAACAAAAGACTAACTAACGTAGCAGATCCGCTTGATGAAAACGATGGAGTGAATTTAAAAACACTGCAGACACATACAAGTCCTTGTTTGAAATTAAATAATAAAAGTGAGTATGACATAGACAATAAAAGACTAACTAACATAGCAGATCCGCTTCATGAAAATGATGGAGTAAACTTAAAAACTTTGCAGACACATACAAGTCCTTGTTTGAAATTAAATGATGAAAACGTATTCAATGTTAATGGTAAAAGAATCACTAACGCTATCGATCCAGTAGACAGTAATGATGTTGTAATTAAAAAGTATCTACATTCACGAATACCCATTAAAATAGACCCTTTGAAAAGTTATTCATTTCATCAGTTTACAATTCAGGATGTTGGTCCCCCAATGGCTGGAGGTGATGCGGTTACTTTGAAATATTTAACAGACAATACGCTAGTAAGAAGGGGATATACTTTTAGTGCTAGCAATAAAAGAATAGCGAATCTCGCAAAACCAATTGAATTAGATGACGCTGTTAACAAACAATATCTAAAATTGGCATTGGGTGATTTAGCCTATGTTGTATATAAAGGCATGCACAAAGGTAGATCTTCCATTGTACCGGCTGATGTGTGGAAGCAAAAGGTGTTAGAATCATCATGGGAAGATCTATTTAGCGATAATGCATTGTGGTTAATTACTTAGTAATAAAATGGCAGGGGTTAAGGAAACATCAAACAGTCGAAAGCTAGCTCTCATCACAGGAGGAGGTATTTTAAGTTCTGCCGTCAACAAAGCAATAGATTTGCTACCCATTGAACTTCATATTCCGGGTTATAATTTTTGTGGACCCGGAACTAAATTAAAAAAGAGATTAGCTAGAGGTGATCGCGGAGTAAATCCTTTAGACGAAGCGTGTAAAATTCACGACATTGCCTATTCGAAATTTTCCGACGCGGAAAGGAGACAACAAGCTGATAGAGAGCTTGCAGAACGAGCGTGGCATAGATTTAAGGCAAGGGACGCCAGTTTAGCTGAAAAAGCGGCTGCTTGGACCGTGACAACAGCGATGAAGGCCAAAACAAAGTTTGGTGGTGGGACTAGCAGGAAACGACGACGCTGTGTAAAGAAGCCTGCAAAGAAAGGCAAGGGATTGTACCTAAGACCATATCCAAAGAGGGGAGCTGGTAAAAAGAAAAGAGGCGGAGGTAAAAAAAAACGTTCATCCCGTTAAAGTCTCTTACTAACCACGAGCTCGAGTACTATGTAAACAAATTAAACGTTCCAAACTTTAGAGGTGTTTTCATGAGAGATACTCTACCCGTTCGTCCGAGAAATTATGAGACAGCTATAGTGAATTTAGATTCTATCAACGGGACTGGTACACATTGGGTGTGTTATAAAAAACGAGGCAATCGAGTTTTTTATTTTGATAGTTTTGGTAACCTTCGTCCTCCTGTGGAAATACTTAAATATTTCGGACCCTCAGCTGAAATTAGGTATAATTACGATCGACAGCAAAAATTTAACTCAGTTATTTGCGGACATTTGTGTTTAAAGTTTCTAACCAATGTTTTGCCTTAGCGGTAGCGGTTCCACCATTAGTTGTGAAATTTTCCCTCCTGTTGATGTGAGCGTAGGCAGTTGGGAGATAGGGCTGGTAGACCTGTCTACATATAATTCGATTCCTAACATAGAAAAAGGTGTAAATGATAAATTTTACTACGGCGATAAAGAAATAACCATCCCAGAAGGGTCTTATGAAATTGAAAATTTAGAAGAGGAAATTAAAAAACATGTACATATTAGATTACATGCTAATAATAATACATTAAAGGCAGAGATGAAGTGTGTGGAAGATGTACACTTTGAGAAAGACAATACGATAGCCTCACTTTTGGGGTTTGAACAAAAATTGTACCCTAAGAATAAGCAACATGTATCGACAAACACCGTCAACATTATAAAGGTAAATACAATCAGGGTTGAATGTAATATTGTGCGGGGTTCGTTTCAGAATGGCGTTGAGGGTCATACAATCCACGAGTTTTATCCCACTGTCGAGCCAGGGTATAAAATCCTAGTCATACCAAATCCAATCATTTATTTGCCGGTGAACGTCCAGCGGATAAGTAACATTTCAATTCAGCTTAAAGATCAGGACGGAAATTTTGTAAATTTTAGGGACGAGATAATATCACTAAGATTACATCTACGAAAACGGTAGAATGGGTTTAGTATTTAGGCCCGTGACAGATTCAACACCACTCATTGTGCGAAAGGAAACTGAACGATTAACATCGTTCAATATTAAATTTTTAGAGGCTCTAGGGTTTAAAGTGGAAAATGTTCGCCATAGAAAGAACAGCCGAGTATGAAAATACAGTGATAGGGTATGAATACCACACATATAAACCATATGCATCATGTACGTTTAAAAATAATGATGAAATTAGGATATCCGTCAGTCAACAAGATATTATTACTGCTCCATTCGAGAGTACAATATATATTGTGGGTAAAATTACTGCGAAGAAAGGAGACAATGTTGCCACTACTGCATCACTTGTTAACAATGCTATAGCTTATCTTTTTGATGATATTAGATACGAAATTGGGGGCATTGAGGTGGATCATACAAAAAATCCAGGTATAACGACTACAATCAAGGGCCTACTGTCAACTCGTGAAGTTGAAAAGGACATTTTAAAAAACGCCTGTTGGTTAGGTGCTGGGCAAACGTCGCAAACTGATCAATTTAATTTTTCAATACCACTACGAATGCTACTTGGTTTTGCCGAAGATTACAAAAGAATTTTAGTGAACGTCAAGCAAGAACTTATCTTGTTGAGGTCAGCCTCTGACCTTAACGCTATCATTTCTGCTGACGCAACATCTTGTGAAATAGAAATAACAAGTTTATACTGGCGGATGCCTCACGTATCGGTTGTAGATACTTTTCGTTTAAAACTTTTGCGAATGATTGAAAAAGACACACCTGTTCATTTACCATTTCGATCTTGGGAACTCCATGAATTCCCCATCCTCCCGCAAAACACTCGTCAGTCTTGGACTGTCAAATCTACGTCACAAATTGAAAAACCACGCTATGTTGTACTAGCGTTTCAAACAGATAGAAAAAATCAGATGAAAAAAGATATGTCAGTTTTTGATCACTGTGACTTGACCAATGTGAAACTATACTTAAACTCACAATACTATCCTTATGACAATATCCATGGTGACATGGCATTATTTTACGAGATGTTTTCGAGATTTCAAAAATCTTACTATGGTAGCGATACATATCCTTGTGTCGATTTAACAACATTTAAGGATAAAACTCCTCTGTACGTGATTGATTGTTCAAAACAAAATGATACAATCAAGTCTGGACCTGTTGATGTGAGACTGGAATTTGAAGCTAAAGAAAATTTTAAAGATAAAACCACAGCTTACTGTCTAATCTTACATGACTCACATCTAATATACACTTTACTCACAGGAACAGTAAAAAAAGTTATGTAAAATATTCTATGGTGGGGGGTCGTGGTAAAAAGAAACACCTCGAGTAAAATTACTCAGACTACAACATGGATCCGTACGGTAAGGTTGTCTCTTCTGTCTCCTCTGACAACAGAGTAGCTTGTGTATTTTTAACACTTGTAAGAGATAATTCAGTTGTCGGGCGAATTGAATATGATGGAACACCGTTAGTTTTAGATGTGGAATCAAATGGAAATTTTGACACAATTCTGGTAGAACCTCTTACAGTCGGTGATTTAGAACAAACTGGCATATCCAGTGACCTTGAAAAGGTGGATTTTTTCGATAAAAACGAATGGATTGCATTTGACTTTTACATTAATGGAGAATACAATGAGGCTAACAATGACTACGTATCGCTAAAGGATTTTTACATAAATGGGGATGATGTTGATGAAGAAGAAGAAGATTTTAATGTCATCCCATTACTACCAGACACAGAACGAGTTAAAGTATATTCCGAAGGGGAGGGGGAATATTTGTGTGATGAAGGGGAGGAGCAGTGAGTGTAATTATGTGTAATTGTGTAAATAGTTCAGTTGTAGCCATGGAGTCGACCAGTGAAGAGGTGCGTGGTGAAACTTTGGCAGCTGAGGTAAGTATGGACACAGACCTAATTCGTTTTCCTCGGCGTAAGGAACCAATTGATATTTTAAATGGTATTTTTTTGAAAACTGTTCACTTTTTAAACACTGAACTGACCAAATGCGTGATTATTGGTATTTTTAAAAATAGGGGAACAAGTTTAGGTATTTTATTTAAAGGGCGTAAAGGGTCTACATTTTGGTCTCTAGATGCATTCAATCAGTTTTTACCACGATTCAATGAAATTACAAATGCATTGGAAGATAAAACCAAGTTTTATGTGAATCTCGATGGAGGGGAGGATATTAAAGTGAAAAATATTTTTGGCAAATCTTGTGTATTCCTCTATGATGGGGAGCATACTTTAACCCTTGATCAAAGTGAGTGGGTTCAGTTTTTGAGTTACCTTCCTATCGTGCACAGGGCCATTAACGAGTTATTTTACAGCGAACTTTTTATTCAACAGTACATTCATGACATTATTACAGGTTCGGAGGACGTGTTGAAACCTGAAAGTCTGCCCAGTCTCATTGCCGACCGTTTACTGGACGAGGTGCAAAGGTCAAAAAATGGAGGCGGTAGTTGAGTTTCATGGTTTCAAAGATAATGAAAATCGTTTTATTATTAAAGAACTGTCTATTGTCGGAAAATATATACAGAGTCAGATAATATTCCAGACTCCGTATTATTTTCATAATTTAAATTCAAAAATGCAACGAACCGCTCGTTGGCTTTCTCGTCATTTCCATCACATGAGATGGGATGACCCTGGTGTCCCGTATGACGAACAAATTATTCGTGATTTGTGTAGACCTTTTGAAACGATCTACACCAACGGTCTTGAAAAGTGCGAGTTTTTACGCGAGTTTCACCACGATGTCAGGGAAATAACTTGGGATCGTAGTGAATCGTGTGAAGTGCACTGTCTAATACCTAAACACAGGAATTGTGACACAAAGTGTGCACTACAAAGTGCCGTGTCCTTTCAACAGCATCTATAAAACCAGAAGTATTGATTAATTTTGTTCATTCACAATGGAGTCTGCGTGGCAGTTACTTTCAAAGGAGCCGAAAGCTCCGATCGGTGTGATGACAGACAGTTTTATTATGAAATTTGATCGGTTTTTAGATTGGAATTTGCTTTCCGAGTATTATGATTTCTCTCTTGATATGCTGAGAACATATTTCCACAAAGTCACTTGGGCAAAAATATTACGTAAGAAATTATTTTCCGAAATTTTCCTTAGAGAAATGGCACTCAGCTTTGACAGTGCAGCCTGGGAAGTTCTCAGCAGATATCAGTTTCTATCAGAACAATTTATTCATGACTTTTCTGATAAGGTTGACTGGGACAATATCGCTTTGTATCAAAATGTTAGCGGCAAATTCCTAACCGATCACAAGTATATGGAAAATGAATAAATCTCCACCGGTGGTTAGTAAAGGGGCGGGGGTGCTCGGCATTCGGTTGAGGGCTCACCCGTGATGGCTTGAACGGACCTGTGGAGATTTGTAAATAGTTGTAAGTAGTATACCTCACCACTGGTGTTTAGTAAAGGGGCGGGGGTGCTCGGCATTCGGTTGAGGGCTCACCCGTGATGGCTTGAACGGACTGGTGGAAGGTTGTAAATCAATGTACATAGTATACCACTGAGGGTGTTTAGTAAAGGGGCGGGTGTGCTCGGCATTCGGTTGAGGGCTCACCCGTGACAACTTGAACGGATCATCAGTGGTCGTTAAATAGATTTAAGTAGCATACTTCCGCGGGTGACTGGGAGTCTGACCCGGCCTACGGAGGTCTTAAAAACTCCATTGTGTAAAAGGGAGGTAGCAATTTGGATTTTTGGTTTGGCTACCACCGTAAGTGGGCGTTGTTGGGGCCCCTTACCCCAGAGGCTAGGACTCCTGGTGATGCTCTGGGTTAACAAAAAGAACGCGCCGAGACCCGTACAGCCTGACCTATATGGTCTACTGTGGTGTGGAAACTTGGGTCAATTTTTCTTTACCACTTCCAAGTAATCTGCCTTTAAATGCAACTGTCACCCCAGAGGTTATGACTATACGATTAACAAACCAACTAAGATTTGTACAATGCTTTGGAAACTTGGGTCAGTAGGGTCGGCGATAATGTGTGTAAAACTGTTATATAAATACGAGCTCTGTGCATCCACTATCAGTCATGAAGCTAGTAATTCTCCTAGCAATCATCGCTCGTGTTTCATGCACGCCTCCAGATAGAAATGTAAGTAGATCAACTGTGTGTGTGTGTGTGTGTGTGTGTGTGTGTGTGTGTGTGTGTGTGTGTGTGTGTGTGTGTGTGTGTGTGTGTGTGTGTGTGAGTGTGTGTGTGTGTTTACAATGCAATAATTATTTCCTTATAGATTTACAGAATGTTCTCGTCGGACGAGGAGCTTTTGACGGCTGTTGAAAGGGCTGAAGGGCTTCAAACATCAACCCCGCGAAGAAACCGTCTTAATCTTCCAAGGGTGTACGGTTCCAGCAGAGAAGAGCTTGATGACCAATTAAGGAGAACACCTGGTGCTAATCGCCCTGTTCGCCCTGTCACCCCTCGCCCTCCACTATCAGAACTATCCACAGAAACAAGACACGGGGGATCCATCATGCAAAACATTCGAACAAATAATGTAAGTAATTTGTTAAATGACCACTGCTTTTGGTAATTTTATCCATATTTAACAGTTTGTTTACAGTTTATCAATATTATTACAGTTGAGAACTCCGGACCATCAGGAATTAATGGAACATTCAACTGGTTCTGCATCACCACACCACAGACAGAGTCAACCATCGCCGGATCCATTCCAGTTTCTTCCTCGTCGACAAAGATTAAACGAACCTATAGTAAGTATAAGTAAAACTAAATATTTTATATTATATACAAATTAACTTTTCATATAGTAATTTAAAATTATTATATTACAGGCAAGAGGGGTAACTTTTAACGAGTCAAACAATCAATCTCAACAAAGGCTTCTCCATTCTCCTGGCAGAAATCCAACCCATCACGTTTCTGAGGAGTTTCCACCACGCCGAAGACTATTTCAATTTTCCTCACCGGTGGGTTACAATAATCCGCATGTGTAAAACTATGTTTAATTGTTATTTATTGTTTCATTAACATTACTATTTTATGTTTTACAGCATGAAAATAATATTCAAAGACAGTCTGAAAGGGTTGAATGTCAAAACAGACAACGTCTGACTGGAGCCTGTCGTCTTTGTTTGAGTACCATTGACAACACCATGGGTGGCAGCATTCTCGCAGTCCTACTACACGCTGAATGTATACGTGTTGACAGTTTGATACAAGTAAGTATATTGTTAAATAATTATGTGTGTGTGTGTGTGTGTGTGTGTGTCTTTTTTAACTCACAAACTGATACTATTTTTTACTTTTCAGAGTGAAGCTGCTTTGTTCCCTCAGTGGCAATCATCGGAGGTCATCGACATTCTCTTGGAGTGGATGTTAGAATTAGCAGGGACATTGGGAATGCTAAATTACTTTTTTGTAGAAACAAATGATGAACAGCGTCTCGCCCTAGCCCCGACAATATGGCGGGATCTGTATAATCGTATAAGTAGGCCCCTCGGTGCTTGTAGCGAAAGAATGGCTCGTCTGGCTGAAAGCCACGGGGTGATTCCATTTAACCCGCTTCCCACGCAAATGCGAGCCGAACAACCTGAAACGGAAACAAATGTATGCAGGGTTTGTCTGGACCGTCGACCGACGATTGTTTTGCGCTCTTGCGGTCATGTCTTTTGTCCCATGTGTGCTTTCCGCATCCATAGATGTCCTGTGTGTAGGGAAACTGCGCTAGGCAGATTACGATTATTTTTTTAAGTAGTAATCAATCAAAAACATGTAGTAAACATTTAGCTAAATTACGTAACCAGAAGCAATTGTGGTGGGGAGCCTGACCGCCGGTATAAAAGCCCTGCTGCACAGCATGGAATCAGTCTGCTCTCAGCTCTACTCCTGACGAGTCACCGCTACTAGACACCTACATATAACCGTGAGTACATAAGAGTTTTAGTTAGTGCTATGATGCAAGAGCTATATTACGTAACAGACAGATGTGACAAACATGGCCTTTTGCTCGATAATTTCATTGTCTGATAGACTTTTCGTACTAGCCATATTTATTGCTAGTTTAATTTTTATTTACATAATGCGAGTTACTGAAATATCTGCATTAGAAAAATTTCAAAAGTAAACATCTTTAAAATCTAATGGTAGGTTATAATTCTCTCTCTCTCTCTCTCTCTCTCTCTCTCTCTCTCTCTCTCTCTCTCTCTCTCTCTCTCTCTCTCTCTCTCTCTCTCTCTCTGTGTGTGTGTGGTGTGTGTGTTTAACCGTTTTTAATAATGTTGTGTTTTATAGATGTCGCTCGACGCAAAGCTAGTCGCTCTCAGCAAAAGCCAGGAGACGATTCAACTTAAAGACCTCGTTGGACGCCCGGAGGTTTTGATCGTCGGAGCCCGACGAGTCACTACACGCTTCGGGAGGATGGCTGTCGTCTTGGAGATCCAGGATAACGACATGAAGACATCGGTGTTCCTGCCGAACAAGTACAACGAGGCCTTAGAAGACAGCGATCTGGAAATAATGGTCAATGAAGGATACAAGATGCATGTAACCGAAAGCCCCTCAGGCTCCGCACCTAATGTTTGTATTTTTAAATAGATTTTAATAAATCATCTATGTTAATCACAAAATATGTTCTCATTTACCCTTGTCTACTTTTGTTCTAAGCAACATCCAGCTACCACTCAAGGTGAAAACCTCTATTGATCACTGGGTTCTCAATACTAGGCCATCTGTGCTACAATCTGGTGGAGAATTATAAAACTACAACATGAAAATTTCTCATGGTACACTCTGGTGGGGAATCATTACAAGAAAACTCAAAAGTGGTGTAATCATAAAATTACAAGTGCTTCTGGTGGAGAATTATAAAACTAAAAGCTCCAATGATAGTAATACACTCTTATAGTCAAATACCATACGTTCTGTGTAAATCGTCAAACTACTGTGCCATCAGACACAATACAAAGCTCTCAGCACAACAGTGTGGTAGCCTAGTGGTCAGCGTTGCGGCGCACCAACTTGGCGGCCCGGGTTCAAACCCCGGCGGTCCACAGTGAAAATTTTATTCCTCACGTAGTTACAGACGTGGTCAAACACATGGCAAAAGTGAGGTTAGGAAGCCATCTTGGATCACGTGGTCAAACACGTGGTGAGGTAATTTCCCGCCGCCGGGGGCGTAGAAGGCCGCCATCTTGGGGGCGTGGCCTGATGACGTCATCGGTCACGTGACTTGCTCTCAGAAGGCGGGATGACGTCATCGGTCACGTGCGACCAATCAGAGGGCTGGGATATAATCCTGGGATATACTCTCGGGAGGCCTACTTACGTGGGGACTATTGAATTTCAGATAGTCCTGCGTGGGGACTATTGAATTTCAGATAGTCCTGCATAGGGACTATTGAATTTCAGTTAGCACTGTGCTGGGACTATTGTATTTAGATAGTCCGGCATGAGGACTATTGAATTTAGATAGTCCGGAGTGGGGACTATTGAATTGCATTTTATGCGTCCGTGATCGTGATTGCATGATCACGACCGAAAAACGAATTGTATATCGGTTTACGGTGATTTCGATTTTATCAGAGCTGTAAAAAATGCAACGAAAGACATGTGTGTTTTGTGAATAATTCCAATGTCGTCAATTTAAAAAAGAATTATATTTTGAAATCATTTCTCCGCTTTCATTTTTTTACTGAATGTCAAGAGGTCATTTCACCCACATAGTGATGGATATAGTTTCATATTACAAAGAGGCATTCGAAGACAACCTGTTGCCCAGCCCATTACGATGTCTCATAGTGGGTTCTTCAGGCAGCGGCAAAACCAATTTACTGCTCAATTTCATTTACAATAAAAACGGTATTATATTTAAAAACCTTTACGTATTCAGTAAAACCATAGAACAGCCGGCTTATGTAGAGTTGAGAAAAACCTATGCGGACGCAGAGAAAAAGTATAAAAATAGAATCGCGTATTTCTTCAACAATTGCGATGAACTGCCGGCGGTGGACGAGTGCAAGAATAACTCACTAGTGATATTCGACGATTGTCTGATGGAAGAGCAAAAGGGTATTAAAGACTATTTTATCAGAGGCAGGCATAAAAAGATTTCGTGCGTCTACCTGAGCCGGAGTTACGGCAAAGTGGACATGCAAGTCATACGGAATAATATAAATTTCCTTTGTTTCTTCAAACAGAATAAACATTATACCAAACGGATTTACGACGATTTCGTGGGATCGGACATGACTTTTGGTGAATTTGAAAATATATGCAACAAGTGTGGAATGAACCGTATGGTTTTCTCTCCATAAATGTGACGAAAAAAGCGCGGTGTGGAAAATACATGTGCAATATGAAAAATGTTTTTAATAAATAACGTCCGCGAACGTTTTTCGAAAATCGATTTCTAGACGCTGTTTTTAATAAATAACGTCCGCGAACGTTTTTCGAAAATCGATGTCTAGACGATGTTTTTAATAAATAACGTCCGCGAACGTTTTTCGAAAATCGATTTCTAAACGCTGTTTTTAATAAATAACGTCCCCGAACGTTTTCCAAAATCGATTTCTAGACGCTGTTTTTAATAAATAACGTCCGCGAACGTTTTCCAAAATCGACGTGTAAACGTTATTTTTTTTAATCAAAACGTTGTCGGACGTTTTTTTATTCGATTCCAAATTTTTGTGAAAATATTCGTCACTTTTGTATTTCAATTATCGAATATAAAATTTGCTACTAAAAACCCAACTACCTATATTAGTACGATGAAGAGGAAAAGCGATAAAGAGATTGTCAAGACGTTAGTTAAAAAACACAAGTTGGCCGACAAAATGTGGCCCGACGAGATGACTGCGGAGGAGGGTAAAAAAATTGAAAAACTTTAAGATAAATGGGTCGCGGAAAATGAGGAAATCCGAAAAGAACAAGTGAAAGAGCGAGCGGAATTGTTTCGTAAACATCCACCGATACGTGAGCAATACGCACCCAAAATTCCTTTCATACCAATATCTGCACATGAACCTTTAACTGTGCAGGAGGCTAAAAAATTGGATAAACTGCAAAACCAATTGGTCAGTGAATCCCAAGCAGTAAAGATTCGTGAAGTTGAAGAAAAACGTGAGATTGAAAAGCGACAGGAACCGGTCGTCAAAGCGATCAAGGAGCAAGGTTCCGATAAAAAAGACCCCATCACCGCAGCAACGTCTGTCCACGTCTAAAACTATACAACGAAAAAAAGACATTTTTAGACCCCGCGCTTTCAGTACACCGGGTCGAGAGTTGATGGCGGCCCGGAAGGTGCCTTTGCCTCGTGAAGATGAAGATGTGCTCGAACCTCCACCCGGAGAATCACCACACATCGATCCTTTACCGTCGAAAATAGAATCGCCAGACGAAGGCAGGATAAACCGTTCGATCCGCGAATTCACTGAAAGGCAAGATATTGGTGATATCGCCAAACAACATCTCGCTACCAGCAACGATAGATCTTTCGGTATTCGCTACGATTTCAACTTGAACAAACTGGCCATCGGATCGAAGACTATTACAATTGAAAATGATGATATCATTGATATCAGACAACCATTAGACAGCACCGGAGATAGATATGCCGGCACACCGGGATTGTGGAGTCTGTTGACGAAAGCGGAAATCAGTGGCTCGTCTCCAGGCGAGGGTACGACGCGAGAAAAACTTATAAGTGCGGGTGTTTTCACAGCCCAGGACTTTAATAATTACAAGGATATACTGATAAAATCCGATGCGATTTTTCAGAACAACGATCCAAAGTTGAAACGCCCCAGGTCCAGTCAGTCTTGGAAATGGGTGAATTTGATCAGTGAGATCTGGAAAGAATATAAACAGTCATCGGGCAGCGGATTGTTGATAGATTCTCACGCCCCCGTCGAGTACAAATACATCGACGATGATGATAAACTGATTGAAAGATTAAAGTTTATACGCGCCGAAGAGGAAGCCGGCAATAATGCTTTTCACAATGAAAAAATCGCCATCGTAAAGTTTATACACGATAAGATGGAAAAACTGGTTTCTCAGCCGCGGGGTCTCGACTACGTAGAGCGATGTTTGGATGTAATAAAAAATGTTGAAGACAAGAGGGTTTTTCGGAATCTCGGTTTGAGACGTTTGAACATGTATAAAAACGT
Organism: Neoaliturus tenellus; assembly: GCA_030545055.2. NCBI lineage: Eukaryota > Metazoa > Arthropoda > Insecta > Hemiptera > Cicadellidae > Neoaliturus > Neoaliturus tenellus. The sequence goes on along the minus strand of CM061535.1, from coordinate 44,666,075 downwards.
AAAACTGTTCAAGTAGTCGATTTTATTAAGCGATCAGGAATTCGGTGATTTTTATTTTTTATTGCTTTCCACTACAATTTTTACATTTTTCATTGGAAATCGAAAACCCTAAAACCTATATTAGGAATGGAGAAATACTACGAAGAAGCATCGGATAAGATAGCGAGATGCGAATACGTCACGGTTCTACCGGTATCGGACTTGCACTTTAATTCACCAAATAATTTCACCACATTCAAACTAGACCACGGGGATTCGTTTTACAAAAACAGGATATTGTTTCACATCCAAGGGGAGGTTGTTAAGAAATCCACTGGCGCTAGTTACGCCAGCACGGACCCCATCAAACTTGTGGACAATTTTGCGGCTTATTTGTTCAAGAGTATCGAATTGAAAAAACACAACCAAGTCATCGATTCCGTGGATAAAGTCGGTATCACGAGCACCATCAAAGGGTTGACAACGTACAGCAGATCGGAGGAAAACACGTACTACAACAGCGGATTCAAATCGGTTTACGACAAGGGCGGCGGCAAGTTCGAAGCACTGGGAACGCTGGCCCACCTGGGTCTGGGCTTCTTTGACAGTCTAAAGTATCCCATGTACAAGGGTGGATTTGAAATAACGTTCACCCGCGCGGAAGACGATGATGCAATCTACCGCTGGACTGAAGGTTCCGGCGCCAATGCTGTTGACGCAGCGGAGGGAAAAATAAAAATTAGCAGTTTCGTGTTGAAAGTCCCCCTCGTGGATTACGACCCCTCCAAGAAGGCCGTGCTCATCGATGGGCTTAAGAAATTGAGCGAAAAAGGCGAATTGGTATACGAATATTTCCGCTGGGATTGTATTGAAAAATTCGGTGTGATAGGCTCCAATTACACGTTCGACATAACGAATCTCTACCGGAACATACTCAATCCGGTCTTTGTGATAATCGGTTTACAGACGAGTCGTAAGAACGATCAGACCAAAGACCCCGGTCAGTTCGACAGTGTAAACATAAAGAATTTCCACGTGAAAATAAACGGTCAACGGTACCCGCAGGAGCAGCAAAATTTGAATATCACGGATAAAAAGTACAGACTGCTGTACGACAGCTACTGTTCGATGAGACAATTCAAGTTCAAAAACGATGATGTATATCTCAATATAAACGATTTCATCAACAAATACCCGGTGATGGTGATAGACACACATCTCCATCCGTTTTCGACTGAGAGAAAAAGAAACGATATCCAAATCGAATTGGATTTTACAAACGCGGTTACCGGTCCGGTCGCTGATAAAGGCACTACGGCCTACGTCATCGTGGTATCACAGACCATGTTCACTTATGACGTTAAAAAGGAATATGTACAGATGATGATTTAAATGTGAGTTTTTTTATTCCGACGAGTGTAGGAAAATAGTATCATAAAAAAGTCCCAACAAAAATAAGCAAGAATATGCTGTTTTTATCAGTAAATTGGAAATTGGAAATAACAAAAGATATTGATTAAAAGAAATATTTTTTATTCACAAATAAAAACAACTTGCTCTCTATTCCAGTGAAATGTTGCTGTTCAAAAGCAATTCGGCTTCGACATCCTTGGGTATCTTGTAGTGTCCCCACGGCAGACTGGTGATTCCGTCTTCCAAGATGTATCGCTTGTCATCAGTCGTGGATAGTACTTTTTTATACATTTCAACGCTGTACAACTCATGCCCGTGACTTCTTATGATGTTCATCGATTTGTATAGTTCTTTCTGCTCGAACAAACATTTCTTGTAATCCTCGAAGGTGACTTCATTTTTTACAACAGATTTTTTCACTCCTTTAGATTTTTTTAGCTCGTCACCCTCCAAAGTATAGTTGGCATACATCTTGGATCGCAGTCCTACGAATTCCTTACCGATTACACCACCGAATTCGTCTTTCATCGTTCCCAATTTTTTCTTATTCACCCGTGGCATATTGAATTGGTTAAACTTCTTGTAGTTCGAGGTGTACCTGTCGAGTGTCAGTTTCATATCTTCATAAAAATTCGGTGTCTCTATCAGATACTCCAGGCTGTCGGTATCTGTGTACTGCAATTTAGCTTTATCACCGTATTTAGCCTTTATAAAATTGTAATGAAAATCGTATACGAGTGTCTTTGATATATCCAATATGCTCATCCCAATGTAAATCGCCTTGTTGAATAGTAAACTCATTTTCCTCATGTGCACCGCTGAAAGGTTTTCTGAAAATATCGTTCTGTGCTTGAACTGCGGCTTCGCGATCCATCTGTCGATCTGCTTCTCCTGAGTCGCCAGACGTATGTCTACTCTGTTCCTGATGTTCTCGACAGTTTTCCCATAAATCGAGTTGTTCATCAGTTTGAAAAACTGTTTAGCCGATTTATTCGTTTGCTCCATCCACATGCCCATGTTTTTCTCAATGTAGGGTTCCAACCATTTACTTTGACTGAAGCGCAACACTCTGTGTATCTTGGTAAGTTTCATTCCAAGTGTTAAATACAATTTCAAATTTCTATAATGAATGACATATTTCTCTTTGTCATACAGAGTGGTAAGGAGTTTAACCTCCTTGGAACCGGGTGGGCAACGTTTTTCCGGAGCGAGAGGAAACTCGGAATGCAAATCGTGCAGTTCTTGGGGATACTCCAAGTCGACTTCCAGAATATATCCTTTGTCAGAATCATCGTCGATCTTCATAACATCTATATCCGTATCAACCCATTCGAAATCACCATACGGCATTGGTTGAGACATCGCCCATCCGTATAGGTTCACGGCATCTAAATACATCAGATAAGTAGTCGGTTCGTCTTTGTTATAAAGAGGCATGTACGGGTTGTTCGCCTTCGCATAGCGATTGCAGCATTGTGATATGCCCCCACGGATGCCTTTGGTGATCATCAAAATCATTTCATAATCGGTCAACAGCTGAAGTTCTATTCCCGTCTGCTTTAACATGGCACTCCATGAAAGCCCCGGGGTTGTGAAATACCATGCGGGGTCGAGTGAGTAAGTTTCTATGCAAATGTTCCTGAAACTTTCTATTACATCGGCTAACAATAACACGTCAGCTTTATTATAAAGTAAGGTGTACTCTTTCATATTCTTTATCTCGAATTCTTCCCAAACCTGTTTTGCACGTGAATAGTCCGAAGCGCTGATCCCGCATTTGTTCAATTTATTGTAAAATTTTTCTTTGCTTGGTAAACTGGTTTCCAAATATTTATCATCGCTGTCCATATAATCGTATGGATAAACACCTTTTTGCATAAGCATAAACACCTGAGAACCCCAACCCCCATATTTACTTATGTGTACAAATCGGTCCAAGTTTTTTACCAGCGTATCGAGTGAGTCAATGGTAAATTTGAATGAATCTACGAATCTTGCTTTTATATTGATATTGAAATCAACTGTGTAGGATATGTATCGTTCCTCGTTATTCGGAATGACATCTATCTTGGTTTTATCATCTAAACGCAGCATTTTTACAAACAGATGAGTGTCGTATCCGGTCAGGTTGTGTATGAATATGGGGACAAATTTCGGAATCTGATAGTTCAAGTTACACGAGTTGTGTGCTAATCCACGAAATTCACCCGTCAAATGATCGTGATCGAAGACAAAATCAGTTACCAAATCTTTACCGCATATATGACATATCTTTGTTTTTCCGCCTGCTCTCTCTGTTCGTCAGTCAGCGGTTTCATGGGTTTTTTGTTTACAAGACAAAATTCTTCAATAGCTTCCAATTCAGATTTCAACACTTTCGCAAATTGTTGAGCAGCATCCACACCGAAATATGTTATAGGTTCTTTATAATCACCGTTAGTGTACACCGTGTATAATACGAAGCTTCTAGCCGCGTGGTGTTGATATTTATTGGTGTACGATGTGCCATTTTCCGATGGTTGACAAGTGTCGATCGGTTCCAGTATGCACTCGAAATCTGCATACATGACAAACGGAATCTTCATCTGACATCTATGATGGGTAAACTTGACGACATCACCTTTTTTTGGCATTCTGATTTTCACCGCTTCGTGTTCCTTACAGAGTTCTTTATGACTTTGAAGCAGATCTTCTCTACTAAAATGCTGTAAACAACGCCTGCATATAAAGGTTTGATGTATATGCCTACTGATTTGATATCCCAACAACCTACTCAAGTTTTTTATATAACAATAATGAGATTTATTTGCAGTTTTCATATACAAGAGGTCAACGTGTTGATCTTTTTCATCATCAGTCACAATCAATGGATATACGTTGAGTTTATTTTCTCCTGCACAAGTATAACCATAAACATTGATGGATATCCCACTGCGTCTTTCGAATTTTTTCACATCATCCAAACTCACAGGAAATTTAATGTCTTTCAACGCTTTGTCAAAGTCGTGTTCGTATTCATGGTATTTGCTGACTCTGTAAGAATTATTAACAACAGGATGCAAAGCTGCCAGTACGGACCATAGAAAACATTTCTGGTCATTGTTTTTAACATTTATGACAGCTTTTTTATTTTTAATGACGTCTGGCAGTTTAATATAACTTGACCCTCTGAATGGTACATATTTGTTTATTGCCAGTTCTAAAAACAACACTTCGTGTAGCGTCCAACCTGACCCCCGTGCCTCGAACTCTTCCATTCGAGTTAATAACTTTGCTATCGCATCTTTAAACACTTGACGTAAGTCGGTCGTCTTATATATGATTGTATTCTCAGTTTTGAAATACGTGGTGTCTATTTCCAGCTGCTTATCTTCACCAGGAACATTTCGTCTGTAGTTGGCAGCAAACGAAAAATTTACTTTCAAATTGTACTGTTCCAAATGTTCTTCAATCTTACCAACAATCAAATCTTGATATCTATTTAAAAATACTTGTGGGTTTTTTATACCACGGCAGTTTTTAAATTGGTATGTTAAAAGTCTATTACTAAAAGCTTTTTCCTTTATACAATGTTCATCTTCACTGACGGGCGGAAGGTCTACGGGGGGTTTCAAGAGATTTTTAATCGCATTCAGAGTAGAAGAACAAACCATGCTGACACTATTAAACACTTTCTGAATGATTGAAGAAACATTTTCATTTTCAATCCGTGGCTTTTTAATTTCAGGCTGTTCATCTAAATCATCTCTGTTCGGTGATGGTCGTTTATGCGTACCGCTCGTACTGGGTTGTTCATCATTTTCTGTTGGACGAGAATCAGATGTGGTTGGTTGCTTGCAGACTGGTTGTTTATGCTTACTGCTCGTACCGGGTTGTCCATCATTTTGTGCCGGTCGAGAATGAGATGTGGTTGGGTGCTTACAGACTGGATGTTTATGCTTACTGCTTGTACCGGGTTGTCCGTCATTTTGTGCCGGTCGAGAATCGGATGATGTTGGTTGCTTGCATTTTGTTTTATGTCTGTTGAAATTTGTGTTTAAAACTGTTTTCCCACATTTTTCACAATTTACTTTTTTATAGCGCGAATCGTCTTTATTTGGATTTTTTGGACATATCTTTAAATGATGGGAGATGTTCGATTTCGCAATAAGCTTCGCACAAAATTTACAGTTGACTTTAACTGTTTCCATCTTCTGCTGCACTCTATAACAGGAAAATAATAAAACAGATTAGAATAGATTTAAAAAGATAATATTTTTATCACAATAACAAATTTGCTTGACAAAGGTAATTTCAAACAAATAACATGCTCGCTGGTTAAGAAAAGCAATTTTAATTCAAATAAACCAAAAGTCGCCCTACAACACTTTATCATATAAACACGACATTTTTTTAGCAATTGAAAAGATGACTCCTTATCCAATTCTTATTGTAAATAATAAATATTATAGTCCTCATTGAGGGTCGAGTTTATTAACATTAACCCAGTGGTAAGTAAAAGTATTAATATAGTTATTGACACAATTCACAACAATAACACCATGTTAACTACTGTTAAATCTTACAATAGTTTGCACTACTACATAATCAGCAATACACCACCTACCTGTACCTTAACTACCACTTACCTTACCACCACTTATAAACTTACCTTACCACTTGTACCTTATTACTACTTACTTAACTTAGTTACTACTTAAATATTACTTACCCTGATTGAGACAGATCTCGAAGCATACTGAATATTACTTGAACACCAACCCCTTATATGCTCAGCTGTCGGATGATCACAATCATCACGTGACCTGTTTCAACCAATCAGAGCGCTCTTCCTTGTCACGTGACCTGTTTCGACCAATCAAAGCGCTTTTCCTTGTCACGTGACCTGTTTCAACCAATCAGAGATGGGGATGGCTCTTTAGACGAGCTACCAAGCCCCAAGTCATCTAAATATCAAATATTAATTAATTTGCAAAGAAAAGACAATTTTAATAAGGAAAATTGTTTTGAAGTATTAGGAGAGGAGAAATTAGTAGGAAAATATAAGTGGGGCTTAATCATGTAAGATTAAATACACGTGGTGACAAAAGATGAAAAACAAAACATTTTACACACAAATTAAAGAAAATTATTAATTCAAGTATTCAGAGATCAGAAATTGGTACTAACCAACAAACTAGCTAAAACCAAGCAAATTTAACAAACATTTATTAACTATAATAGTAAAAAATATTGTACAAAATAAGACAATTTTTGAAGGAAATTGTTTTAAAGTATTAGGAGAGGAGAAATCGTTAGGAAACATATATGCTCAAATATGCAAGATTAAATCCATGTAGGGAATAAAAGGTGCAAACATAACATTTTAAACTCAAAACAAAGAAAATATTAGCTTCAATATTCAGAGGTCAGAAGTTGGTAGGAACCATGAAGTTCAATCATGTATTAACTCTTAAAATAATAATAAACTGACAAAAAGACAAATATTCAAGAGAATCAGTTTAAAGTATCAGGAGAGCAGAATTCGTTAGGAAAAATAAAAGTGATCCACAATAAGGAAGATTAAAAACCACGTGGTGATAAAAAGTGTAAACAATATTGATATCATCGACCCCGGGGTTACCCACGATAAGCAATGTAAACAAACGTGTGACCTCAAGGTCGGAAAACTCCCGATAACAGATTGAAAAATCGCTGTCTAAAATACCTAATGTGGATGAAAATCCTTTTGAAATCAGGATTATGTTAGGTTAAAACAACAAAGGTTAAGACTCGCCCTTCCTTGGATTAAATTTCTGGATTAAATACACCATTTGAAAAACTTGAAAATGGCTAAAATTAACCCGAAATCAGATACAAACTGGCCCAGAACCAGTCAAATATGAGGTTTACGAGGGTTCGGTGAAGAGTGCGTCTTGCCCTTCCTTGGATTAATTTTTTTCTGGATTAAATACACCATTTGAAAAACCTGAAAAATGGCTGAAATTAACCCCAAATCAGATGCAAACTGGCCCAGAACCAGTCAAATATGAGGTTTACAAGGGTAGGTTAAGAGGGCGCCTCGTACTTCCCTCGTACTTCCCTCGTACTTCCCTCGTACTTCCTCAAAAGACCCTTGGCAAAACCTGAGAAAATGTTGTAAAATGTTGTAAAATGTTGTAAAATGTTGTAAATGGTTGTAATTATCCTACAATCAGATAACAAACTGGCCCAAAACCAGTCAAAAATGAAGTTCTCGGAGGGTCGGAAATCGGAAGTACGAGGTGGCCCAGAACCGGCCTTTCATATCTACTGGCGGAAACGGGATTGACTACAACGCCCTCTTAAGACACAGCCCGTGATTTAAAATAAAATATACAATAATATACTTTTAATATATCAGATTTGTTATACAGGGCTACTAGAAATATTATTACCATAAACATATTTTGAACAAAGCACCCTTTTTTTAGTAGCCGTCGTTACCAACAGCAGTAGACTTAGAGCAATATATAAACAACGATAGATGTAATAAAGCTCTTACAATACAATATACCATAGTATTACCATAAACACTTGTTGAAAAAGTACCCTTTTAGTAGGTAAGGTTTTTAACGACGGTAATAGCTTATTTCCAAAGGAAATTCGCTAATATCTTGGTAACCAGTGGACTTAGAGCAAAAGGTAATTTATTACATCTGTTGGTAGCGACTGCTACTAAAAAAGGGTACTTTTTTCAACAAATGTTTATGGTAATACTATGGTATTGTAAGGGCTTTATTACATATATCGTTGTTTAATTATTGCTCTTTTAGTACCCTTTTTTAGTAGCAGTCGTTACCAACAGATGTAATAAATTACCTTTTGCTCTAAGTCCACTGGTTACCAAGATATTAGCAAATTTCCTTTGGAAATAAGCTATTACCCTCGTTAAAAACCTTACCTACTAAAAGGGTGCTTTTTTCAACAAATGTTTATGGTAATACTATGGTATATTGTATTGTAAGAGCTTTATTACATCTATCAACAAGTTTTAAATATTTTATTTAGTTTTCGTCTTCAAACTGGCGAATTTACCCACAAAATATTGAATAACATTGTATAGTTTTACTATGGGTTCATTATAAAACTGGAGTCACTATATTATTAACGTTCTAAACCAATAAGACCTCAGCTTTTGGCCTAAAGAAGGGTAATTTTAGAAATGACACGATTTGCAAATCAGCTGATTGATCCATTAATATTCATGTTTTGGTTTCTTTATGTGCCTAACCTCAAAATAGAGTGATCTAATGTGAGTGAGGACGACGGTCAGAACAAGCGACACTGGGTGATGCTACTTTTTTGATTGGTGAACGGATAACCTAAAAATAGACATCTTTACAACTTTATATTTTCCAATGTTTCTGCAAATTTAAGAGGGCTATACATGAAGTAGTGCATGCAACTATTACACCTTTCAGCCACTCGTAAAAATTAAAAGACGAGTGAATCTAACTCGAGTTAAATTTCTTTATAATACAATCGTTGTATAATTAAATGTATTGGTAATGATAAATAAATGTTTTTAGTATTGAATGCAGTTTCAACACACATTGAACTGTATTGTATTGTTGCTTTTATTATGATTTTTTTGTTATGATTGGGGGACTTTTTTGTGATCATCCTCTCCAGCCCCCCCCCCCCACCCCCAACGCACAGAATTAGCCCATTTGTCGACCTTCTCATTATTGTTTGTTTATTTTCATATGCTGTGTAAGTAGTGGGGTTTGGGCACTCCTGGCTCAGGTCAAGGTCACGCAGTTGTAACGGTTGTAGGGGTAGTAGCGGTTGGGGTTTTTTGACAGTGATGGGTGGGTTTTGGAAGTGGGTCAAGGTCATCCAGAGGAGGCTTTTTAAAATATATTTATTTAATAAAAACTCATCAGTGATTGGAGAATTGCTTTGAGATTATTTGTAGCAGTAATAGTTATTTTATTACTCTGTATGGGTGAATCCCGCTGTGTGTCCATAATTGGAAAAAAGGAGAGGTCCTAGGTGGTTACAGTGCAAGTTGATAGAACAGAACAAGACATGTGTCTGAGGAAGAATAATCATATAAACCTGGTAATATAGTGAATAAGAATAATTGGATAGGATCGTCAATAGGTGTAACAAGATTGAAATTTTGATATTTCAGCATTTCAGTTAAGACAGAGTGTAAAATGGGATCAGTAGAAGAAGTATTGCAAAGGTTAGGTCTTGCAAAGTACAATGGGTGAAAACTGAAGTATTTCTTAAGCTTACCCAATGTAGTACGCGGTTTTGAAATTGTGGAGTTAGATTGTTTCTGTAAAATGTGTTTCGTGCGTAAAAGTTTTAAATGTAAAGTGTGCGAAGCCATAATAATATTTAAAGGGGAGATGTGTACTCTCCAAAATTCAGCGAGTATATGACCGGTGCCCGCGATTGTGTCTGAATATATAGAGACTAATTAACATAATAAGCGCAAACATGTGTTAGAGTAAGTTAAAAAAATGTTTGATAGTGTTAGAGACTTACGGATAGATGTTTACTGTTGCCCTATTGCCATTATAATGGCGCACGCGTGAGGTACCGGTGCTGCTTATATAGGGTTGTGTGAACCCCCCCCCCCTAACCCCCTCCCCTAAGAGAATAAGATAAAAGGGAAGAACTTCGGAGATTTCAATTCTTTGTCGGGGCGGCGGCGTCGCGAAAGGTTCTAGCAGGGGGAAAGAAATAGTTAATAAATTTTTGTAAAATTTTTAAAAATTACCGCTAGTGGTAGAAGTTAGTTAATTATTTTATAAGGGTTTAAGAACTGTGTCGTAGATGATTAATCGCAATTACATCTAGCATTTGTACAGGTAAAACTTGCAGTATAATAATTATATATTAATATATGGGTGTTAACTGTTTATAGTCTAAGTAGTTTAGTCTAGCAGCAGAAGTTAGTTAATTATTCTGTAGGAGTTAACTTGTATAATAAGTATAAACTAAAATAAAAATAGTAACGCGAGATTATTTGATATATTATATATAAAATAAAAGTGTATCTTTATATGTTAAGAAATAGTTGAAAAAATAAATTACTTAAAAATATAGCAAGCTTAACAGGTGTAAGTTAAAACAAAGCATATGTAACATTACTAGGTGGTAGAGACTTACAGATTAGTTGTTTCAGCTGCGGTACCTGGGGAGTGAATGGCAGACGCGCGACCGTGTTGTGGCTTATATAAGCACGGATATTAATTAAGTTGAACTTGACCCCCCCCCCAGGGAAAAAGTAATGACCCCCCCCCCCTCCATCACTTTCACTCATCAATATAAATTAGGTTGATAGTGGTTACATTTATGTAACACCAATTTAGCTTTGATGTTGCCAATAGTTTAATAACTATAGTTAAGCGGCAAAAGAGGACAGATAATTTTCTGCCATTACTCAGATGATAACAGGCAACAATTATGGTGTTACGCGATGGGGAAAGCCTCAGTTAAGCTTAACAGCAGATTAAACCAGGTGTTGCCTAACGTTAATTGCAAGGTACAACGCCCCACCTGCATTAGCGGCGACATACATGTGACGAATAGATCATTGGAAATTTCCACTGACGTTGGACGTTAGACGTTGTACCCCCCTCAAACCCCTACCGTCCCCCTACCACTTTGTGAGCCGAGAACCTTTCTGGCGACTATCGCTGAGTTAGTTCGGAACAATTCGTCGGACGCGATGGTTGTTCCGAACTCAGAGGGTAACTCAAATGTATAAGCGGCCGATATATATTTGAGTTACTCTTGCTGTTAGGGTTTTAATATTAATTTTTGTTGTGTGTGACTGTGTGTGTAAAAATGTTATTTATTTTTTAGTTTTAAGTTGCGTTATTTTTAAGTTTTAATTTGCGCATTGCGATGTTAGCATTAAGGTGTGTTATATTATTGCTAATGTTGAGTGTTGATGCAATTATTCTGTATGTGTGTGTGTGTGTACTAATAACCTTTCACAGCTAGCTGTTAGGAGGGTAGATTAAATTTAAATTTAAATTATAGAAGTTCTGTTGAACTTCATTAAATATGGGTGGGACATGCGTGTTGTGCCATAGGCAGCGCATATTTTTATTTTTTAAAAATTTTTAATTTTTTGTTAGGAAATAATTATATTTGGGTGGGTTTAGATTAAGGGTGGGAGGTTAGAGTTGCGTCTTGCATTAATTGTTCCAGACTCCCTATTATAATTGGATTGTCAAGCCCAGTGCCTTCGGGCCCGAGACTGAACCGCCCGTATCACAGCTCACCAAACTGGATCGCCACGTGCGTGCGGGCCAAAATTGGGATCCCTTGCAAGACGTAACTATAGTGGGTTGGGATTTGGGGAAGTGTTAGGCAAACAGAGTGGAGGGGATGGCTCCGGCCGTCCCCATCACTTTGGTACATTATCATTTTTTGGTGACCTTGACCTCAATTAGGTTAATAACCCCCCCCCCCCCCCGACAGTGAACTTGACCTTGGTGACCTTGACCTTGAACTTGAACTTGACGAGCCCCCCCCCCCCGACAGTAAACTTGACCTTGGTGACCTTGACCTTGAACTTGAACTTGACGAGCCCCCCCCCCCCCCCCCAACAGCAATCCGGATTAGAAAATGACTAATAACTTAAGAATGGTTTGCCGGAATAGGGCAAGTGATACATCAATGAAAAGCTCTAATTAAGAGTAATATTGTGGTAAAGACAGAATTGTATTATTTTCTTTTACTAAAATTGTACCATAAAAAGAACATCCCCCACTTATTGACATGGCGATATAAGAATGCTATGGTTTGTGTTGGGAACATTCTTCGCCTATAATAGCTAGAGTGAACATGTCTCCGCGAGATGCTTCAATATTTTACAACAAATGTGCAAAAGTTGAAAAAGTCTTGGAGGACGAAGAAATTGAAGCACCTTTGTTAAGTGAAAATGTTGTAACAAGAATATTAGTGGATCCAAACTCTCCAATGGATATTATAGGAAGGTTTTTAATTGAAGTTATGACATGGATAGAAAATGGAAGATTAGTAAACATAGGATCTCCAATTTTAGTTAATGGTAGACACACCTTTGGTGTATGTTGGAGAAACAGCAATCTGTTATGGCTATGGGCGGAGTATTTGCAATTAGAAGAAAATATAGGCTTGTATCATTACTTTTCAGCTTTAGTCTTAAACTACTAATTTTAAAATCTAACTAAAAAACCTTACAAATATGGTGGGGGAAGCATTATATAAAGGGAGCAGGAGAGAGAAGCATTTCATTTTGCTGCTAAATTTCAAAGAGTAAACATCAACAAGATGCATCAATGTGAAATTTGCTTGGAAATTTTTCATGATAATATTCTACTAGAAATACACAAAGAGTTATTCCATAATAATAATAATGAGAACGTAACAGAAACCGAATATGAAAATTTAAAACTGTATGAAGAAGAAGAACAACAAAAAGAACAACAAGAAGAACACAAGATGCATCAATGTGAAATTTGCTTAGAAACTTTTCATGATAATATTTTACTAGAAATACACAAAGAGTTATTCCATAATAATGATGAAAACGTAACAGAAACCGAATATGAAGATTTAAAACTGTATGAAGAAGAACAACAAGAAGAACAACAAGAAGAACAACAGGAAGAACAACAAGAAGAACCTTTAGCAGGACCATCTAATGCTATACCGAGTTTAAAAATATTTGCCTTAGAAGGTAGAGTAGTAATGCACCACAAAATTGAAAATAAAAAATTAGAATTGGAGCAATTTTTTAAAGAAGTAAGAACAATTGTAAGTGAAACACTCACAGAAGAATTAAGAAGACTAAACTTTATTAAATTTGGCATATTATTAAATGCTATGTTTACTAATGTAGAAGGAGAAATGTCACCAAGAGGATTTATAACAAAAAACCAAACCATCATGGCAAGTTCAGATATTACTTCGATAGTTGAAGATTGTTTGGAAGAAATTTTAACAAAAATTCAAGAACATGAAGGAAGAGGATCTGGTTGGAGTTTGGTTAGCATTGAGGGTATGGATATCAGAACTCAAAAACATGGCTACGGATTAAGGGGTAGCAGTTATATTCCACTTCCGAAGAAAATTTCAGACACTAAATCATGTATAAATATTCAAAATCAAGATATGGAATGTTTTAGATATGCAATGACGGCAAAATTTGTACAACCTGAAAATGCAGTAAGACCCAGTGAAGAATATGAAACACACAGATTTAGATATAATTTCCAAGGATTGACTTACCCAGTGGCTTTAAAGGACATCCCAAAGTTTGAAAAACAAAATCCTGGCACATCTGTTAATGTGTTTGGGTTGGACAGTTCAAATAAAGTATATCCATTGCGTGTGGTAAAGAATGAACTTCTAGATCATACAGACTTATTACTACTTACAAATGGTGATGTTTCTCACTATGTATGGATTAAAAAATTTGAAACTCTTGTAAGCAACCAACTATCTAAGCATAGAAGTAAAAAAGTAATTTGCAAGAGATGTTTTAATTTTGAACGAGAAACAAGACTAGGAAGACAATGGTTAGAAGAGCATAAACAATTATGTGGTAAAAACTACGAAGCAAAAATTATCTTACCATGTGTAAATAAGGCGGAGTTAAAATTTGAAAAAATCTCCCATCAGTACCGAATTCCTATTGTTGTCTATGCTGATTTTGAATCTACACTAGTGCCTATTGAAGATAATGATGGCGATGTAGCAAGGAAAAGTGTTAAGTATCAGATACACGATCCAAACAGTTTTTGTTTAATGGTTAAATCTACTCTTTCTGAAGAACATTTAAATAGATTTAATTTAACTTTAAAACCTATTGTCTATCGTGGTGTTAATGCTTCTAAAATATTCCTTGATCAGTTGTATATAATAGCGGAAAGTGTTGAAAGATTGTACAGTGATATTATACCGATGATACCTTTGGATGAAGAAGAAGAGATTCAACATGAAAATGCAACTCATTGTTATTTATGTACAAATGAATTTACTATAGAAAATCACAAGGTTCATGATCATGACCATCTGACAGGGTATTATAGAGGTGCTGCATGTAACAGCTGTAATATCAACTACAAGATCCCTACAAATATACCTGTAATATTACATAACCTTAGTGGTTATGATGCGCATTTTATCATTCCAGAATTAGGAAGAGATAATGGAGAAATTAATGTCATAGCAGAAACCACGGAAAAGTTTATAAGTTTTACTAAAAAAGTTGGAAATATAAAACTTCGGTTTTTAGACTCTTACCGTTTTATGCCATCTAGTTTAATGAAGCTTTCTGAAAACCTAAGAACAGAAGATTTAATAGAAACCAAGAAGATTGTAAGTAATGATAAGGTTAATTTGGTTCTTCGCAAAGGTGTATTCCCATATGATTATATAGATAGCTTAGAAAAATTTAATGAAACATCCCTTCCACCAAAAGAAGAATTCAAAAGTAAACTATACGACACAGATATATCCCATGAAGATTATGAACATGCGTGTAGAGTATGGAATGAATTAGGATTTAAAACACTTGGAGAATATTCGGACTTTTATGTAAAACTAGATGTAACTTTACTTTGTGATATAATGGAAGAGTTTAGAAATACATGTTTTAAGGCATATGGATTAGACCCTCTGCATTCTTGTACATCACCTGGACTAGCTTGGCAAGCAATGTTAAAGGAAACAAAATGTAAACTCCAACTTCTTACAGATATAGACATGGTGCTGATGTTGGAATCAGGTGTTCGAGGGGGACTAACTCAAAGCGTAACACGACATGTAAAAGCAAATAACAAATATTTGCCCAATTTTGATGCATCAAAACCAAGTACATATTTAGGTTATTTTGATGCAAATAACTTTTATGGATGGGCCATGTCGAATCCTCTCCCATATGACAACTTCAAATGGGTAGACCCTGATTCTATTGGAAACATCATGAATATAGCAAAACATGGAGACACAGGTTATATTTTGGATGTAGACATTGAGTACCCTGAACATTTGCATGACCACCATTATGATTTACCTCTACTGGCCAAGACGGAAATATCACCAACCGGCAGATGGCCTAAATTAATGATGACTTTAACCAACAAATCAAGATATGTTGCTCATTATTGGGTAATACAACAAGCCCTAGAATTAGGATTGAGAATAACAAAAATTAATAGAGCTTTACAATTTTCTCAATCCTGTTGGTTAAAGTCATATATTGACAATAACACAAAAAGAAGAACTGCAGCTACATCTAATTTTCAAAAGGACTTTTTTAAATTGATGAATAATGCGATATTTGGCAAGACACTGGAAAACAAAAGAAAGCATAAGAATGTGAAATTAGTTAGTGATCCGGTGAAACTACAAAAGCTGGTACAAATACCTAACTTTGGATCATCCATAATAATCAACGAAAATCTTGTAGCTGTTTCCATGAACAAAATTTCAATTACAATGGATCGTCCTTTATATGTGGGGATGTCTATTCTAGATATTTCAAAGACCCACATGTATGACTTCCATTACAACAAGATGGTTAAATTTTATGGAAGAGAAAATATCGGCATTGTATACATGGATACGGACGCTTTTATTTATTGGATAAGAACTGAAGATATGTATGAAGACCTACGCTGTTTTATCTACAATAACGACTTTGACTTTTCTGATTATCCACAAGACCATCCCAACTACGACAATGGTAGAAATAAAAAGGTATTGGGAAAGTTCAAAGACGAAACAAATAGCGTGCCAATGGAAGAGGTTGTTGCTTTAATGTCTAAATTGTATTCATTTAAATTGTACAAAAATGAAAAAAGAGAACATGAAATCGTGAAGAAGGCCAAAGGTATAAAAACCTCATACCTGAAGAAGAATGTACAGTTTGAAGAATACAAGAGATGCTTATTTGAAAATGTTGAGACAACAGCAACATTTAACACCATAAGAAGCTTCAACCATCGTCTCTTCAGTGTAAAGCAAACCAAATGGGCTTTGAGTTGTAAGGATGATAAGAGGTACATCCTGGAAGATAATATAAAAACTCTACCATTTGGACATTACTCCTTATACCCTATCGACCAGTAAACCTATTCTTCGTCCTTTACCTTCTTCCTTTTTCCTTTCCATAAAGAAGAGGGGACATGACAAGCTCAATGTCATGTTCCCTCTTTTTTGCACCAATGTAATATGGCCTTGACCTATAATCTAACCATATAAAAGAGGATAAACCATTTTAAAGATCAGTACTTTTACAAGCGGGGTGGAAGACACAACTGAAGATGGAAGATTTAAGGAACAAGATTGTAAATGAACTTCATAAGCCGGCAAGAAGAAAATTTCCTAGAAGAAATACAATTATAAAAGGAATGAATGATCTTTTCCAAGCCGATCTTATTGAAATGATACCACATAGTAAATTAAATAAAGGATTCAAATACATTTTAGCGATTATAGACTGTTTTACTAAAGTGGCTGATGCTTTACCGCTAAAGGACAAGACTGGTAAAAGTGTTACAAAAGCTATGGAAATAGCTATACAAAGAAATAATTTCAACATCAAACATCTACAAACTGATGATGGAAAAGAATATTTTAACAAAGACTTTGCAGCTTTAATGAAGAAGTATAAAATAAATCATTATTCTACAAATTCTGAAGTTAAAGCTTCAATAATAGAAAGATTTAACAGAACGTTAAAAGGAGCAATGTATAAAACATTTTCCAAACGAGGATCATATATTTGGTATGATATATTACCACAACTTATAAAAGAATATAACAATAAGTATCATCGAACCATTGGTATGAAGCCTAACGAAGTAAATAGTGCCAATGCTAAAATGGTATTAAAACGTATTAAAAATAATACTACTCCTAAACGTGAAAAAATGCAGCCCAAAACATTTAAAGTTGATGATAAAGTTCGTATAAGTAAGTACAAAGGAGTATTTAGCAAAAGGTATCTGCCAAACTGGACTAATGAAGTATTTACAATCTATAAAGTGCAACCAACAATACCTGAAACCTACATTTTAAAGGACAACAAGGGTGAATTACTTGAAGGTGGATTCTACGGACATGAATTGCTAAAATCATCAGTTGGCGATGTATATCTTGTTGAAAAAATTTTACAAAGAAAAAAGGATAAGGTGAAAGTACGTTGGTTGGGATTTGATAAAAGTGAAGACTCTTGGATCCCTACAAAAGACTTAGTGTAGCAATTTATGAAGTCATTACATGTTTAACCTTTACACAAGATGGAGATTGTGCAACAAAAGGATCGATTTTTTATTAATAATATTGATGAATTAACAGTTGACAACGACAAGTTAAATCATGGAAAACATGGTGAATTACTGCCAAACACAATAAGATGTTTAATAACTGGACCATCAAATTGTGGAAAGACAAATGTGGTTTTTAATTTAATAACAAATCCTAAGGGATTACGTTTCAACAACATTTATATCTTTTCCAAATCTTTGCAACAACCCAAATACCAATTATTGGATAAGGTACTCGCAAGTGTGCCTGAAGTTAATTTCTACAAGTTTAATGCTAGTGAAACTATAATGGAGCCAAACGAGGCTAAACCATTTTCTATATTTATATTTGATGATGTATCTTGTGAAAATCATGACACTATTAGAAGTTATTTTGCCATGGGAAGACATTACAATATTGATAGCATTTATATTGGTCAAACTTACAGTAAAATTCCAAAACAACTAATAAGAGATAATGCAAATCTACTTATTATCTTCAAGCAAGATGAAACAAATTTAAAACACATATATAATGATCATGTGAATGCAGACATGTCATTTGATAAATTTAAAGAAATGTGTGGCAAAGCATGGGCTGAAAAATATGGATTTCTTGTTATTATGAAAGAAGAAGCTATAAAAAATGGAAGATATCGTATAGGGTTAGATAAATTTGTATTAATCCATTGAACAATTGATGATATGTTTAGTAATAGACTGGTCTTCGCAGTGTAAACATGGTGAACCAAGAAAAACTATTAAAAGAAATAAAATCACTGAGTGACTCGATTAGACTTAAAAATCGAGCATTAAGAATGGGTTTGAATGAAAGAGAAGAATTCCTGGAGACTACATTTAAGCCTATTACAGAACCTTTAAAACAGATAACAGAAACAATTGGTAAACCTCATTATGAAGGAGATGTTTTACTACCTATTTCTAAATTTGAAGTAAAGACTTTGAAAAAGGAAGAAGATGATGATTCTTACACAAGTGATAGTGAAGTTTCTCAAAAAGAAGAAGAAACAAAACAAGAAGAACCAGAAATAAATGTTCAAAAAGAAGAAGAACAAGAACAACATATACCTGAAGCTGAACAATCAATTCCAAATCTAACAAAATTAAGTAGTGATATATTGCAACAAGGACCTCTTGGAAGAAAGTATATCATGAAGATGTTACATGAAATAAAAGCTAACCCAAAACTACACAAGTCACATGTATATGGAGCGAGAATTGATGGAAATGAATTAAAAATAGGAGATTCAAAAGTACATTTGACTGAAGATGATGACATTGTTATTGGTGAGCATAAATATAAAGGAACAAAAGGATTATTTGAACTGATTTTTAAAAATATACCTATAAAATATACACTACAAGATTTAAATACTTTTAAAGAAATTTTGCAAAATACTAATGCTCATAAGAAGAATTACTCCAAAGATTCAATGATAAATAGAACACGCGCAACTAAATATTCAGTTGTAATAAAAAGATTGTTTCCCCTGAGAAAACTACCAACATTACGAACTGCGCCTGCTTTGAAGAAACCGCTAAAGAGGAAATCTTTATCACTTATGGACTTATCACTTATGGATGAATATGGTAAAAAGAAAAAAGGAGAATCTTCAACGTCTGGTAAAGGTTTAATGAAAAACCTATATAATACAAATGTGATTTACTATAATGATATAAACAAATTGGTCGATAGAATGAGACTATTACATGAAGCCATGGAAGCTGGTCATACAGGTTTAAATAATGAATGGGTGGCTTTAGTTGACGAACTTCGAAATCGTGGAATAGTTGTATAAATCATTATGGATATATAAGAGAGCTGTGAGTATACAGTGGATCAGTTCAATCATGAGTGTCGACAAGTTCGGACGGTACTCCGGGCTAGGAGTACAAGGAGGAGAAAACAGAAAAAGAAGTGGATTGCCACAAACACCTGAAGGTGACTATGATATGAGTAACAAACGTTTAAAATTTGTTAAAGACCCAGAAGAAGATACTGATGGAGCAAATTTAAAAACAGTAAAAGAAGCAACTTCAACATCATTAAAATTAAACAAGAATACTTACGATGTTAAATCACATAGAATAATTAATGTTGGTAAACCAACTGACAGTTCTGATGCAATTACTAAAGAGTATTTATCATCTGAACTTTCCAACACTTTAAAATTGCAGTGGGGTAACAATTTAAAAGATGGACAAACCTATGATGCTGGAAATCATAGGATAACCAATGTGGCAAATCCAAAAAATGATAAAGATTCAGTTAATAAAGAATATTTACATTCTATAATACCGGAAAAGACTCAACGAGGATTTTCTTTTTATAAGTTTATTATAAATGACATTGGATACCCAAAGGAAGACGGTGATGCTGTAAACCTGAAATACATCAAGGACAACTGTATTTTACAAGATGCTGATGAAATAGATTGTCATGGAAAAGCATTGTCAAATGTAAAATTCGGTTCTCAACCAAAAGACGCTGTTACTATGGAACAATTATCTAAAGAATTAAAAAGGGGAACATCGAATTTTGTAAAACATAAAGATGCCGTGCTAAAGCGAGGAGATACATTTATACATGGAAATAAAAAGTTTGATTTAATGCAAGGAAATAATGATGAATGGGATGCAGGACATAAAACAATAACAAATGGAAGATTTGGTATAAAAGATACAGATGTACCTCTAATGGTGCAAACATTAATTGCGAGTGGTGGTACATTAGGTACATACAATGGTCGTAATAGAAGAATAAAAGATATTTATCCTGGTTATGAAGATGATGATTGTGTTACATTGAGACAAACAATAACTTGGGATAAACACTTTGGGACCAAATATGATGCAAAGATGAAGAAAATAATTAATATTTTACCAGGAGAAGATTTAAATGATGCTGCTACTATTGGACAAGTCATAACAACATCGAAAAGTGATTCGACTGCTTACACGTGTAATGATAAACGTATTATGCAGTTACACGATCCCCAACATCCAAAAGATGCTGTAACTTTAGACTGTTTAATAAGAATAGTGGGCAATTTACTTATCGATACCCACAATCATATAGCTAGTACAACGAGTCATGTGATGATTCAACCCGATGAACGAGAAGCTTGGATTAAAAATAGAATTATAAATCAGTATATAATTAATTTGAATAATTAAGTATTTAAATATAAAAATTGTGCATGTGTTATTCATTTATGTAAAGCAGCTCGTGGAGTAAACACGCTGGTTATATAAGACGACATAATGAAGACCGCAACGCTCAGTCGTCGTCAAGACAGCGGCAAGAAAGGACGTGGTATAACATCAGCTGCGTTATCCCTGCTAAGACGGATTCCTGTTGGTGCTGTTCTAAATCGAGCAATAGACGCTTTACCATACGAATTTCATCTGCCCGGAGGCTATCAATATTGTGGACCCGGAACTAAGTTGGCAAAACGTTTAGCAAGAGGAGATCCTGGAATTAATAAATTAGATCAAGCTTGCAAAGAACACGATATAGCGTATTCCAAGTTTGCAGATTCAACAAATAGATCAATAGCGGATAGAGCGCTAGCGGAAAAAGCTTGGCAAAGGGTTAAATCAAGTGACGCCAGTATTGCGGAAAAAGCAGCAGCTTGGGCAGTGACAACAGCCATGAAGACGAAAGCTAAGTTTGGTGGTGGAAGACAACGCGGGAGAAAACCTAGTAAAAAAGAACCTGCAAAAAGAGGTGGGAACATCAAAAGAAGACGTCGCACTAACCCTAAAAGGAAAGTCAAGAAAACATCCATATGGTCAATGGTAAAAAACGGATCGGGTCTTTACTTAAGACCGTACCGTGTGTATTAAATGAGAAGAATAAATTGATAATTCCAAATGAAGCATTAACAAACTATCAATTGTCAAAATATGTGAAATGTTTAAGAATACCATTCTTCAGAGGAGTTTTTATGAAAGATACATTACCAAATAGAGTGTGGAAAAATGAAACTGGAATAGTAAACTTAGACTCTAATTATGGACCAGGTACTCATTGGGTATGTTATAAAAAACTTGGAGAAAATGTTTACTACTTTGATAGTTTTGGAAATTTACCGCCACCAAAAGAACTTCAACATTATTTTCGGAACTGCAATAATATATTCTACAACTACAAAAGAGAGCAACCTAGCAATACGGAAATATGCGGACATTTATGTTTGGAGTTCTTAGCGAAGAGCGTCAGTCAGCTTTAAGATGTAGCGAAGAGCGTCAGTCAGCTTTAAGATGTCATCGTATACAGTGTCGTTGAGTGGAAATTCATCAACATTGAAAAGTACACTTTTCCCAGCGTTACGTTTATCTACGGGCAAACTATGGGAAGCAGCATTATTGGATTTGACTACATACAATTCAATTCCCAATGTTACAGAAGGAAAAAATAATTTACTACATTATTATGAAAGTAAAGATGAAAAAGGAAATTATTCACAATTAAAAATAATTCCATTATCTACAGGAGCATATGAAATAGACGATATAAACCAAGTATTACAAAAGAAACTTGGAGAAGAAAATATTTCTATAAAAGGTAATAATAATACATTAAAAGCAGAAATAACTTCAAAGTATTATATAGATTTTAGCTTAGACCACTCAATCGGCAATTTGCTCGGATTTTCAAAGAAGAAAGGAATTTTAGCTCCTGGAAATGATTATACTGGCGATACAACAGTAACAATATTAAAGGTGAACAGTATTGATGTAACGTGTAATATTATACACGGATCATATAGAGATGGAGTAAATCAACATATATTACACACATTTTACCCGACAGTAGCTCCTGGTTTTAAAATAGTTGAGAAGCCACAAAACCTGATATACCTACCATTAAACACCAGTTTCATTTCAGACATCGTACTGAACATATTGGATCAAGACGGCATTAGTGTTGACTTTAGAGGAGAAACCATAACTATACGATTACATATCAGAGCGGCAACATAAAGTCAACATGGGATTATCATTTAAACCACAACGGAAGAGCCGGGAGCTCAGTAGCTCCTCAACATTCGACGAGTTAACACCGGACAACATACGCTTCCTACAGAAGATCGGACTAAAACTTGCCAACCATGGATATACTGGATATAGCACAAGGACCGACATTCGACGAAACCCTATGGGAGAAGGAATATCACACTCACAACCCTTACACTTCATCAAAATTAAATAATAATGATGAAATAAGGATTCCTATTCAACAACAAGATATTTATACTTTACCATGTGAAAGTTATTTATATATCGAAGGAAGAGTAACAAAATTGGATGGAAAAACTGGTTCAACTGTTCCTTTTATAAATAACCCTATGGCATATCTGTTTGATGAAATTAGATATGAAATATCTGGAGTAACAGTTGATTCAACAAAAAAAGTTGGTATATCAACAACTTTAAAAGGATTAACTTCAATAACACCACATGAAAAAAATTCTTTAATTTCGGCTGGATGGGTAACTCCTGATAAAGACACTATTACTCCTAATTCAAATGGTTACTTTGATTTTAATGTACCTTTACGATTACTTTTGGGATTTGCAGAAGATTACAAGAGAATAATAATAAACGTTAAGCAAGAACTGGTACTACTTAGATCTTCAACGAATAAAGATGTAATACAAGCACCAGATGGAACTACAGAAGATAAATTGGAATGGCGATTAGAGTTGGATAAAGTTGTGTGGAGAGTACCTCATGTCAGATTGGCAGATGAACACCGAGTATTATTATTGAGGAAATTAAAATCTGACCGTGATATTGTAATACCATTTAGAAGTTGGGAATTTCATGAATACCCCATATTGCCTCAAACAGAAAGACAAACATGGACTGTTAAAACCTCTACTTATTTAGAACGAGCAAGGTACATAATAGTCGGTTTTCAAACTAAACGAAAAGATGTTATAACTGCGCACGCTGGTCAATTTGACCATTGCAAGATAAAGAATTGCAAAGTTTTTCTAAACTCTCAGTTCTTTCCATATGACAGTTTAAATGTTTCATTTGACAAGAAACGTTATTCCATTCTATATGACATGTATGCAAGATTTCAATCGTCATATTATGGTAAGACAAATACACCACTACTATCACCAGAACAATTTTATTCAAAAGCTCCAATTGTTGTAATCGATTGTTCAAAACAAAATGAATCCGTAAAATCTTCAAGTGTAGATATAAAAGTTGAAATGGAATTTGAAGATAAAATACCAGATGGAACTTCAGCATACTGTTTAATTCTACATGATAAAATAGTTACTTACACACCGCTGACAGGAATTGTGAAGAATGTACTTTAAGAAGGATTAATACAACATTTGCATGACTTGTAAGGTTTTTACAAAAGATCAACAATATCTAGGTCATCTGCGAGTATAAAAGCAAGAAAGAAGAGCTAACAATTCATTTCATCTTTGATTGTCGTATGGGTAACATCGTCCGCAAGATGAGTTCTACTACATCAAGTGCTAATGAAGAAACTACACCTCTTATGGCTGACAATAGTTTGGATATAGAAAGACAAGTTGAACAGGAAATGGATGAGTTCCTCAAGTTTAAACATAAGAAGACAGAAGAAAAAGAAGAGGAAGTTGAAAAAGAAACAAAAAAGAGGAAAATTGACGATAACATTCCCGCCAACATCTTAATGGAAGTATTTCTTCGAATATTCTATCCTATTTCTTCTTGTATGACAAAGACTGTGTCTGCTGGAGTAATGAAATCATTGGATTACTCTCCAACTGTTATTTTAAATCACGGATCTAAAATGGTAACCTTTACTGAATCTTCTTGGGAATCTTTTATGAAACATATACATCTTTTGGAGTGCTATTTGAGTAACAATACATTTGGAAGAAAAACAAAACTAGGTTTGTTCGAATCAAATATTGAAATCGATATTGTTAAACAACGTGGTCAACAACTAGTTAGATTTAGAGATTTAACTAAATATAATATAAAAATACATTTGACAAAAGAAGAATTTTACGCTTTAACTTGTGCTACTGGTCCTATAACAAGATATTTAAAACAGCTAATATTCTCAAGTACAATTATTAAAGACTATTTAATTGATGCATTGGATAGACAACCATATGTTCCAATCCTATACGGTCCAGTAGATACTTCAATTTTCAATAGGATACCGCATGAAGTAGAGATGTGGAGACAGTTACACCATAATCAAACCAACTTTAATTTAGATGAAGAAGAAAAGCAAGAAAACAAGGAAAACGAATCACATTTCAACAATCAACAATTGACAACAAATTAAACAGACAAAGAATATTGTAAGTAAGAAGAAGAAGAATGTTGGAGTATAAAAGGCTGCCAATCTGCATTGACATACCAGTTGTCTACTGAACGTCATCATGGATAAACGAGTTTCATTCTCTAAGAAGACGGAAATAATGGAAGTAAAGCAAGGTATCATAGAGTTTCAGGCATTCCGTGGTAATGATGGAAATTTTATAATCAAAGAGTTAGTAGTATTAGATATGATAACATCTGTTGTTTATCATTTTTTATTTATGCCTCCTTTGCCGTTCAACAAATTAACAACCAAAGCTAAAGTAACAAACAAATGGTTGATGAAACATTTTCATAATCTAAGATGGGATGAAGGTTTTATAACTTACAATATGATGCCACACATTATGAATCATTTCTGCAAAGAGTTCAAAATTATTTTCACAAAAGGATTGGAAAAAGCAAATTGGATACAAGCATATACAAACCATGAAGTAATAAATGTGCAAATAGAGAAGGATTTTTATTGCTACTTTGCTAACATCTGTATTTCATCTAAAAACTTTAAACATCAACAGTCTCAATGTGCTTTAAAGAACGCATATCGTTTGAATGCTTATCTCCGGCAAAGTGGTGGGGGAAGCGATGGGTATAAAAGTGAGAGAGACACTATGACCATGCATGAGTATTACTCTAACCTCCGAGGAGTCAACACCTCTGACGCGCAAACACAAGAAGAAGAAGACGAACAATAGCAAGAAGACAATAATGGCATCACAAAATTTTCTACAATCGCTTGTTGATCAATTTAACAAACATTCTAAATCTACTATACTACCGACAAAAAAATGTTCAGAATTAAAGGAAGAAAAACATTATATTATTCACACTATTAACAAGATGGAAACATCAATGGGAGACGCTATCAATTGTACACTAAGTGAAGCACCCTACACACCTGGTGATGAACCAAAATTTCAAGTATTTCTTCCCAAACGCTTCGTTCAACTGCTGCAGAATGAAGATTTACGACTGATTCACCCCGGCGCACTCTACTTAGCAGCTCACGGTCCTAGCGGAAGCAACTCTACTGAACTTACACTTCATGTTATGCCCACTAGCAACTAATCTGTAGTTTATATATACTGTTGTACATGTATGTAACTGATTATAAATAAATAAAAAATAAAAATGAAAAAAAAAATAAAAAAGGCAACATATCGATAGTGTTTCTGCACTATCGATATGTTGCTTTTTTAAAAACACATTTGGGTGACCTTGACCTAGTTTTGAGGGTATATAAAGGCCGTAATTTTCTTGAGGATCTCATCAGTCTACGACTACCTTTTGTGCTGTACACATCTCTGTTGGCTCTCCAGTTATTACGAATAACAACATGTCTCTTAAGGTTAAGTGTGCATCATATGATACCACCACCATCACAACTTTTGAAGAACTCGACGATTTTACTAATGAATTGCGAGTGTTACTTGCCGGTGGTTATCGTTTGAATATTGATGTTTACGCTAACAACATGAGAATGTTTCCTAAACAAAAATTCTGCAATGAAGAAGTATTTGTTTCCACACAACCTTCAACTACAACACCATCTACTCAAAGTAATGTTAAGTTCCAGAAATATTACTGATGTTGAATAATATTAAGTGGTCGCTGTGGCATCTATAAAAGGAACGCGTAACCTAAACAGAATCATCATTTGCTTCCCAACTGACGCAGCGAAAACAACTACCACTACCATGTTGTACAGAATGATGATTGAATTCAATGGAAAAATCTACGGAAAAGACTATCAAAGTGTAGAACAAATGACGTCCGATCTTCAAGTATTGACTAAAGAAGGATTCCAACCAAAATTAATTCTAAAATTTCCTGAAGTACATCCACTATCCACTGAAGATCTCATTGCTATGGCTAAAGAAGAAAAAGAAAAATACAAACAGGATATAAAGAAAGAAAAAGAGAATGAAAACTCACTATCTTAAATAAATACATCTTACACTTGTAAGATGTTCTTTTTTAAAACTCCATTTGGATGACCTTGAGATTACCCCCACCACTTTTTCTAGTCTATAAAACACACTATCCTACACTATACACCTTCATTTCTTGGCTAAACTTAGAAGCGTCAACATGGAAAACAAGAAAGACGAGTACAAACCACGCTATTGTTGTGAACAAAAATGTACCGATATAGGAAGATGGATGGTAGACGGATTAGCTTGTAGAAAATGTGAATTCTTCGGATCTTGTTACTGCAAATGCAAGACAAAACAACTACCACCACCAGAATTGCGAACCTTCAAGATTTATAAATCAAGATACTTCCACACTTGCTGTCCCCAGAGATGTATCAAATTTCATCCAGAAAAAATTGTTAATTGCCGAGAGTGTAATGCATGTTATAAAGACGACTTTTGTACATGCATCATAAATGCGTGCAAGTACAGATCTAATTGGTCTACTGATCCTGTTGAAGCTTCAGATGTATAGCTGTAGTCACTGACTGCAGCCCTTTTTTAAAACTCCATTTGATTGACCTTGAGATTACCCCCACCACTTATTTTTTACAACATATATTCTACGGATCATTCGATACGCTTCTCATTCTTATTTCATTACTCGCACTGACAACAACATGGATGATAAATTCATTTCCTTTCAACATTTAGTTACTGACAGAGAAGAGATGGAAGCCCTATTCCAAAACTTACTCACACTCATTGATAACTATCCTTTAAGATGGATCAACATCACAGTGCAATACGTCAATCCTACCAAAATATTTTCATCCTCATCATCTTCTTCTGCCACCTCCATGTCTTCATCGTCGCAAAGTGCAGAGGAAGAGGAACAGACAACTAATGGTGTTAAAATTGTTGAATTAAACGACGAGGAACAAGAAATGCAAGCTCTGGTTAAATATAAATTTAATATTTAATTTATAAAAATTATTAGTGTTTCTAATTTATATTACAGCTAATACTTATTTCTACACACCACCCATAACCTATCCAAATGGGATTTTGCAGCAAAATGCTCTGGCCGCCGGTTCGCATATGATTATATCATCCTTCCCCCACCACTCTACCACCCCCACCCCTCTACTTCCCCCTCCACCACCTTTGCCCACATATAAGCGACCCTCTGACCATCGCTCACCATTTGTTTGCCAACTTCCGAACAATGAGCTCTTCTCCTTTAACAACAAGTAAATGTACTTTTCTTATTCAATCACAGGAAGACTTACAAAATATTTTTCAAATTTTAAGTGATCTAATAAACACTCCAAATAACACCATTACTATCACTGTGGAAGTTTCCTACAATTCTTCTGATTACGAAAACATGGAAAGCGAAGACGTCGAAGTTTTACAGCTGCCAGACAATAGTCTTCCATCTTCCAAAGCTGCAACACCCGACACAGCTAATAATGATGTTTAGTCGACTACAATTATTTTCTTTACCCCCCACCATTTTTACAGTAATATATAACCTGTCCCTATCTCTGTTTCTCATTTCATCGCCAACTTTCTGACCGTCAACACCACTCCCATTTTACCTGCACACATTTAATACACGAAGATGATGGATGATTTTTCATTTACATCACGATTGGAAGAGGATAAACTCAAACTCGAAATCAACAGACTACAATTAGAAACAAAGAATCAAGAAGAAATGATTCAGCTTTTACAACTATTCAAATGCGTACTGTGGATAGTATGTTTTTATCTTCTCATCGCTATCACCTTTGGCGTCTACCACTCCATCACCAGTAAACAACATTTCAACACCTCCTCAAATAAAACCACTACTTTTCTTTGATTAAATAAATTTATACCCACCTTCAATCTAACCCCTCGGGGCTCACCTTTTTTAAAAACCCCTCCAGATGACCTTGACCCACTTCCAAAACTCACCCATCACTGTCAAAAAACCCCAGCCCCTACAACCGTTACAACTGCGTGACCTTGACCTGAGCCAGGAGTGCCCAAACCCCACTACTTGTGTATTTATGGAGAGATAAATTTTAATTGATTTCAGTTAAATATAGGGTTTTTGTAGTTTAACCTAACGATCTGTGTTGTATTCAATCGTGACGTAGTATACAATTCATTTCAGGCGCAAATTGGGAGTAACTCCTTTTTCCCCTCTGAAGCAAAATTCAAGTGTTGTGTTTTCCTTGCTGTAGCGAGTATATTACGTTGCGCGGTGTTACCTTGTAACAATAACATGCAAAACAGCATTAGCACATCAAAGATGCGCCATGTTGTGACGTCATGGTTTATTCGCGATCAATCATTTATGCTTCTAATCACTTTTCTTCTTCCAGATAAAAAAGACTTATATATGGTGTTTACTTATTTATCCTTCTTTTTGAAATACTTTAAGTTATCGTTGGTTCAGTAATTAATTAAATGTTATGTTAGGTTTGTTATTTAAATACTCAACGCCCCAAAATATGAAACATGCAAAATTAACTATTTTATCGCTTTTTGTCAACCAATTAAATACGTATAGAACATTGAGCTCTGAAATTAGGTTAACATTATATTTTTGGATACGTTGTGTTTTATATATATATATATATATATATATATATATATATATATATATATATATATATATAGATTGGTCATTCATTAAGCCAAACCTCCGTTTGACTGGTCAATTATCATTTTATGCCTCCAGAAGGAATTTTTGCCTCCGAAATGAATTTTTGCCTCCGCGGAGGCATCAAATACTAATCACAAAACTCTTGAAAAATCTGCAGCCAGTTCTCATCTCAATTTCTCTCTGAATCACAAGAGCAGCCATATTGGATTCGTTTGTCAACAATAAGCTGAATGTCTTGATAAAGGTTAGTATGTCATATTGTTGTATTACTTACTTTTAGCACAACCATAAATTAATTATAGGTTGACTGTGATTATTGTTGAAATTGAGTTAAATATAATTTATTAATCTTAAATTAGTCTGGTACGTATTTACAAGTCTACAGATTACTGTAAGTAGTGTTGTTAAAATATTACATTTTCAGAAGTCATAACTAAAGATATGGTTTCTGATATTAAATAAAGGTAACGGATTTTAATAACTCTTGAACATTTGAGTTCAGCTCGGTTTCCCCGTCATTTTGAATACCCACTTAAACCATTTTACTTGAAAAATGTTTTTCCGGTTTTTCAGATTTTCCTGCATTTTCCGACTTATTCCGTGGAAAAACTATCATTTTTAAAATTAGGGCGTAACTTTGGACAGTTTGGAACAAAAAAATTAAATTTTTAAGAGGTGGCACCTAAATGGCATAATTACCAACCCTGTCCTGGGCCAAAAATTCTCTCGGCGGTCCTGGTGCTAGGAGGTTGAATGTGACGTCATTTCAGCTAACAATCTAATTGGTTTCCACTAGAAACATAGAGATCTTCATTGGGGAATAAGAATTTGAATAATTATATGATTAGATTAACTTCTTTATTAATTGGAAACTAAATACCATACCTAAATAAGGTTTCTAAATAATATAATCATTCAAGGCTATCATTTGACAGTTTTATGCATAATTATAAAATATTGTTAGATGTTACTGGTTGTGTTATAGTATCATAAGTTAACTGATTGCACTCAGCACGAGTATAAATAACTTTTATAATGAAGGAAACTTAAAATACCGTATACAAAAAATGTAAAAAATAGGCCTACTTGGATTTGCATTTTTGCTATATTATGTTTAAATTCATATAATAAAGCAATTTCACTGAAGTAATTACTTCCATTATAAAGAATATTCAAATGCCTAGTTGGATCTTTTAGGTCAAAATAGTTTTAAGCCGGGTTTACCCGCAACGATAAATTGAACGACAAAATGTTGTCGACAAGTCGTTACGTTTTGTCAGATATCGGACGATCGTTTACACGTAACGATTTGTCTGAACGATATGATGGTGCATTCACACGTTTCGTCTTCCCGTACAAGTCAGTCGGTGTTTTCCCCTCATTTGTCATTTTTATTTCTGTTAGAATAATCTTTACTTTTCCTTACTTACCATAAGCTTTTGTACAGTTCTATAAATAATAATAATAATAATGCTTTATTAGCAGGTATCATAACAGATACATAGCAATAATAATTAATTAAACTTAAATATAATTTTCAATTTTACTATGATGTCCAAAAATCTTTAGATAGGCAGTCTTCAACATTGTTTGGTGTTTTTGTTAATAGTTTTTCCATTATACTTCTTTTAAATTCTTTTACTGGCAGTTCCAACCAATTCAAGGGTATCGTATTAAATAATTTTTGTTCCATAAATTGAAGATTTTTTTGAGATTTTGTGTACTTGCATAAAGATATTTTTAATTTATTTCTGTTTCTTGTTTCATATGAATGGTTAAAAGAATTTTGAGGTTGATTGTTAATTTTTTCTCGAACGTTTAAAATAATTTGTAAAATGTACATGGCTGGCAATGTCAGGATATTCAACTGTCAAAAAATGGTTTACAGTCTGCTTTTCTTTTTGTGCCACAAATAATTCTGATTACTTGTTTTTGTTTTTTAAAAACTTTTTTGGCTATTGGAGCATTGCCCCAAGCTGAAATTCCGTACAAGAGATGACAATGAAAGTAGCCATAATAAGCCGTAATTATTATTTCCTTTGTCACATTTCCTTTTCGCCTTCTTATGACATAGATTCCTTTAGAGACTTTAGTTAGAATTTTATAAACATGATCTTTCCAATTAAATTCCGAATTAAACTCTATCAGGAACTCCCGAGAGGCTTGAAGCAGGTCTGACATTTCTGTTCCTTCACTAAAATAAACTTTAAAACACTGGTAAGCAACAAAACTTCAATTCTTAAATAACAAATGGAACGTATTCAGTGATCACTCAAAAATACGAGACGAGATATGAGACGGCGACAAAACTGCGGTTGGTCGAGACAGGGTGTATCTGTTTACACGCTACGTCTTGTCGACGCCAACCCGCGTAGCAACGACTTGTCGTTGCGATCTCAAGAGATTAGTGCAAATTTGCACAAACCTTCCGATCTGGCTCCAACTCCGACAAGTCGTAACGACTTGCGGTTTACACGCTTCGTCTTGCATGCAACGTCTTATCGTTTAGACAAAACGTTACGTTTTATCGTTGCATGTAAACCCGGCTTTAGAGTATATTACAATTTTGCAAAGTTTTTAACGGTTGCAAGCACTAAGTATAAGCTGATTAAAAAGTAAGATTATAACTGATGAGTATAAGATATACTAATACAAACATAAAAGATTACGATGAATTATTTTGAAACTTGTTTTAGTATTGAATTTACTGAATGAACATATAATGAAAATCTTTTAATACAAGCTGGGACGTTTTACTGCCCATAAAAATCATTGTTTTTATTAGATGATGCCTTTTTTGTGGAAGATATTTACTTTGAGTATTATTACACTTTTGCTATATTTTTTTAGAAGTTACTTAAAACATACAACAATATTAAATCGCCTTTTTCATGATTTGGCCATCGCTTATTCTTGTTTGATTAAACAATTAAGATGTGATCCGAATTATTTAAATTTTTGTATGAAATTAATCAGTGAAGTGAGACAGATTGTAATATATTATGTTGTCCGTTCTGAATTAACAGCAAAAATAAACAATCTAACATAGTTTTATCCCTCGCCACAACTGTGAGTCACGGACGGCAGCCCCCATATTATCGTAGGCCAGTGAAATATTCATGCTTCAGCTCGTGGATGACGTGCTCCACCTATTGCTCCTATGTGATCGTTGATACCAACTGGCTGGTGGCAATAACTCAAAATGACCATTTTTGCAGAAAACCCCTCCGTGACCTGACAAATAAAATGATTTGTTAAAAAAATTAAGTTGTAAGAGGGGTAGGCCTATGACATTTTGACTGACAGTAAACCTCAATTTTCCTCCTCATTTGTTTTTTGTTTTTTTAAGGAGTATGCTTGCTTCAGTGTTAAATGCAATATAATTTTTATTCCCAGGTAACTCATAAATTTACAATTTATAACAGTTTTGTAGTTTTTTGTCAGACTCCATAAAAATTAAAATTTTTACTACACTGTTTACTAACTGACTTGGTAGCTGAGTGGTTATCGAGCCCAACGTTCAATCTGGAGGTTGTTGGTTTGATCCTGAGTGAAGTTACAAGGCTTATAATGTTTAAAACTGGACCCAGCCGACATTGGTAACTGGGATGAATCTGCTGCTATTTGTCCGTAACAAAGGTACACCTCATCATGATCTTGCATCCCTTTTTTCCCGTGGCCGGCCTCTAGTGTTCCTAAAGATTGCTAAGGTGAATACGGTGATGGGCATAACGTGTCACTATAGCATTTTTATGTGCCCGCATTTTCTTAGAGGTAATGAATTGTTGCAAGTTATCATTTCTCCTGGTTGTATTAATTCTCATCATAATGATGGTTAACTTATATTGGTGTTGTTTTTTTCAGGATTTGGAAAAGGGGTGACACATGACCTGCAGACATCTTAGGCCTACTTTTATTTCTACGTTATTTTAATTATCTGCGTTGTTTTATACTTTGATTTTAAAATACATATAATTATAAATTTCCTATATATAAGTATAAAACTTTTAAAATTAATTTAAATAATAACCTGTTTAAAATATTCATGTACATAATAACTTATATCTAACATGTTATTAAGTACGGTATGTTCAATAAATATTTATCGCTACATTATCATGTTTGATTTTTAATTTAAACCTTTTAACCTGTTTGATAAATAACAGAATCAAATTAAAAATCAGCAGTGGTTATGTTATTAATTAAGGTATAGGTCAGACAGTTGAACACAAGGCCTGTAATTTACCTAGGTTAATGCACTTAAAAATTCTGTCAACAAATTCCATCACACTGAAACTCTGAAGATGAATGCGTTTTATGGCTGAAGAATTGAGAAATATTGTTTAGTATTAGTGTCAGGAAGTCCTGTGTAGTGATGTATCATGGTAATAGTTCAATTTTTATTGTGTCAAGTGTAAATTTTACTGGATTATTAACTTAAATAAAATGACTATGCCCACAGTTATTACACTTTTAGATAGGTAGATTTAATTTATTCAAAACTATAAAGGCATACAATTTAAGGAAGTTTACATTAACTTTTATGTAACACCAAATATTTTTACCCATTAATACATTGGAAAAATTGCTAAAATCAGAGCAAAATAAACCTCTAACCCTAATATAAGATTTTAATGTTGAGGTTTTTATGTAAAATAATGAGATAGCAAAATTATGATAGGGGCTATTTTTGTTTTTGTAAGTTATTATGTTTTATACTATTGACTATACAGCATTCTAACAGACTTTTCATTCAATGTATTTTGTTTGATACCAAAATTTTGAAGGTATGCTGTGACAGAGGAGGTGCAACCTATCAATGCTGTAACTATTCAGTTGGATTCAAAGCTATGCATCGTAAACATAAACCAAAATTTTAAAATGTGTCATCCGTGGTTTAAAATAATGTTAGTAACTTACCGATTTACCTATCATATGCCACTTGTACTTCTTGTTTTCTGCGGAAGATCGTGCCACTGAAAATTGATTTCAAACATGCATATGATGTGAGAAGTCAATTTTTTTAAATTTACTGGCATATAGGCCTAGTCAATTTTTATCGGTAACTCAGTTTTTTTATTTGGACCATTAAGCTGGAAGTTTTTTTACGTTCTATCTTAGATTTTGTCATAGGTGTGTTTTAGTTAATTTATTTCAAAATTTTTGCTTCTTTACTTTCCATTTAATGAAGTTAACATAAAAAAATGATCAAGGTGTATTATTATTAAAGCGATTTGTGAAGTGTTTTGACATTCCAAAATCAACAAACCGATGTGGTCCCGAGTATATAGATGAAAGACCTTAGGATAGCGCCATAATAGCGTGCCTAAATTGGTCTCCAAGTAAAACTTACCAAAACCATCCTGTAATTATGCCTAAATAAATATTTCGTGGAATAAACCTCACTTCACAGGTATCAGACTCTCTTAAGGGAATATTTTCCCTTATCACAAGTAAAAAAATCTCTTAACCGTTTTGAGTGCTATAGAACAATATATCGTTGATCGTCTTTTTAAGCGGAAATGCTAAGCAACGAACGATAAATCAAGCCTCTCCTTTCATCCAAAAATTCGAAGCAACAATATATTGTCATGCCGTCGATATCAATATGGTGAGCGGGAATATCGGTTGACTCAATTGTTATTTTGAAACACCGATGATTTCATAAGATTCTCCTTGCGATCAAGATACAAAATATCGTTGTATAGCACTTTAGGATAACAAATTTTTTTAATCGAATTTTTATATCATTTTCTGAAGTTATATGAATTATTCCCCAGCACTTCTCAAAAGTTAAGTAATATTTTTCAGCACTTAAAGGATAACGAAAGGAATACTTTCAGATAAATATTATGTTCATTCACAACAGTAATAGCATTGAATAAAGTATTAATAATAAATAAAAATACCAATAAATATGACACCCCTTTGTACAGTAAGTGAACTGTTTTTCTATTAATTTTCTCTTGGCTACTTACGTGTGGAGTTCAATGGAAATTTTGACCCATTGCTTAAGCTTGGAAATAGAAAACCTCAAAAGATTATTTCTATATGAATCATTAGCAAAATTATTCAAATAAGAGAATTTATTTCCTTATATAAAGATTAATAAGCAGTAATAATAACTTTTGTGCTTTAACTTATTAACAATACAGGACAGAAATAACAATAGGCCTACTGCTTTTCAAAAATGCTTTTGTGAAATGTTTTAAAGTGGATTGCCTTTTAGGTACCTATATTTGTTTTTCTGGGCGTCAATGCATAATTTATTGGTAGATTAGTAATATCATACTTGATAAGTACTAATGTTATTACAATTAACATATACAGAATTACACACCAAGACAGCCTATTTATAACAGATCGGTCAAAGTTATTCTTAGGAGTTGCATACTTGTACTTTGAAACTCATGCTTGGCCCCAACAAATTTGTTGTACAAGGCGTTAAATGAATTATGCCTACCACCAGTATTAATGAAACCTTAAACACCCAAACTATCCTATATAAAAACTTGATTTATAGTAGACCCCTTGGTACCAGACCATAACTTTTTTATATGGAAAGTAACAATAATTATAAAATAAAATAAAATAAATAATGGGATTAGGAAGTTTTAAAAGAGAAAGACCTATAACATTAGACATCAACATGTATTATTTACAATTAATTTAAGTCTCATCTACACAATATGCAACAACAGTTTAATTCTTTTCTTTCTTCATTGGTGTTTTTATTCATGTGGTTTGTTCTCTGGGTCGCCTCGTTCTCCCTAAAAATGAATATTCATCAATCTTTAGACATTATAAAACTCTTTTCAAAAGACACATTGTGGATGACAAAATCAACACTCCTCCTTTCGGCCACTACTCTCTTAACCCTATCAACAACTTACCAATTCTTCGTCCTTCTGCAGCTTTGACCTAATTTCCTTTTCCTTTCGTAAAAAAATGGGGAACACGGCAAGTCCAACATTAGGATTTTAAACAAATCTAGCAAATCTAGGTTTTTTCCATTCTTAACACTTAAACTCTGCTGATTCACAACAATGCAGTTTATTTATAATGAAGTACAAAAACAAGTGCAAAAACCAAATTAGGTATGGCAAGACAAGTGACTATGTCCTATGGATCTACGAAACGCACTTGCCCAAAGATAGACTTTTCATGTGAACATTTTTAAGATGTGCACTTAATGTAAAATGTATCAAGAGGTCACATTTTTGTGAAATAGGCAGTGTGCGCCACTTAGAAAATGTTAACTAAACCTGGAACAAACTAAAACTTACCAAAAAGATTTAAGAGTAAATTGAAGCAACCATATAGAGATGTACATAGTTGTAAAAAACTTAAGAAGTCACTTGTTAAAACGCAAAATAAAACTTTACCCTAGCCTACCATTGTTTGTTTTCATGGCCTAAAGGCCTACAGTAGTCTCACTCTCAACCAGCCACCTTTTAACCAGGGTCCGCTTTAACTGGCCTTCCCGGGCTCAAAAAACAACATCTTTTTAACTAGCCATTTTTACCTCAACATTGCTTTAACCGGCCATGTTTCGCAAGAAACTTTGTTTTTTAGCTACTGTATCATTCAATTCAACATAATATCATGATATTTTCAAGCCACCTAAAATGTACTGTTCTGGAAGGAAGTGTATTTAATTGTAATGGCATAATTGTATTTAAGCCATATGAAATTGTAGGTTGGCATTTTTAAATGTACATCGGTTTAACCCGCTAAATCATTATTTGCTCGAGGCCTGGTCCCGAGTTGGCCGGTTAAGAGGGAGTCTACTGTACTTGGTACGCACACCTGGTATTTTGCCAGCATACATTTAGTATGTCATAATTGACTCTATGTCACAAAATGCGCCAATGTGATTAAATGTGATGTCAATGACATTCAATAAAGATATATGTATTATGCATTGTAATAGGGCCTAATACTACTTTGGCAGGCTTAATTGGTTTCCAATATTGCCCTGGCATCTGAAAAGCTAAAAATACAGTAAAGAGTCAATTTTCCGAATGTCAGTTACGGTAACCCCAGAATGACATGTACTATTCACTGGTCAGTACTTCAAAATAAAAATTTTGAAAAGACAAACATAGAGCAAGTAGCCTATATTTCCAACAAATAACCAATAATGATATTACAAGTAAAATCATAAAGAATTACCTTACTAAATTAGACACGTTGCTTAATGGGGTCTTCAAGGTACAGGTTTCAAATTAAAATACACGTTCTAGATTAATATAAGCTCAGCATTTAACAAAATTAGTAGGCTAGTGTTTTAATAAAAAATTATAAAATTCGCATATAAGCTAATTGTTTTATTACGATTAAATTGTGGTTGCTTTAAGCATCTAATCTCGAAATAGTGTGATCATATGTGAGTGAGAACGATGATTTGGTCGAGCCACATCCATGTGGCTACGTTTTATTTTGGATGGAAGACCGTCCATAACCTCTAAATTTTTAATATGTTTACTACAGTAATTTTGTCGCAGATAAAGTAGGCAACGATTGTATTTTGCCTTTAAGCCACTCATGAGATATTTAAAACACTCGTGGCTAAAAGGCCCTCATAAAAGAATCGCTGCATAAACTACTATTAATAAATATTTCCGGTATTACTCGGTTTAACCAACCTTTTTAGTTATCCGACCGTAGTCCGGTCCCGTAGAGGTCGGTTAAGAGAGCTTCTACTGTATTCGATGTACAACTTTCCGGTGGTTATAAATCGTAAATGATTTTTGTGTTTAATATTCAAACAATTTGGTTATCTGAACCATCCCTGGTAACAATTGCTTGGATAATTGACACTTTACTGTACTTCGATTTTTGTTAATCAGAACATCCCTTTGCCGCTCCACAGTTGTGATTTATTTGGCGAGTCATTGTATGTGTGATTTCTTTACTATAAATTATCTTTAAAAGTATTCCCTACATATTAAGCAATAAAATGACGAACTTATAACCACCCTAGCGTGAAACTGGCTAAGTATGGTACATAGTATGGCAGGCCTGTGTCGCGACCGAGGGTGGAAATTCATTCTGAATTCCTAACAGACATAAATGTCTATTGGGAATCAGAACTCACAAGATGTTCAACATAGATACTTTTTGCTGTGTTACCGTAATAAAACCCACCAATGGGCGCAACAATATTGAAATGTCATTTCGCACAAGCTAAAGTTGCTTATGCAATAAAAAAATTAAAAAATCATTCTTTTAAAAAATTACCATATGTACTTAAAAAATTAAATGGGATTAATTTTTATGCATATAATAAATACAGAATGCTATAGTATTTTATCTAAGTATGCCTAATGTCTTAATAAATATGTAAGGAGGTTCAAAGAATTAGGCGGACGTGAAATAAGAATATATAATAATATGTTAATTAGAAGTTAAATTCATCATAATAATCATAATAAAAGAGTACATTTTGTGTTACCGGTGCTGTATTAATTTGTAACTTGAAACAATATTGTTCACATCAGTCATCTACCTTCATACTGTTTTTATTAAGTTTAAATTCACAATGTAAATATGGTATTGCAGTTTTTTTTATTCTTAAATAATGTAAAATCTATAATTATTTAATACTCTAAGGGAATTTTTTTTTGTAATTGGACTACTCCTACAATTCTCGATCAATTTTCAAGTTTTTGGTGTCATTGAGTGAGTAGTGCTTGGTCTGTAGTTGTTTCTGCCAAAAAATAATGAAGATCGGACTTAAAATAAGAGAGCTAGGCTATTCATCATTTAAATTGGAAAATTTCCCACTAAAATAACATTGTGATAGGATTGAGCGTTTTAAGCATCTGTTAATAAAGCTGTAAAAACATGAATTTTTGGGTGATTATTGTTAATCACAATATTGGATTGGTC
This sequence comes from Neoaliturus tenellus, assembly GCA_030545055.2. Classification (NCBI taxonomy): domain Eukaryota; kingdom Metazoa; phylum Arthropoda; class Insecta; order Hemiptera; family Cicadellidae; genus Neoaliturus; species Neoaliturus tenellus. The sequence continues at coordinate 44,626,548 of CM061535.1, read as the reverse complement.
CGGTGTAATTGATTTAGAACCAAATGTAACATTTTTAGCAATGACAGTTCATAGTTAAATTGAATTGCAACAAGTACATTAAACTTAGTTATTTGAAGTGTAGCACTACACAGTTAAAAGACTGCACTCGAAGTAATGATTCTAACATTATACAACTCTATCGTCGCCTTCCAGGCATAAGGTCGTATCTAAAAAAATGGATTTTTAGGTTACGACAGTTTTTGAATCTCCCAGACAGCCTCTACACATCACACGAATCGTCGTATGTCTATCCCTCCTAGTTTAGAAGATACAGGCTATGGTTTATGAGTCATATCTCAAAAAATTGTAAATTTAAATCAGACGAAAGGTCGTATCAATTAATGATACCGACTGTTTGCCTGATACAACCCAGTCAAAAAAGGCGTCGTATCTCAAGATACGACTTTTCGTCTGAACTATAATGTTGACCTTGCCTAGTATAACCTTGCATAATGTATTCAGGCAAACTGTCGTATCTTGTTTATATATATAATTTTCAAAGTATATATATATATATATTTCCAAATCTCTTAGCGTGTACTTTAAAGTTTAGGGTGTCATGCATTACGAGCCTAAAAATAAAGTTTCTAAGTTCATTCGTTTAGAATCTCTGAAGCAAAATGTAGGTGTGGTTTTTGTTTTTCTGCTCTCCTGAAAAATCATTGAAAATGAGATACGACCATATGCCTGGAAAGCGACGCTATATTGTATACACCAGGAACGCTCATACAAGACAAAACTCGAACCAAAAACTGCTACCTGTGTTCTAAAGGGCAGACAAAAACGCAAAATGAGCATCTAAAGCTTTTGTGTGCGCGCTTAGGCTACTTACCTACACGCTCCTCTACGGATGCTAAATTTATAAATTTATTAAAACTTATAAAATAGTTTTAAAGCCAAATGCTGGCTGATTATAAGAGCGTAAATATCTTAGCCATTACATTTAATTAGAAAACCCCATGACCAAAAAACATACGTCAAACAACTAAGACAGGAAAAAGTTATTAAGCGTAAACTTTTTTTATTTGTTGGTTAGGAAAAAACTTGCAAGCTACAAAATTGTAGATAATGAAATGGACTTTAATCTTTAAATTCAACATTTCTTGACAAAGTGAACAGTAAAATGAAGAAAATGTGTAAACTTGTGCGTGGCGGGTCGCTGAGGATTTCAGAGAATTGCGTCTTCATTTTCAATGTCCGGAATGATATATAAGCCTATTTAGAAACCCGTTCATCCAATGTGGAGTGTTTTTACTTATTCTCAGTACAAATTATTTAATTAAGCTATTTATGTTAAATAAACATGTTAGACAAAGATTAACGCACCCGCCTAAACAGTTATTTAGCAATGCAGTGGCATAACACGGTGTTGCATAGCCTTTAATGCAGCAGCAAGAGGAAAACAATTGACTACTGCTTTGTGCTCAATTATTAGACAAACTAAAAATTATTACGAAAAAAATTTTAAATGTAAACTTTTTAGATCAACTTATAATCTGAAACTTTGCCGCTGGAAATTCGTTCTTAGCCCAAAAATGAAAAAAAAAACTTTCTTGTTTATAAACTTTTTCATGTAACGTTTTCAAAAGTATTTGTTTTCTTATTTTTGTAATTTTATAATATTTAATATAACTTAGGACTAACAAATATTTTTATACCGTCAGAATCAGCAATTTATGCAAATTAAGAATAAATATACGGTTCAATTTATGTATTGTGTGTGCGAGAAACCAGCATGTAAATGACAGTGTTCGCACTGCCAGTATCAGTAATTTGGTCATTCTTGCCTGTCTTCTTTCATAAGGTGGCGGGGTCTGATAACGGTGTGAGCGTTCTAGATGTACATATAGATTTATATGCTTAATGAAAGGCACTTTAAAGCATAGGTAGAATATCATATTTGGAAATACAAATTTAAATAAGTAGTTATTTTGGTAACAAATAACCTAAAATACATTAAGTAAAACATACCGTTTCATCCCTTCACTGATTTTGGCTTGTATCAGTCGCTAACACTTGCAGGAATAAGAATGATAACTTATCCTTTGTAGTGGATCCAAAGTGTTCTCAAGCATGCGTCTGGAATACAAACATAAAACTCAGTAGACATGTAATATCCAATTTAGGACAAGAATAAAAGTTACAAGATTCGTATTTCAAAAGATGAAATGTAGGTCTAAATCTACATCCCTCATCAGCGCTGTACTAAATTTAGATAAACAATGTGTTTAGTCATTTAATGGATAAGGTATTACTTAACTGTTATGTAGTATTCAGCCTCTTATTTGTGATGTCTTATTTTTACAGTACTTTTTTGTTGGCTCAGCCCACAATAGTATATTTCGTCACTAGTCCGGAAAGTGGTTGTTATCGGTGCAAGATCAAGTTTCAAGTACTAGGCGAAGCCGAGTACTTGAATTCGATTGAGCACCGATATACCACTTTCGGACAAGTTACGAACAGTACTTTTCCTCATACCACCTTTAATAAATTTACAGTTTGGATAAAAAATTAATAAATTTTAACCTAAATGTGAACAAAAATAAAATTCTTAAATTTTAACCATCTTACGTTGTTATTTGTTTATCTTGTATTTGAACTATTTACAGCTGTTATTAAAAATAAATTAAACTTGTTTAGTGTCCTGAAAACCACTGTTTCGCGGTCTAGCCCCGAAAACTTTGTTTACCAACACGTTTATCCAACCACCCACCGGGAATCAACTAGTTTCGATCACAGCTGACCGTTCCAAAAACAACGTTTATAGCAATGGTATGATGAAAAGATATAAAGAATGTCTGAAATAGGCCAGCCAGATTGAGCAAAGTTTCTTAAATAAAATTGGAAGAAACTTATATGTTGGTAGAATTAAAAACTGTCCTATATGAAAAGGGAATAAGGTTAGTACCTACTGTAGTATTATTACTGAATTTGTTATAGGACCACATTAATTATTTTAAGGCTGCACTTGCCAAAACAAAGCATACTTTGACATCACATTTACTTTAAGAATCATTACCTGTTCTTTTTACAAATATAACTTATTTTGCAATAGCCTAAGTAATCTATTGAGCCTAAAAGTGTGTCTAAGCCAGAGGTTGACAACCAAAAGTTATTGACTTTAGCCACATGAATATAACAGTAAAAGTTGATAACTTTTGGCTGTCAACCTCTATTGTAAACACACCTTAATATGTAAAGGTGTGTTTACAATAGAGGTTACCATATCATACAAAAACAATAGAATACTATACCATATCATTAGCAAAAATGTAGGCTAGCCTTTTATAAAAAAAATTTGTAATGGAAAGCCAGTAGTTGAAGTAGGTTATTCGGCTGTTTTCTTCTTGACAGCACTAAGTCTAGATTTAGTTGTTAGTAGTAATAATAGCAGGTAATAAATATCATTTTTTTATTTTCATTAAAGGAATGTGGCAATAACTTAGTCACATAAAGAATTAAGCCCGGGATGGTGTTACTTTTTTGTTTTGCCATCAATAAATAAAGCAAAAGATGTGTCCGCTAATATTTACCATGCGTCTGTTAACATGATAACTTTTTAAAGAAGCCTCCGATGTAGATAAAGTTTGGTAGAAAAGGCATCATCTATTTTAAAAATCAGTTCGCAAACCAATAATTGTATCATGGGAACGTGAATTTTAGGGTTTCAAAAGGTGAAAGGTGTGTTTTAGGGATTTTTATTCTCATTTTTTTAAATTTGACAATCTAAGCTATTTTAATAACTTAACAATTTAATAGCCTATATTTTGAATAATTAACTGAAATTAGTTACCAGTACAAAGAAAATAAAATCAAGTTTTCTGCTGTACCCATATAATTATTAAGGGAAATATAAAGAAACCTTGCCTTATATTGCTTATTCATCAACATACTTTTGATAAGTTTATTTGATTAGTAAGTAACTTAGCTTTATGCATTAAGAATTAACATTATTGCATGCGCCTTCCTTCACTAGGTTGTTGGTAACCCTTATTTTTACTTAAAAACTCCGTGGAAACAATACTACAAACTAAATCCCAAGCTATCTAATGCAAAATTGGTTTATTGTTTAAGAGAGCAAATAGATATATGGTGTTTGTTCTTAATTATCTGCTCAACTGTCTTCCTCATTCCTAAGATTAAAAAATTTATGTTTTGGGATTTGTAAACATAAACAGATCATTTATTTGTAATGGCAGCTTTGGTTGTGCACTTCAAATAGTACAGGTTAACACATTCACTGCAGCATGTGAAATGATTGACCTTCCCCCTATGCTGAAAAATTTTGCATAAAAACATGCCTTGTGGTTGCTGAATACCATCTGTTTGCATGAAAAGCGCTTCCCGATTAATTTTCTTTGCCAGCCACCATTTTTAAAATAGTACTCACTGGTGAGTGCTCAGCACCTGGCGCCCTCTCCTCTCCCACATTTTCCAGCCATATCAAAGATAACGTTATTTTAATAAAATGTAACTAAATTTTTCACTAATCAGAAAAAAGCACTAAAAGTTTTAAAAATGTATATACGATTATTTTAAAAGAGCTCTGTCATGGCACTCACTGGTGAACGATTAGCACCTCTAGCGTTGTCATTAATTTTGTCGACTGCAATTTAGAAATGTTTGATCATTGTCTATGTCATCTCTGGACCCATTGTTCTTTTATGGGATAAAGCCATAGTTTTACTTAAGATAAAACTATTATTATAATGTAGCCCTAAACACATGTAAAATGAATGCAAAATTTTGTAAAATATAATAGCTAGCAATACGCTTAGAGATGTTCGGAAACGGATTGCACAATTAATTAGACAGCCTGAGTCGTCCATAAAACGTGGGCAAAAGCGGCCCTTACCTCACCAGTGAACTGCCGCACAGCAACTGAATGAAGTAGACGATACAGGAACGCTCACCGGTGAGTGCGCAGCACGCAGAAAATAACAAGACCACTCACTGGTGAATGCCCTGCAGCAAATGTGTTAACAAAATAAGTTAATTCATCATAACATACAGTAACACCATTATACCAATAGTAAAATAATGAACCTTAGGTTTAGGCCTACTTAAAATGAGAGTGGAAATATATGCTTTATTTTATTGTGAGGATTATTTATTAGATTATTAAGAATTTTTTTTGTCTTGGGGTCTAACTGTAACTGGCTGGGTAGCTGAGTGGTTATAGTGCTCGTCTTTGAATCCAAAGGTTGCTGGTTTGATCCTAAGGAAAGTTAGTAGCTTTTTAAAGGATCGATTCCGGACCCAGTTGCCATTTGTCATTGGGCTAATTAATTAATGATGCTTTCTAACAACTGGTCGATGTTAGATAGTAATAAGATTGGGGTTTGGACCGTTCCCCGTAAAAACGTTAAAAAATGCCTCTGGCGTAGATAGACACAAAATACAAAAATACAAAATAACTTAAATAAAATTAACCATTGGAAATCCGGTGAGAAAGCGGATCTGTTACAACGAGTTTTATGATTGACATTGGCGATACAAGTGCTTTGTTATACTTGTATGACTCCATTTATATTATTAACTACCATACCCGGCATCTTTGCAAAGCTAACCAGAGGAAGTTAAAACTTCCTCTGGTTTTCCCCCTTCAGATGAGCTCGTTTGCTACGCTCACTTGCTGTCTCGCGACTCGCTGAAAGTCTATAATTTTCCTCTTGGTTTTATTATTACCGAAATCCGTTCAATACTTTAAGTGAAAACAGCTGTTTAAATAACTAATATTTCTAAATGTAAAAATATGTCCCAATACAAAAATGTTGCTTCCATAAGAATAACATGGTAACTTTGAAAATGTGAGGAACGGAGCCCTGTGGAATTTTCTTAACTTTTTCTTTCTTACCTTTTCCTGTCAATAACAAACACAAAAAAAAAAAAAAAATATATCAATCCAGCCGTTCATGTGTGATGCCATTACCAAAGAAATATTGATCCATTTTTATGTGTAGATATCTAGGTAGGCCTATGGTATGTAGGTGAAAGCAACATTGCAATCTTACCATTAAACTTAGGGCCCAACAAGTAATCAATTTTTTTTTAAGAGTTCTCATCATTCATTAGGCTAACTTATTGAACACTGAAAATGCTTCTAGGCTAGAAAATTAATGAACAGAAACAGACAGATAACTAAGTAAGTTTAGGCCTAACACTAATTTTGTAGTTTTTTGCTTCTATAAACATAGGCTACTGTACCATTCCTAAGTTATAAACTTAAACTATAAAATAAAATATCTGAAAGATAGCCAAACATATAAAACTTAGTTTGTTAGAAATTAGACAGCTAGTTGATGCTTCCAAATATGAATCAGAAAGGTATTTTTTGCTTTTGTATTGAGGGAATATGAGTTTTAAATGTTTCCAAACACCATTAATTTTGTTGTTACAAACATCACTGTCAATAAAAGTGACGGTTTACGGTTAGATTGTTAGGTTACATTATGATACATTTTTGTTAATGATTGTATTACGCACATCTTAACTCAAACGATTACAACTATCGAATAATCGAAATATCCAAATTGCAACTTTGATAATAACGGTGGAGTAGGATGACGAAGTTTCGCAAAAATTTGTAGACCCTACTTGTTTTTGTTACTGTATTTTCAGTTACTTGTTTGCAATGTAATTTTTTTATTGTCAAAAGGTTAGGCCTATGTTTAATATCTTAGAACAAAACTAAATTCGGGGATAAAATTGTAATAGTATCGTGGAATTGTATCATCCATAGTGTAGCAATATTAGGCTATCAAAAAATCAAACTTTTTTTTTTTGCCCTTGAATATTTATTCATTGGCAATGAATGGCATACGCCAGTATACAAAAAAATTACAGTGAAGTGATCAATACAATTAATCAATAACACATTTGAACAATACATTAATACATTTCAGCATTCAAGATGACATATTAGAAGAAAATTTACTTTCAAAGAAATTATTTAGCATTTTAACATTGATATAACGGTGGAGTAGGATAACAAAGTTTCACTTGATATTTTTAGTCAATGCCAGGCTAGCAAGGTAACCCAATAAAAAAGGATAACCTAAGGTCACTTGTTTAAAGGTAACTTAACCAAAAATCAAATAGCAAGACTTCACTAATCACTATTTTGAGACTAAATAATACTCTACATAATAACATTAGCTCCCAAGATATAAAAAAGAACTAGAGCCTATTTTATAATATTCTTTCAATAATATGACATATGGATCTGAAGGCATTTTACCAGTTTTAATCCACTAAGTTAGACAATGACAATCTTTATTGCCGTTTTCACATTGTTACATGTATGGCATTGTCACAATTTATAAACATGACTTAAAACAATAAAGTTCTATACAAAACTAGTTAATAGATTTCAGTTTGTTTATAAATTCATCTATGTCATAAACACTTAAATTGAACAATAAAGCTTTCAAGGTTGATTTGAACTTATTATGGTCTCATGGTCTTTTATGGTCTGATATTAGGTAGAGGAACAAAATATGAGATTGATGTAGGCCTAAATATGTAACTCAACTCTATTTTTAGCTAACCTTATCAGAGTAAAAAAACAATTAATTTTCCAAATAAAATGAAAATTTTAACAAAAGACTTGAGGTGTTTTTCAGCTCAAAATAATTGCAGGTTTAGTATAATAGAAAGTGATAACAGCTCCACTTACCTTGATTACAAAATTGATGTGATTTTCTTCCACCAGTCGAACTTAAAATACTCTCAGGTAAAAATAATCGGAATTTTCTGATTATGTTCTTTATCCTTTTCTCCTAGATGTATAAAATAAGTGAGGTTATGTTGATTAGAGCTAGCTTCAGACGACGGACCGCTTCATTTTTTTTCTGCGGCTGTATGGGCGGAGGTAACAGCTGACAATTGGCTTCTTCAAACAACTGGTCAATTGTAACCAACTGCCTCCGGAGGCCAAAAATCAAGATAGACATATATCAATTGTTAATTTTTGCCTCCGGAGGCATTTTTTAATGAATTTCATAGTAATAAAATGAGGAATATATCAAAATTTTATGGAATATAAAGGTTATTTATGTAATTAGAATTATATATTCAAATGTAACCATACTCATAAAGTTGAGTTTACTACCTGAAAATATGTGCTAAAGTTGGAGGCAAAAATTCAGGAATATAGCATTGGAGGCATGTACTCATAAATGATATATATATATAATATATATATATATATATATATATATATATATTAAAGCATTAGAGACAGGCATAGCTCAAGTCTAATAAATGTACACAAGGAGGGGAAGATGCACATGCTGACAAAAAAGGATATTTAGTGAAATCAACACTCGCATCGCACTATCATTGCGTTTTAATAACTTAACTGGGAACTACAATTTTTTTATAGTTACTCTATAAACTTATCAGTGACCACAGCAACTGCAAGTGTAATGGATTAGGTTTTGTTTGGATAAATTTTTATTGTAGTAACATGTTAAGATAAATTGTAATATCAGGATCCAACGATAGTTTATCATGGAGGCTGTCTTGCTTTCATTGAACTATCCGGTTCGGTTTCAATATAAAATATTGCAGCAAAATCTATTTATTCATTCCAATGCACAAGCTATTTTAAATTACACAGATAAACATCTCGTATTGATTCATTATAACAAATAAATATGCAATATTTACAGTGAACAAAAGTTAAGTACATATAGCAAGTAGACTTAATTAGTAGAAGTTAATGGATTACAAAATCATTAACTTTGTGATACTGCTGGCTAAAGCTTAATTTCAAATCATACACGCAATAAATTTGCCGTCTATAATCACGGCAACTAGGCTTGAAGGAACAACGGGATTGGTTTCCTTTTTTAAATAATATGAAAGTAAATATGTTTAGTTTTATTTTGCTCTTGGTGATATACAGGGTGTCCCTGAACTCTCTACCAACTTTTTCAGGTATTATTCCTGGGCCATAGTCAAAACAAGTCCCTATCCCTATCAAAACAAGTCAAAATATCATATTCAAAATTTCGAAAACTCAAAAGTTACTCGTATAGCCGCCATTTTGTTTTTTACACAAAATAATTTTTATTTCCGTAATGGATCATTGTATTAAGTTAATATTTGGCATGAACCTTCATCATAGCAATAACCATTTTTAAGAAAAAAATTATTTTTTTCTAATGTGTATTTTCAAAATGGCGGCCATTTTAAAATTTTAAACTAAAATATCTCAAAACCGGTAAATTTTATAAAAATTTTACTAGACACAAAAAAGTTGACAAATTTAATTATCTAACCAACGGTACCAAGTTTGTAAGGATCTGACAACAAATGACTGAGTTATTGAGATTTTTTAATTAAAATTACCTTAATTTGCATTAATTACAATGCAAAATCAATGTTTTTATGCATAAAAATCTCAATAACTCCGTTATTTGTTGTCAGATCTTTACAAACTTGGTACCATTAGTTAGATAATTAAATTCGTCAACTTTATGTTTGTAATAAAATATTTATAAAATTTACCGGTTTTGAGATATTTTAGTTTAAACTTTTAAAATGGCCACCATTTTGAAAATACACATTGGAAAAAAATAACTTTTTTCTTGGAAATGGGTATTGCTATGATGAAGGTTCATGCCAAATATTAACTTAATACAATGATCCATTACGGAAATAAAAATTATTTTGTATAAAAAACAAAATGGCGGCTATACGAGTAACTTTTGAGTTTGCGAAATTTTGAATATGATATTTTGACTTGTCTATGGCCCAGGAATAATACCTGAAAAAGTTGGTAGAGAGTTCAGGAACACCCCGCGTATAACATTTTTTTGTATTCTTCTAGGTCTAGGTTATTGTTAAAGTGTTTTCGGAAGCTTAAGAAAGTATAGGGTTCTTGGAACGCTTGTTATATTTACGAAGGTGATGTAGTATTCTTATCATCACTAGAATAGTCAACTGATACTTAACTAATTAATTCAATCAATATATACCGTCGAATATTTAGTATTTGTCTGGTACTAGCATATTTAATCGTTACGACTAGCATTGCCTCCTTCACCTTGGCGTTACTACTGGCATTAGGCCTATATCAACTGAGCCGGAAGAAGTTTCGAAGCCCTAACACTGGTACAATAAGTTAATGATTCTTACTTTTAATTATTCACTCATATATTTTGTTTTTGTTTTTTAATGAAAAACATAATTTTTTATAAAAAAGCACAGTATTTGTGTAGTTTATAAATTATGAGCTTACCAGAAATGCTTATAATTATTGTTTTTGTTATGTTACAGGATTTTTGCTTTGTTCTAGTTTATTAAAACAAGATGGGTAAAAGTTTGTGAAAGCAATAATGTCGTATACATTCTTAGACATCAGAAAAAAATTCTGGTAAAAGCTAAAAGATTAAAAACTAATGTTACTCAAGGGATATGTTTTAATGGTGGCGTTTGCGCCATAAAGTACGACATTGTCGGTGTCAACGATATTCATATTTTAACTTTTTTCCTGGTACTAAAACTATAAATTCTTGACAGCAACATTTTACATTGAACACGGGTGGCAACGCGACGGTCCAGCTGTTAGTCTACTGAATTTGCTGTTAGTCAGGTTTATTTACAACTCTCCCGCGCAATTTGACAACCGTAAAACTTACAATTGTAACTAAACGCTTTCAAGAACATTTATATTTAATATCTTCTTAAAATAAAATTAAAACCCATTTAGAGAATCCATTCAAAGATACTGTACCATATAATACTACGTTTTTAGAAATTAAGACATTTTGAAGATTTTCACAAAATTTTAATTTAATTTTCTACAAACTCTTTTATTTATTATTATTTTTAAATTGGCTATAGAATTTGGTCATCCAACTGTCATACTTCACGTATAGCCTAACTGAGGAAAGTCACAAAATACCATATGAATAAGCAAGTATGATATACCTCGTAATGATATATACCTGTAAGATCCTAAAAGCTACTGTAATGGCTTTACACATATGTTTTTTATTTAATATTAAAAAAAAGTCAATTTCAAATAAAAACGTTTTCAAACGTTTAAATCTGTAATAGAACGTTAGCAAATCTGTAATAGAAATATTAAATGTCAATATATGAAATTTAAACTTCATGAAATTTAAATTTTACCTTTTAAAATCACTATACCAGTGTAGTGCAAGTTTAGGATATTATTTCTTTATCAGTTTTTAAACTCTTACAGTTAAATTATAAACCCGCACTAGGTAGTTTGACATTGACATTTTTAAACTACTAGTAGGCCTACTAGGGTTTTTTGTTTGACCTAGATTATTCTTAATCAGACTTAAGAGTCATCTTCACCTTTGGGTTAGTAGCGCTGTTGTCAACTTTAACCTAACGGCTTTTGGGCAAAACATGGATTTTATTTCTCTGTTTCGGACACCGTTTTCCAACCGATTTTCTTCAAACTTGGTTGTTTAGTTGAATAGTTATATTCCTTCCCTCATAACTTAAACATTTGAAAATATGAAAATATAACTCTCAATGACGTCGCAAGGTATAACTTAACAGTAGTGTGTTTTGGTTACTTCTGGACCGGAAGTCGTGCCATCTGCCCGAGCAGCTGCTCGAGCAGATGGCGTCAGATGCTGGGGTGCAGATGGCGAGAGCATATGCCCTGAATTTGAAGTAGAAGTGGGCATGAATTAAGAGTTAATTTAAAACTGAAATTTAACAGTTATAACTGGGGCTTGGAAAGTATGTCAAGGTCATCCAGAGTGAGTTTTAAAAAAGCCTATCCAACTACCACCAGAAATAGTTCAAAGTTGAACTAGTTGGTGATAGTGGGATAGGTTGAAGTAACTTTTGAATTTTATTTGTGAACATACAATTAATGTGCAACAGCAGAGTTTAAACAAGTTGAACTTTTGTGATGAACTACAGAGTTGTAAATGCAAACACCAACGACGATGAGAAGGTAAACGCAGAGTCCCCAGATGATGTATTTGAAAAGCTTGAACAAACGTAACATTTCGAGTTGGTTTTCCCGTTCCATTTCCAATCGTTTAATTTCCAATTTCAATTTATCCTCTTCCATTCTAGTTATGAAGGGAACTTCATCCATTATATCCATCATGATTGTGTTAGTGTTTGAAATTTTAAAACAAGTGATGTTGATAGTTCAAAAGTCGAAGACGGAATGAGAAGTGAAAGCGAGAAATGTTAGTTAAATAAAGAAGTGGTGGGGGGAGCGAAGAATTATAAAGAAGTGGTGGGGGAAATATTTTGCTCTTCGTTATTACCATCAGTAGTGTCAGATGGTGCAGGAGTTAGATTTAGTAAACTGTCTTCGTCCGAACTTTCAACTTTATCACAAATAGGACAATCGTATGTTATTTCCAAATTCATTTTGATGGTTGTAAAATTATCTACAAGTTCTTGTAAAATATTAAAAATGTCTTGTAACTCTTCTTTAGAGTTTATTTCAAAACTAGAATTCATTCGGGTCAATGGAGAGTTGTTCATTGTTGGAGAGTCGGTGATGGAATGAGGATCGGCGCATAGGGAGGGGGTTTATATAATGGCGACCTTGAGCTTATGATCAAATAAAGCGGTAAGTTCTTCTTCTTCATCTTTTAATTCAATTATTCTAACTGAATTAGTTGTTTCGTCTTCCTCACTCTGTGATGATGATGATGAAGAAAATAACTCACCAGGATTTAAATATTGAACCACAATTCTGAACCACCTCATAGGATATTTGTCCATGATGGAAAGTAAGTTTTGAAACAATTCTTCCATCTCCTCCCTCTCAGTTATTATATGTTCAAACTTGATAAATTTTGCTTCCATGTTGTTAGTTTGAGTGTTGGAAGTGAAATGATTTAAAGTTGAATATAATATTATATAAAAATTACAACCAGTAGTGGGGGAAATCTCAAGGTCATCCAATTGAAGTTTTAAAAAAGAATATAAAATTGAAATTACACATTTGATGGTTCTACAGGATCGGAATACCAATCTGACCTGTATTTACATTTTTTTATCATGCATGTACAAAAATCATCTGTATGAACCTTGGTGCGTTGACAATGAGCAAGATCGAGAGGGTGAAATTTGAAACATCTTTGAGGACAACATGTATGAAAATATCTCGATTTGTAAATTTTCAAAGTTCGCAATTCCGGTGGTGGTAGTTGTTTTGTTTTGCATTTGCAGTAACAAGATCCGAAGAATTCACATTTAGTACAAGCTAACCCATCCACCATCATTGGCCCTAAATCTGTACATTGTTGTTCACAACAGTAACGAGGTTTGTACTTGTATTTTTGCTCTTCCATGTTGACGCTGCGGAGTCCAGTGAAAGAATAAGAGTGTATAGTGTTGAATAGTGAATTTTATGTACTGTGAAAAGTGGTGGGGGTAATTTCAAGGTCATCCAAATGGAGTTTTAAAAAATTATACCTTACAAGTGTAAGGATTATTAAAATTTAGGAAGTTTGTTTCTCTTTGTTTTCTTCAGACTTTTTCTCTCTCTCCGCCTTAGCCATAGCAACAAGTTCTTCTGTTGATAATGGATGTACTTCAGGAAATTTTAAAATTAATTTAGCTTGATATCCTTCTTTAGTTAATACATCTAAATCTTGGGTCATTTGTTTAACGGTGTTGTAGTCTTTTCCATAGATTTTTCCATCAAGTTGAATCATCATTCTGTACAACATTTTCTTAAATAGGTCTTGTCGTGGTGAGAGCTGAGAAGCAAATGATTATTTATACAAGTATCACATCCTTTTTATTAACTCACATTGATCATGTGATTCTTTAGTTGTAGTTTTGTCTGTCAAAAGTTATTCAACATTGGTAATACTTTTGGAACTTGATGTTATGTTGACCAGTTGGCGATGAAGAAGTTGTAGGTTGTGTAGAAATAAATATTTCATCATCACAATATTTTGTTTTAGTGAACATCCTTGTATTAGTAGCACTAACATCAACAGTTAAGTGATAACCACCGGTAAGTAAAACTCGCATTTCGTTGGTTAAATCTTCGAGTTGTTCAAAAGTTGTAATGGTGTTGGTATCATAAGATGCACACTTGACTTTGAGAGACATCTTTTAGTTTTTATATTAAGCGATAGAGTGAGCGAGATGTGTACGGTACGAAAGGTAGTTGTAGACTGATGAATTTTACAAGTAGATTTTTGCTTTTATAATCACACAAAAGTGGGTCAAGGTATCCCGTGGAATTTTTAAAAAAAAAGCAACATATTGTAATGTACAAAGACATCACAATATGTTGCTTCTTTTAATTTTTTTTGTTTTTTCTTTATATCATATTTATTGAAAAACAATTACAAACAAATAGTTACAATGTTATGTACAAACTAATCAGTAGTAGGTGTTACATGAATAGTTAGTTCAGTTGAGTTGTTTCCACTTGGTCCGTGCGAAACCAAATAGAGTGCGCCGGGTTGAACTACACGAAGATCTTCATTTTGAAGAAGTTGTACAAAGCGTCTTGGTAGGAAGATCTGAAATTTTGGTTCATCACCAACTGTATATGGAGCCTCGCTTAATGTGCAATTAATAGCATCACCTACTGAAGTTTCCATTTTCTTAATCGTATGAATGATGTAGTGTTTTTCTTCTTTTAGTTCAGAACATTTCTTTGTAGGTAGAATTGATGATTTAGAATGAGCGTTGAACTGATCAACTAAACTTTGAAGTAAGTTCTGTGATGCCATCTTGATGTTGTTGTTAATCTTCTTGTTAATAAGAATGTCCGTCGGAGATGTTGTCTCTTCGGAGGTTAGAGTAATACTCATGCTGCGTCATGGTAGCGCTCTCGCTTTTATAATCGACACTACCCCCACTACTGACACTACACCCACCACTTTGTTGAAGGAAATTGTTCAAGCGGTAGGCATTCTTTAAAGCGCACTGCGACCTTCGATGTTTAAAACTTTTTGATGAAATACAAAGTTCGTTGAAGTAGCATTGGAAATCTTTATCAATTATTGCATTAATCACTTCGTTGCTTGTAAATGATTGTATCCAATTTGCTTTTTCCAATCCCCTTGTGTAGATAATTTTAAACTCTTTGCAATAATGATTCATAATGTGCGGCATCATGTTATAATTAATGAAACCTTCATCCCATCTTAAGTTGTGAAAATGTTTGTTCAATCATTTGTTTGTAACTTTCGCTTTAGTTGTTAGTCTATTAAATGGTACTGGAGGTTTGAACAAATAATGATAAACTACTGATGTGTTCATGTCCAAGATTACTAATTCTTTAATAATAAAATTACCATCATTTCCTCGGAAAGCTTGAAATTCAATTATACCTCTTTTAACTTCCATTATATGTGGCGCATTAGAAAACGAAACCCGTTTATTCATGATGAAGTCTTACTAACAACTGACTTAAAAATTGAATGAGCCGATGTTTATAACAGACAGGATTGTTCTTCTTCTTTCACTTCTTGTGCCACTTCATCAATATTAAAATTGGTGTGATAGTTGTTTAATTGTCTCCACATTTCAACTTCTTGAGGTATTCTATTAAAGATTGAAGTATCCACGGGACCGTATAAAATTGGAACAAAAGGTTTTTTGTCCAATGTATCAATTAGATAGTCTTTAATTATTGCACTTGAAAATATTAGTTGTTTCAAATATCTGGTGACGGGACCGGTAGTACAACTTAAAGTGTAAAATTCTTCTTTAGTGAAATATAATTTAACATTATGTGTAGTTAAATCTCTGAAGCGAACAATTTGTCCTCCACGATGTTTTACTATATCAACTTCAATATTTGATTCCAATAAACTTAATCTTGTTCTTCTTCCAAATGTGTTGTTACTTAAATAGCACTCCAAAAGATGTAAATGTTTCATGAGAGATTCCCAAGTAGTTTCACTGAAAGTAACCATTTTGTTTCCATGATTTAAAATAACAATTGGTGAATAATCCATTGATTTTAAAATTCCAACTGATATACTTTTTGTCATGCATGAAGAAATTGGGTAGATAATCCGAAGAAATACTTCTGTTAAAATATTGGTTGTAATGTTAACTTCAACCTTCTTCCTTTTTACTTCTTTTTCAGCTTTTTCTTCTTCTCTCTTCTTATGTTTGTTGAATTTTAGGAACTCGTCCATTTCTCGTTCAACTTGTTTTTCTATATCTGAACTATTATCATCCATTAGAGGTGTATTTTCTTCTCCGTTAGTAGAATTCATCTTGCGAATGATGTTTCCCATACGACGGTTGAAGATAGAATGAAGTTTCTACTAATTATTTTCTCGCTTTTATATTTTTCGTAAAATCCTTGAAATTTATACAATTACATAATTGTTTGTTTTCAACTTGTCTTTCACAAATGAAATTCTAACCTCAAAAATTAAAGCAGATAATTCTAACCTCAAAAATTTGCAGTTGTTGTACAATTCTTCTTAAAGTACATTCTTCACAATTCCGGTCAGCGGTGTGTAAGTAACTATTTTATCATGTAGAATTAGACAGTATGCCGAAGTTCCATGCGCTACTGGTTCTTCAAATTCCATTTCAATTTTTATATCCACACTTGATGATTTTACCGATTCATTTTGTTTTGAACAATCGATTACAATTATTGGAGCCTTGGAATAATACTGGTCAGGTGATAATAGTGGTGTATTAGTCTTTCCATAATATGACGATTGAAATCTTGCATACATATCGTATAAAATGGAAAAACGTTTTTTGCTGAACATGACATTCAAATTGTCATAGGGAAAGAATTGAGAGTTTAGGAAAACTTTACAATTCTTTATTTTACAGTGATCAAATTGACCAGCATTTGCAGTGATAACATCTTTTCGCTTAGTTTGAAAACCGAGTATTATGTACCTTGCTCGTTCCAAGTAAGTTGATGTCTTGACGGTCCATGTTTGTCGTTCTGTCTGAGGTAGTGTAGGGTATTCATGAAATTCCCAACTTCGGAATGGCATCACAATATCACGGTCAGATTTTAACTTTCTCAATAATAGGATTCTATGTTCATCGGCCAATCTTACATGAGGTACTCTCCAAACAACTTTATCCAACTGTAGTTGCCATTCCAGTTTATCTTCCGTAGTTGCAGGGTCTGCAAGTATTAAGTCCTTATTAGTTGAAGATCTGCGTAATACTAATTCTTGTTTGACATTTATTATTACCCGTTTGTAATCTTCAGCGAATCCCAAAAGCAATCGTAAAGGTACATGAAAATCAAAGTGACCGTTGGAAGCTGGTGTTATAGTGTCTTTATCGGGGGCAACCCATCCGGCGGTGACTATTGAATTCTTCTCATGCGGTGTTAATGATGTTAATCCTTTCAATGTCGTTGTTAAACCAACCTTTTTTGTTGAATCAACCGTCACCCCTGATATTTCATATCTTATTTCATCAAAAAGATATGCCATCTGGTTATTTATAAAAGGAACTGTTGAAGCAGTTTTTCCATCCAATTTTAATACCCGTCCTTCGATGTACAAGTAACTTTCACATGGTAACGTGTAAATATCTTGTTGTTGAATGGGAATCCTTATTTCATCGTTATTGTTTAATTTTGATGAAGTGTAAGGGTTGTGCGTGTGATATTCCTTCTCCCATAGTGTTTCGTCGAATGTTGGTCCTTGAGATATATCCAGGATATCCATCGCTGTTAAGTTTCAATCCAATCTTCTGTAGAAAACGAATGTTGTCCGATGTTAACTCTTCCAATGTCGAGGAGCTACTGAGCTCCCGACTCTTCTGTTGTGGTTTAAATGATAATCCCATGTTGACTTTTATGTTGCTGCTCTAATGTGTATCCGTATAGTAATTGTTTCTCCTCTAAAGTCAACACTATGACCGTCTTGATCCAATATGTTCAGTACGATGTCTGAAATGAAACTGGTGTTTAACGGTAGGTATATCAAGTTTTGTGGCTTCTCAACAATTTTAAAACCGGGAGCTACTGTTGGATAAAATGTATGTAAAATATGTTGATTAACTCCATCTCTATACGATCCGTGTATAATGTTGCACGTGACATCGATACTATTTACTTTCAATATTGTTACAGTTGAATCACCTGAATGAGTAGTTCCAGGAGTTAAGATTTTCTTTTTGGTATCTGTAAATCCAAGTAAACTGCCAATAGAGTTTTCCAAGCCAACATCAATATAATATTTGGAAGTTATTTCTGCTTTTAAAGTATTGTTGTTTCCTTTAACGGTGATATTGTCTTCTCCAAGTTGTTTCTGTAATAATTGGTTTATGTCATCAATTTCATATGCTCCAGTAGGAAATGTAATTATTTTCAATTCTGAGTATTTTCCTGAAGCATCCTTAGTTTCATAATAATGTAGTAAATTGTTCTTTCCTTCCGTAACATTGGGAATTGAGTTGTAGGTAGTCAAATCAAGTAATGCCGCTTCCCATAATCTTTCCTTGGATAGACGCAATGCTGGGAACAGCGTACTTTTCAATGTGGATGAATTTCCACTCAGTGACACTGTATACGATGACATCTTAAAGCTGACTGACACTCTTCGCTAGAAACTCCAAACATAAATGCCCACATATTTCAGTATTGTTAGGTTGTTCTCTTTTGTAATTGTAAAAAATGTTTTTGGAGTTTCGAAAATAATGTTGCAGTTCTTTTGGCGGTGGTAGATTGCCAAAACTGTCAAAGTAGTAAATGGTTTGTCCGAGTTTTTTATAGCATACCCAATGAGTGCCTGGACCATAGGTGGAATCCAAATTTACGATTCCAGTTTCATTTTTCCATATTTTAGTTGGTAATGCATCTTTCATAAAAACTCCTCGAAAGAATGGTATTTTCAAACATTTTACATAATCATTTAACTGATGATTTGTTAAGGCTTTATTTGGAATTATCAATTGATTCTTCTTATTTAGTACACACGGTACGGTTTTAGGTATAAACCTGCTCCGTTTTTTACCATTTGCCAAACAGAAGTCTTCTTTACATTTGCCTTGCGAGTTCTACGACGCCCTTTTTTAATGTTTCCACCTCTTTTGGGAGCGCCTCTCTTTGTAGGTCTTCCTCTGCGTCTTCCACCACCTAACTTTGCTTTCGTCTTCATGGTTGTAGTTACTGCCCAAGCCGCTGCTTTTTCTGCAATACTTGCGTCACTTGATTTTACTCTTTGCCAAGCTTTTTCTGCTAGAATGTTATCCGCTATTGATCTATTTGTTGAATCTTTATACTTTGAATATGCTATATCGTGTTCTTTGCAAGCTTGATCTAATTTATTAATTCCAGGATCTCCTCTTGCTAAACGTTTTGCCAACTTAGTTCCAGGTCCACAATATTGATAACCTCCGGGCAGATGTAATTCGTATGGTAAAGCGTCTATCGCTCGATTCACAACAGCACCAATTGGAATCCGTCTGAGCAGGGATAATGCAGCTGATGTTATACCACGTCCTTTCTTGCCAACGTCTTGACGACGACTGAACGATGAGGTCTTCATTATGCCGTTTTATATAACGAGCGTCTTCACTCCATGAAATACTTTATGATAATGAACACTTTTTATATATTTCATACTTATATATTGGCGAGTTTTACTAATACTTATTGATAATTGCATCTTTAATCCATTGTTCTCTTTGATCATCTTGGATTTTACCGTGATTCGGTTTACTAAGCATATGATTGTGCATGTCTATAATTACATTACCCATAAGGTTCATTACATACTCCACATTAGTAGCATCTTTGTAATCTGTAGGATTCTCAAGATCTGTGATACGTTTACCATTACTTGTATACACAGATGGATCGTCATTAGAGGTTGCTATAACTTGATTAATAGTAGCAACATCATTCGGAGCTATTCCTGCCGATATGTTAGATATTCTTCTATTTTTTCCATCATATACGTTATTTATTTTATCTCTAACTATAGTTTGTTTTACAACAACACAATCCTGATCATCTTTACCAGATTTAACTTCGGTTAATCGTCTGCCTCCACATATAAAGTTAACACCAGTAGCTGATAGTTGTGGTACTTGTTTTAAAATAACAGCATCATGTTCTTCCGTGCCTAAATTTATATTTGACAATTTTTTATTTTTTCCATCCCACTTGTCATTTTGTAGTTGTAGTAAGGTAAACTTTTCACTTCCTTGCATAAACTCATCACCTTTCTTTGACACTACTTGATTTTGTTTAACAAAAGTGGATGTTTCTTTTTTTAAGCTTTCATTCATTTGTTTCACGGTAGCAGCATCCGATGGAGTTGAACCATCTTTCAGATTGGACAACACTTTTCCATGACAATCAATAACAGCATCATTATATAAAATACAATTATCTTTAATATATTTTATATTAACACCATCACTTTCTTCTTTAGGATATCCAATATCGTTTATAGTATATTTATAAAAGGAAAATCCATCCTTTTTCTTTTCTGGTATTACAGAGTGCAAATAACGCTTATTGATTGTATCTGTATCATCGGTTGTGTCTGCCACATTAGTTATTTTATAATTTAAAGCATTGTACATTTTTCCACTTTTAGTCTTTTGCAACAGTAAAGCGTAATCCATCGCAGATAGCAAATAGCCTTTATTAACAACATCTCCATTGTTGACTGGTTTTGCAACATTAATAACCCTGTGAGATTTTGCATCGTACAGTTGGTTGTTGTCAAGTTTTAAACTTGTAGATGTTTCCTCCTTTACTGTTTTTAAATTTGTTGCATCTCCATCTTCTTCTGGATCTTTAACAAACTTTAAACGTTTATTATTTATGTTATAGTCACCTTCGGGTGTTTGCGGTAATCCACTTCTTTTTCTGTTTTCTCCAACTTGCACTCCTAACGCGGAGTAACGTCCGAACTTGTCAACGCTCATGTTAGAACTGACACATTATATGCCTGCAACTCTTATATATCCGCGGACGATTATACAATTATGCCGCGATTCCTGAGTTCGTCAATCAGAGCTACCCATTCATTATTTAAACCTGTATGACCAGCTTCCATGGCTTCATGCAATAGTCTCATTCTATCAACCAATTTATTGATGTCGTTGTAGTAAATCACATTTGTATTGTATAGATTTTTCATCAATCCTTTACCAGATGTTGAAGTATCTCCTTTACTCTTTTTACCATGTTGTTCAAGAAGTGATAAATCCATAAGTGATAGAGATTTTCTTTTCAGTGGTTGTCTCACCGCTGGTGCAGTACGTAATGTTGGCAATTTTCGTGGAGGAAACAACTTTTTTATAACGATGTTATATTTTGTTGCACGTGAACGATTAATCATTCCATCCTTTAAGTAGTTTCTTTTATGAGCGTTAGTATTTTGTAGAATCTCCTTAAAAACACTTAAATCTTTGGATGAATATCTTAGTGGTATGTTTTTAAAAATTAATTCATATAATCCTTTTGTTCCTTTATATCTGTGCTCACCAATAATGATGTAATCATCTTGTGTTATTTCAATCTTTGAATCGCCGATCTTTAATTCATTCCCATCAATTCTTGCTCCGTATATGTGTGATCTACTCAAATTTGGGTTTGATTTCATGTCATGTAGCATTTTCATTATATATTTTCTTCCAAGAGGTCCATGTTGTAATATATCGCTACTCAATTGAGTTAAATTTGGAATAGATTGTTCTGCTTCTGGTATTAGCTGTTCTTCTTCCTTTTCAACAATTGGTTCTTCTTCTTCTTTTGTTTCTTCTTGCTCACTAGCACTTGTATATGAATCATCATCTTCTTCTTTTTTTAATGCTTGTACTTCTTGTTTAGAAACTGGTAGTAAAACATCTCCTTCATAACGAGGTTTACCAATAGTTTCTGATATCTGTTTTAAAGGTTCCGTAATAGGTTTAAATGTAGTCTCTAGAAATTCTTCTCTTTCACTTAAACCCATCCTCAATGCACGATTCTTCATCCTAATAGAATCACTGAGTGATTTGATTTCTTTCAATAGTTTTTCTTGATTCACCATGTTTACACTGTGAAGTTCAACGTGTAACTAGATGTAGCATCGGTAGTTCAACGCATAAATACAAATTTATCCAAGCCTATACGATATCTACCATTTTTAATATCTTCTTCCTTCATAATAACGAGAAAGCTATATTTCTCATTCCATGCTTTGCCACACATCTCTTTAAATTTTTCAAATGGCATATCCGCATTTACATGATCATTATATATATGCTTTAAATTTGTTTCATCTTGCTTGAAGATGATCAACATATTTGCATTGTCTCTTATAAGTTGTTTTGGAATTTTACTGTATGTTTGACCAATGTAAATGCTATCAATATTATGATGTCTTCCCATAGCAAAATAATTCCTTATTGTGTCATGATTTTCACAAGAAACATCGTCAAATATAAAAATAGAAAATGGTTTTGCTTCATTTGGTTGCATAATTGTTTCACTGGCATTAAACTTGTAAAAATTTACTTCAGGTACACTTGCAAGTACTTTATCCAATAATTGATATTTTGGTTGTTGCAATGATTTTGAAAAAATGTATATATTGTTAAAACGCAATCCTTTAGGATTAGTTATAAGGTTAAAAACAACATTAGTTTTTCCACAATTTGAAGGACCAGTTATTAGACATCTTATCGTATTTGGTAGTAATTCACCATGTTTTCCATGATTTAACTTATCAATGTCAACTGTCAATTCATCAATGTTATTGATATTAAATCGATCTTTTTGTTGTACAATCTCCATCTTGTATAAAGGTTAAACACACAATGAGCTATTAAACAACTATACTAAGTCTTTTGAAGGAATCCAAGAGTCTTCACTTTTATCAAACCCTAACCACCGGACTTTAACCATATCCTTTTTCCTTTGTAAAATCTTCTCGACAAGATATACATCACCGACTGTTGATTTCAACAATTCATGTCCGTAAAATCCACCTTGAAGTAATTCACCCTTGTTATCCTTTAATAAATAGGTTTCAGGTATAGTTGGTTGCACTTTATAAATTGTAAATACTTCATTAGTCCAATTTGGTAGATATCTTTTACTAAATACACCTTTGTATTTGCTTATACGAACTTTATCGTTGACCTTGAACTTCTTTGGTTGCAATTTTTCCAATTTTGGTGTTGTATTATTTTTAATGCGTTGTAATACAATTTTGGCATTAGCACTATTTACCTGGATAGGTTTCATACCAATGGTACGATGATATTTGTTGTTATACTCTTATAAGTTGTGGTAATATGTCATACCACACGTATGATCCTCTTTTTGAAAATTGTTTATACATCGCACCTTTTAATGTTCTATTGAATCTTTCAATTATTGAAGCTTTAACTTCAGAATTTGTAGAATAATGATTTATTTGATATTTCTTCATCAAAGCTCCAAAGTCTTTATTAAAATATTCTTTTCCATCATCGGTCTGTAGATGTTTAATTTTAAATTTATTTCTTTGTATTGTGGTTTCCATAGCTTTTGTAACACTTTTACCAGTCTTATCCTTCAATGGTAAAGCGTCAGCTATTTTAGTAAAACAGTCTATAATTGTTAAAATATATTTAAATCCTTTATTTAATTTACTGTGCGGTATCATTTCAATGAGATCAGCTTGATAAAGATCATTCATTCCTTTAATGATTGTACTTCTTCTTGGAAATCTTCTTCTTGCTGGTTTATGTAGTTCATTTACAATCTTGTCCTTCACACTTTCCATCTTCAGATGTTGCTTGTACACCGCATGTAAAAATACTGATCCATAAAATAGTTTATTCTCATTTATATAGTTTGAATATAGGTCAAGGCCATTTCATATTAGTGTAAAAAAGAGGGAACATGGCATTGGGCTTGCCATGTCCCCTCTTCTTTACGGAAAGGAAAAAGGAAGAAGGTAGAGGACGAAGAATAGGTTTACTGGTCGATAGGGTTTAGAGAGTAGTGGCCGAATGGTAAAGTATTAATTTTATCTTCTAAAATATGGCGCTTGTCATCTTTGTAGCTTAATGCCCACTTTGTTTGTTTGACACTAAAAAGTTGATGATTATAACTTCTAATAGTGTTGAACGTTGCAGTTGTTTCAACATTTTCAAACAAACGTCTTTTATAATGTTCAAACTGTACGTTCTTCTTCAGGAAAGAAGTTTTTATTCCTTTGGCCTTCTTCGTGACTTGATGTTCGTTCCTCTCGTTTATGTACAGTTGAAATGAATACAGTTTGGACATTAATGCTACAATTTCCATCATCGGCACACCATTTGTTTCATCTTTAAATTTTCCCAATACTTTCTTATTTCTGTCATAGTCGTAATTTGGATGATCCTTAGGATAATCGGAAAAGTCGAAATCATCTTTATATATAAAGGTGCGTAGATCTTCATACATGTCATTTGTTTTAATCCAGTAAATTAGTGCATCCGTGTCCATATATGCAATACCAATGTTCTCTCTTCCATAATAGTTAACCATCTTCTTATAATGAAACTCGTACATATGTGTTTTTGAAATATCCAAGATTGACATTCCAAGATACAAAGGACGATCCATTGTAACTGACTTCTTGTTCATGGAAATAACAACTAGATTTTCATTAATAATTATAGATGAACCAAAGTTTGGTTGTTGCACCAATTTCTGTAATTTTACTGGATCAGTTACCAATTTGATATCCTTATGTTTCCTTTTGTTTTCCAAAGTCTTGCCAAATATTGCGTTATTCATTAATTTGAAAAAATCTTTTTGAAAACTTGATGTAGCGGTGGCTCTTCTTCTTGTGTTGTTGTCGATGTAAGGTTTTAACCAACAAGATTGAGAAAATTGTAGTACTCGATTAATTTTTGTAATTCTCAATCCTAAGTCTAAAGCTTGTTGTATCATCCAGTAGTGTCCAACATATCGAGACTTGTCGGTTAAAGTCATCATTAATTTTGGCCATCTTCCAGTAGGGGAAATTTCAGTCTTCGGAAGAAGTGGTAAATCATAATGTTGATCATGAAGATGTTCAGGATATTCAAAATTAACATCAAAAATGTAACCAGTTTCACCATGCTTCGGTATATCCATTATGTTTCCAATCGATTCTGGATCTATCCATTTAAAATTATCATATGGAAGGGGATTCGACATTGCCCATCCGTATAAGTTATTTGCATCAAAATAACCCAGGAATGTTGTTGGTTTTGATGCATCATAATCGGGCAGATACTTGTTGTTCGCCTTGAAATGTCGTGTAACGCTTTGCGTCAATCCCCCTCGAACTCCTGACTCTAACATCATAACCATATCTATATCAGTAAGAAGTTGTATTTTACAATTTGTTTCTTTCAACATAGCTTGCCATGCTAATCCAGGTGAAGTGTACGAATGAAGAGGGTCCAATCCATATGCCGCAAAACATGTATTTCTAAATTCTTCCATTATATCACATAGTAAAGTTACATCCAATTTAACATAAAAATCTGAATATTCTCCCAATGTTCTAAATCCTAAATCGTTCCATACTTTACATGCATGATCATAGTCCTCTTGAGATATGTCCATGTCATAAAGTTTACTTTTGAATTCTTCTTTAGCCGGAAGTGATGTTTCATTAAATCTTTCTAAACTGTCTATGTAATCATATGGAAACACACCTTTCCGAAGTACCAAATCCAGTTTGTCGTTATTTACAATCTTCTTTGTTTCGATGAAATCTTGTTTCCTTAAATTTTCTGAAAGTTTGGACAAACTCGACGGCATAAATCTGTAGGAGTCCAAGAATCTTAGTTTCATGTTTCCAACTTCTTTGGAAAAACTTATGAACTTCTCTGAAGTTTCAGCTAACACATCGATTTTACCGTCGTCTCTTCCTAGTTCAGGTATTATAAAATGAGCATCGTACCCACTGAGGTTATGCAGAACCACAGGAATAAATAGTGGTAAACGATAGATCAAGTTGCATTTATTACAAGCAGCACCCCTGTAATAACCTGTGAGGTGATCGTGATCTTTAACTTTATAATTCTCAATAGTAAAATCATTTTTGCATAAGAAACATTGAGTTGCATTTTCATGTTGAATTTCTTCTTCTTCCTCCATCGGTTTCATTGGTACAATATTTGTATATAATCTTTGTGCATTTCCAGCTATTGAATATAAGTGATCAAGAAATATTTTTTCTACATTTTCACCACGATATACTAGAGGTTCTGAAGTTAATCCATATCTGTTTAAATGTTCTTCTGATAATGTTGATTTAACCATTAAACAAAAACTATTTGGTTTGTGCATTTGATATTTGACACTTTTTCTAGCTTCACAATTTTCATCTTCTATAGGAATTAGTGTTGATTCAGAGTCCGCATATACAACTATAGGGATACGGTATTGATGATGAACCTTTTCAAATTTAACGAATGCTCTGTTTTCCGCAGGTAAATTAATCTTTGCTTCATAATTATTGTTACATAGTCTTTTGTGCTCTTGTAACCATTCTCTTCCTTCTCTTCCTTCTCGTTGAAAATTAAAACATCTCTTGCAAATTATCTTTTTGTTTCGATTTTTTGAAAGTTGCTTGTTAACAAGACGATCAAATTGCTTTATGTACACATAGTGAGACACATCTCCTCGCGTTAGTAGTAGTAAATCCGTATGATCTGGTAGCTCTTCTTTTGCAATACGTAAAGGATACACTTTGTTTGAACTATCTAATGCAAAAACATTGATAGACGTACCGGGATTTTTCTTCTCAAATTTTGATATATCTTTCAGTGATACAGGATAAGTGATTCCTTGAAAATTGTATCTAAATCTTTGATTTTCATATTCTTGGTCAGGTCTATTCGCATGATGTGGTACAAATTTAGTTGTCATTGCATAACGAAAACATTCATTGTCTTCATTTTTAACATTAATACAAGATTTTGTATCTTCAATTCTTTTTGGCAGAGGAATGTAACTTGATCCCATTAGTCCATATCCATGTTTGTGAACTCTTATATCTAATACTTCAATACTTGTAAGACTCCATCCGGATCCTCTTCCTTCGTGTTCCTGAATTTTTGTTAATATTTCTTCTATACAGTTCTCTACTATTGAATCAATGTTTGAACTTTCCATAATGGTTCGGTTTTTTGTTATGAATCCTCTTGGTGATAATTCTTCTTGTACATTTATAAACATAGCTTCTAGTAGTAAACCAAATTTAAGAAAGTTCAATCTTTTTAATTCTTCTTTTAAAGTTTTACTTACAATTGGTTTTGCTTCTCTAATAAATTCTTCTAGCTTCAAGTTTTCATTTTGAATCTTATGATGCATTACTACTTTACCAGGTAATGCAAATACTTGTAGATTTGGTAAAGTAGTTGAAGATGTTGCTGTTATTTCATATTGTTCTTCTTGTTCTTCTTGTTCTTCTTGTTCTTCTTGTTGTTCTTGTTGTTCTTGTTTTTCTTCTGGGTTGTTGTGAATTAGTTCTTTATGACAGTCTAATAGAATTTCATCGTGAAACGATTCCGAACATTTATCGCAACGATACATGTTGAGATGTTTACTCTTCGAAATTTCACCAAGAAATGAAGTGGGCTCTCACGTTCCTCCTATTATAATGGTTCCCCCACCACTATTTCATCCTCTTCACTATCCTAGGAAATCAAACATTTTCAACAAAATATTAACCTTCTACAAACTAATTGTTCATTCGTGTTCTTTATTCCCATTGGAGTTTTAGTATATACTTCTTTATATTCAAACTTTAACAAACTTTCTTTTAACATCTGTTAGGACAGATGTTATGGGACAGATGTTAAAAGAACAAATGTTGGAGTGGAAATGGCTAGAGCACAGGCACTTGGTTGAACTAAATTTGCGCATAAATTAACTAGAGTTGAACTAAAAATTCGCATAAATTAAAAGTTAGTTCAAAACTAAAGTTTTACAGTGTTAAAAAACTCTAACAGTTGAACAAAAATAAACGTTAGTTTCAAACTGAAATTCAACAGTGTTAACCAAATTCTAACAGTCAAACAAATAGGTCAAGGTAATCCAATTTAACGCGAGAACGAGGAATAGAGCACTAAGTGGCATGTTAGTCCATTACCACAAAGTGATCTATTCCTTGCTCTCTATTCTACATCTACTTTTTTGGGTTTACTTATTTATATTAAAATGTTCAAATTTTACTATGTAGAATGTCCATTCTTGCTCTTCAACTCTTCGATTGTTTTTAGCAATTGTAACAAATATTCGTTAGTTTTCACCAAAGTCTTTATTTTGCTACATCCAATTTCAATAGAAGGTATTATAAGTTGTAATTTTATAAGTTCAATCTTTTCTTTCTTGCGAATTTCTTTCTTTATTATATTATTCCTTATTTTTGCTGAAGATTTAAACTCCATGTTGTTTCTGCTAAAGCCACAATAATAATAAAAGTCTCTTGAAATAACCTGCATTTATACACATTCCCCCACCACTTTATAATCCCCACTCCTTTCCCCCTCTTCTTTATATGTGGAAGAAAGTATTATAATTAGATTCCTAATATTTCTTTTCCTTCTTCACTACGTGGGGGAAGGGTAATTTGTTATTACACTAGTTGTGCAAGAAAATAGCCGCCAGTGTCCACACCTTGTTCGTAGCACTCCATCATAGATTGTGCCCACTGCAACATGCGGTCTCTGTCATTTGGTGTGACAAGGAAAGAATGACTATCACCATACAATATAAAAGAGTCAATTCGTACATAACATCCTAAATTTAACCATTTATTAGCTTCGGCTATAAACTTTTCTATTGTATCAAATGGAAATTGTGGATCAATTGCTATAACCTTACGTTCTTCACTAAGTTCAACAGTATAATCATCATCGTCCTCACTCTCACTATCATTATTTAAAATGTCTTCAGGTTGTAGAAAAACATCGGAAATTTCGGAAGAATTAAGATGGTCATTCACATGAGGAGGCATTTTGAAGCAGGTAATATTGTAAACAGCAGAAACGAAACAACAAGAGCGGCATGTAGAAGCAAAATGAATGAGTGACCAACGCTCGCTCCGCTTTTATAACAGTATGCAAATGAGGGGTAAGAGCTGACCTTGACCGGTCATCAACCCAAAGGAGTGGGGGAAGTACTTTTCTTACTACTCGGATGGAAGTAGGTTAGTAGGTCACGAGACTTAGAGTGTTAAAAAATAATGGGGGAGAAACACAACGCTATAACGCATTGTGTTTTTCCCCCATTATTTTTTAAACAACAATTTGGAAAAAAACTATGTGAATTTACTTTCTACGCTCCCACCTTGTAATACCATCCACTTTGTGTCTGAGGAGATAGTCTTTAGAGTCTAACTCATAAACGGATTTCTCTTTGCGCAAGGATTCAATTACTTTAATATTATATTTTTCGCCGTTACAACTTGCCAAAATGTGTTCGTTGTCAATAACACTTTCAAAAAAATAGATACAACCTCTCTTAAGCCTATTTCCTTTCACACCAATAATTTTGGATTGGTATTCAACAGTGGGGGTTTTTGTCACTTGTGGTTCACAAATGTGTTTTACGACATGTAAACGGCAAAAACTTTCGTTTTTTACACATTTCCTCCCACAAGGTGATCCTTTTTTAATTCCCCTAGTAAGCGTTTCAGGGCAAGTAGTGGGACGGCTAAATGCCCTACGACGCCGTTCTTGTAATAATTGAAATTGCTCTGAAGGAGCAGGCTTAGGAGTAGGTTTAGGAGTAAGTTTAGGAGCTGGTTTAGAAGCTGATTTAGGAGCTGGGTTAGTAGCAGGTCGAGAGGATTCAGTTTTGTGATAGGTATGATCTTCAGGTGTAGTAAGTGGTGGGGTAGGAGGTAATGGTGATAGTGTGGTAACGGGTGTACTAAGACGATGAAGAATGGTTTCAAATGAAGGGGTAATAGGACGACGAAGTGGCTTCTGCGGTGGTGGCATGATAGTTGACGGCGGTGCTGAGTCGTTTGAAAGCGAAGGCGAAGGCGAAGGCGGTGAAAAAATACTACGAAGTCTAGAAGTGTTGGTTGGCGGAAGAATAGCTCCAGAAGTTGAAGGTTGAGATGCAAGTTTCTTCGAGTAGCAATCAGGAAGGTTTTTCAGACGAAGAGTTTTCTTAGGCTCAGTCGTAGTAGAAATTGAAGTTGAAGTAGAAGTAGTGGAAGTTGTAGTCGGCAGAGAAGACATGGTTATAACTCCAAGTTCACAGCGTAACGTCTGGAATCAGAATGAAACACTGGCCGCGGCTGGCTCGTCTTTTATAACAGTATGCAAATGAGAGGGGTAGCAGCTGGCCGTGACTAATTATTAACCTGGGAGGTGGGAAAAAGGGGAAGGAGGAGGTATTTATTTAAAGTAATTAACTTAACTTTTCACTAAAATAAGATAACCGAATTCTTCTTTTACCAAAATGTTTATCTTAAATAGACCTTTTCAATGATGTATTGCTTGTCCAAATCCGTTAATCCGTTATCAAGTTATAGCCATTTTAATTTTCATTCCGAAAGTGGGTCAAGGTCATTCAAGACTTATAATGAACCAAGGTGATGAGG
The DNA here is from genome assembly GCA_030545055.2 of Neoaliturus tenellus. Classification (NCBI taxonomy): domain Eukaryota; kingdom Metazoa; phylum Arthropoda; class Insecta; order Hemiptera; family Cicadellidae; genus Neoaliturus; species Neoaliturus tenellus. Next base: position 44,595,997 of record CM061535.1, on the reverse strand, counting down.
GGGGGGGCCTCCATTTTTTCGGGGGGGGGCTCCATTTTTTCGGGGGGGGCTCCGTTTTTTCGGGGGGGGGGGGTCATTGACCCTTTCGAAAGTGGGTCAAGATCATTCAAAACTTATAATGATCCAAGGTGATGGGAACAGTTGAAACTGTTCCCACCACCCTGTTTGCCTAGCAGTTCCCACTCCCAACCCACTAGTTACGTTCTGCAAGGGAGGCCCTGGTCCGTCTGCATCAAAGCGTAACGTCCCGTCCGCATCAAAGCGTAACCATTAATTTCAGGGAAACTGGAACAGCAGGGAGGCCCTGGTCCGTCCGCATCAAAGCGTAACGTCCCGTCCGCATCAAAGCGTAACCATTAATTTCAGGGAAACTGGAACAGCTAATGCAGAAACGCAACTCTAACACCCACCCAAACTAATCCCACCCATCATATTCCTAAACAAAATGCAAAAAACCTAGTCCGCAATTTGCGGATGTCCCACCCCTTCTAAGTGAAGTTCAACTGAACTTCTGAATTTACAGTTAATCTACCAACAACATAAATTATTAATATCAACACTTAAAACTAACAACACATCATTATTAAAAACCAAATAATTCAACACAACCAAATACCATCATTATTCTTAAAATTAATACACCTTAATGCTAAACACCTCTTAAAATTAATACACCTTAATGCTAAACCCAACTTATAACTAACATCGCAATGCGCAAATTATTTCTTAAATTAAATACAACTTACAACTAAACACACACACATACCACATTGCATTAAAAAACGCAACGTAGTATAAGAAGTTCAAATATATATAGGCCTACTATATATTTGAAACCTCTTGCTGAGTCGCCAACGACCTTTCGCTATGAAAGTTTGTTGACGACTGACGCGAAGATCGGGCTCGTATCGCTCCTCGGGTTCTCAAATGGTGGGGGAAGTTGTTTCACTCCAGTACAGTGTTCAATCCAGTCCAATTCGCAGCAGTGTAAAAGGAAGGCGAAGGAGTGGGGGAGCGGCGCATGCACAGCGACGCAAAACCAAGGTTTGAGGTTAGAATTATCCATGCGCAATAGCGCTAAAGTGAGTAATACAGGACTAGGCGCATGCGCAACAGCATGGAGTGATTCCGATCCGGAGAACTCGTTGCATGCGTAGCAGGTTTGAGGTTAGAATTATCCATGGTAGCCGCCATGTTTAGTTCATATAGTCGGCGACCGTTGGTGACCGGGTGACCGGTCATTGGCCTGAGGGAGTGGGGGAAGGAGTGGGGGAAGGGGGGGGCTCCATTTTTTCGGGGGGGAGGGGAGATGGGGGGAGGGGAGGGGGGGGCTCCGTTTTTTCGGGGGGGGGGGGGTCATTGACCTTTCCGGTCATTGTCCCAAAACCCCCTACTTCTCTTACTACTCTAGTGAAAGTCGGTCATCAGGCATCTGTCTGGCAGCTGCCCGGAGTAATTGCCAGCGCTATAAAACCAGGTAGTTTATCGCGCCACAAACATTCATTACCTCGCATTCGCGCTGAACACTTCTCATTAGTTATACGTTATGGCTGGTTCGTTATCCAGGCTCAATTACTTCTAACCTATAACGTGGCTTACATTGGCATATGACGTTTACAAGATGGTTATATGGGATTCAGTTAATTCTAACCTACAATTCAGTTTTTCAACTAACTTTTAGTTTTGTTTAATTTCAAACCTCTTGCTAAATCGCTAACAACCTTTCGCTATGAAAATTTGTTGGCGACTAACGCAAAGATCGGGCTCCTATCGCTCCTCGGATTCTCCAGTGGTGGGGGAAGTTGTTTCACTCCAGTACAGTGTTCAATCCAGTCCAGTTCGCAGCAGTGTAAAAGTTAAGCAGAAGAGTGGGGAGCGACTCAAAACCAAGGTTTGAGGTTAGAATTATCCAAGTGAGGTTAGAATTATCCATGGTAGCTGCCATGTTTAGTTCATAGAGTCGGCGACCGGTAGTGACCGGGTAACCGGTCATTGGCCTGAGGGAGTGGGGGAAGGAGTGGGGGAAGGGGGGGGGGGCTCCATTTTTTCGGGGGGGGGGTCATTGACCTTTCCGGTCGGTCATTGACCCAAAGGAGTACCAACGGCCAACACACCCTACTACTCAGGTGAAAGTCGGTCAACCAGTCATTTGCCTCGGCATCTGCCGGCACTTGGCTTGGGTTATTACTGCCGCTATAAAAGGGAGATAGTTTATCGCGCCACGAACATTCATTGCCTTGCATCCACACAGTCATCACCTCTCATTAGTTTTACTTTATGACTACTTCGTTACTTCTAACATGCAATTTACCATTCATCAGCATGTGGCTTCCTAGCCACTTCATTAAATAAGTCTAGTTAATTCTAACCTCAAATATTACTACTATAGTGTTCTGTTTCAATTTTCCTTTACACTTCATCTTTATACCTCAGTCTTCTTTTAACT
>CM061535.1:44513045-44593451 GCA_030545055.2 Neoaliturus tenellus | reverse complement strand
GCTGGAAAATTAAAAATAATTTTGGACAGCCAATTTTGGCTGAAATGTGTTGTATGTCATCTTCTGACCTCGCTTAGAAAGCCCCCTGAAATCCCCAATGGGGTAAAATGCATAAAAATGATGGGATGAACCACGTGGAGCCAGAAATAAATCTTTCGTCGACTAATGGGTTTTTTATATCACCCATGTGTTTTGGGTCGACTAATGTGATTTTTTATATCACATTACAAAGCTCTTAGGTAGTAGAATTAAATGCTGCAAACCCCATCTCAAAAGGTTGTCTCATTCGAATAAGGCAGCCTATCAAACTTAGAGTAGATTCAAATTTTAAACTACACACTTTAAAATGTAATAATATACGAAAAACTTGACCTTTTGAGGTCCGGTTTGTGTTAAACATCATAGCTGCTTTTGCTGCAAATCATAGCTGCATAATAGCTGCAAATGTTTGCTTTTACAATAACCCTTGGAAATTCTGATAGCCTGACATATGCTTATCATACTACCCTTGAACCACCTTCTGCATGGACGTCCAAAAGAGGAAGTCCTGAAAATTCTTTCTTAGTCTATAGCCATGCTATACATAATTTTGGTAAAGAGAGTACATACCCGATAGCTATACCTCAAAAGGCCAAATACGTCGGAACTTATTGTATTTCAAAGTTTTTGACAAAATAATTTTAATCAAAATTTTGAACGTTGCCATTTTTCTCCCGTGTGTCATATTTGGGTCGGGTTTACGGCATTGTATTCTTCGATTTAAAACCTTTAATTTTATATAGGTAAACCTTCTGAAATGTATTTAACTTTAATATGCTTAATATCAAATTTTATTGTACCTCCTTATGGGCCCTACCCCCCATTCTTTTGGCATGATCCCCATATGGGATTTCAGGGGACCTTTAAAGGGAAGGTCAGGGGATGCCATAGAACACATTTCAAAAGGAATTGGCTGTCCAAAAATTATTTCATTTTTCCTAACTAATTTCACTACACTAAAGGTGATAATCATGGCAGCGGAAGTAGTTGTTACGTCACGAGAGAGGCACTATGTGTCTTAACACTTTTATACTAAATCTTGACCAAAACTTTTCATTCTTCGCTTAAACAAATTATTATAACTTATTGGTGACTTTTTAAAAATTTTTGAGGGTCAATAGAGTAAGATACTTCAATATATCAAAAACTAAATTTTAGTTGGTTTTGTTGTATTTTGATTGTATTCGAGAAATTGTGCGATATTCCAAACAATTTTCCTGAAAATTTTAATAACAATATAATCTTGTTAGCAAAGTTTTAAGTTTTTAGTTTTTGAGGGGGGTTGGATTTTAAATGCTTTATGTTTTAGTTACTTTTCTTCATATAGCCATAGAAGGCCATAAACGTAAATAAATCCAGGATCTAAGTACCACAGTAGTGATTTTATTGATTAAAATGTGTACAAAAGTATGAGCAACGCAAATCCAACAGTCATTAAGAGGCACGTCAAAAAGTCACTGGAACAAAAGTGTAGATAAACATGTTGTAGACATTTCATTCCTAATCATACACATAGTCTCTGATCTTTGATGGGACCATTTTAACAGGCAGGAATTAAAAAAGTTGAATGTTGTAATTTTTTTATTCTTATTTTTACATTTTTTAGCTTAAACCTATAAATTGTCTATTTTTGGGATTTCCCTTCATGTTAACTGTACATGATTTGTGTGGAAAAATGTTTTTAACCAAACTGGAAGTCAAAAATACTTTGTATAAATGATCAGTCAGTGAGTTACATTATTTGCGCTCGTATAGTTTATTTGGACTTTTAATCATAGAGATTAAAAATGTAAAAAGAAAATCACTTAGGAGGGGAAGGGATAGAGCCTGCGCCGTCAAGTGGCCGTTGCTGTACCTACCGGAATACTTTCCTCATTGTTGCACGACCATTCTGAGGTCTCGCGGGTCAAAAATTCACAGTGCAGTGCTTCTTCTGCTCCCATTTTTGCTTTTATTTCAAGTCTGATATAAGTGGGAGAGGTCTTAAATGAAAGATAAAGACTTGGACTATGTGATCCGCTTTTTATATGTTTATATTTAGAATTCGTAGTAAGCTATGATGGTCTAAAGTAGATCAGTTTCCGACCATTGTAGCTTAGTATGGTTTCAAAATATTAAAAAATCAAAAAAACCCAAGTCTTTATCTTTCTTTTAAAACCTCCCCAACTTTTATCCGGCTTAAAATAAAGGCCCAAATGGGAGCAGGTGAAGCACTGCATGACGTTCAGAGAGGCCCTTTAGCCCCCTCTGAGATCGAAATAAAAATCCAAAATAACATTACTGGGATGCCTGCGGTTTGAACCAAGAATATTGTTTGAGACATGTTTGGAATGCCTTTGAAGCTATTAGTTGTTTCCTAGAAATTCGGAGTTTTGTTATGTATCAAACTCTATAATCAAAGACAAATTGAGAAGTAGGTTTTGATTTATAGACTTTACCTTTTTGCAATTGGCAACAAAAGTATATTATTTAAATAAAAATGCATATAAATTGTTCTATAGTTTAGTAATACAATGTTTGTATAGTTCCATAAGTTAAGTCAGTCATTATTATTATGTTTTAAAATGCTAAATACAAAATTGTCTTTACTTGTTTTTTAGCCTGTGAAAACTTAAACACAAAATCGTTGATGAAATTCATGATCATTCAATTCATTTTTACCTAATTTAAAATATTTTTTTTAACAAATTATGTTTCATGATTTACACAAAATCTGTTTTATCTCCCAATATTAGATCTTCTTCATTAGTATTAAGATTATACATAAAAATCTGATATTAGTTTGTGCTTCAAAAATGTAAATGACCCTTTTATTTTGCTTTTATAACATAAAAATCTATTACTAAACCTTTTTCGAGTAATCTTAGATAGTTTTAAATTAATCCAATTAAAATTTTAATGTGTTTAACAAAACATTTTTTATTGTGAAAATTACTTGCCTCAACTCACTTAGAAAAAACTTTATATTTTTACCCACCAAATGAAAGAATTTTTTTTACTGTAATGCCTATTAGATGTTATTAATTAAAAAATATCATATATATATATATATATATATATATATATATATATATATGGATATATATATAATAAAAAAACCCTGTATATATATACATATATAATAAAAGAATAAAATTGATTTTAAAATCATTTCTACAGATTTCTAATAAGTCAATTGGGTGTAATTAACAATATAATAAAATTTAATATTTCATTAATACGGATATTTTTAATTTATTTCATTTTAATAGCAAGAGCTCATATAAAATAAAAATATAAATATATATATATATATATAAATATATATATATATATATATATATATATATATATATATATAATTATAATGTAAATTCATTTAAGGAACAATAAATATTTTATAAAAGAATATTTATCAGTATACATTCAGATTGTGACTTTTACTTATCTCATTTGTATATTTAAAAAGAGATTTTTTGCATTTTTTAAATATTTCAGTTTTGTTATTCCTTCCACTGATCAAATTCCAACCTACGAAAAACGAATTAATTCTGGATGGAGGTGCAAATGAAACCCACTCTAACTGTATGTGTTTAAACTGTCGAATCAGCATGTCACACGTTCATGCAGGGGACGTTCACACATGGATGGGTGCGATACATGAATCCAGACCTGAAGGCTTCCACACATAAACAAGGAGGATTGGTTCAGAAAAAATAACACAGTCGAGGTGCTATGATTTAAGTATGTACCTTGACTGCGAAAATTTTAATTACGGAAAATACACGTTTAGCGAGTTATACTATTTTACTATTGCAAACTAATCGGAAAGTTCACATCTGAAGAGAAAGCAATGAACAACAAACATTAACACAAAACCAAACACACAACAGGAAGTATGAAACCTAACCTTGAAACTTTGCACAGAAACAAAACACAAATTCACACATACAAAATTATACAAACACAACTAACACAAAAAACCAAGAACGAAACGAAACAACAACATACCAACACAAATCATCGCAGCTACATTTTACTATATTTTTTTTATTTTATTTCTTACATTCTTTACACCTGATGTATTGATTTATTAATCTTTAAATTTGTAATTGAAAAATTTAAAATAAAATAATCGTGATACAGTTATTAGTTGAATAAACGTTTTTTCTTTCAGTTCATTACCATCACTAATTTTGCAAGGACAATACAGGTGTATATATTTACTTAAACTACTGTGAGGATATAGCCTTAGGATTTTCCAGTTTTAAACACTCCTAGCTCATTATAAATAAGTTGAATTATAGGAAAAGTTGTAGATTAACTTGTTGCGTCATAACATCCAAAAATAAAAAAGCCATTTATCGATCAAATTCTAAACCTTGAATTAATTTTAATGTTTTCCTATAGCGAAATACTCGCTATTTTAACACGTATCAGTATTATTGTTGTATATAAAACACTACATTTTAGGTTATTGGTCTATTCATGTGTTAAAAATATTTTCCGTCGAGTTTATTCTTATTTTCTCTTATAGAATCTACATTGAGTGTTGTTGGACAGAGTTAAGACAGCACAAATATCTCCTAACTATCAATGTTCCCTTTTTTTGTACGTATTTGAATCAGGTGGTTAAGAATATCTAAAATTTACTATTGCGTTCGGTTCAAAGTCAAAATTCAATTTTAGATTAAATTTTTTTCTGAGTTCATCGGAACTTGTAACAACATGATTTTACAACTAACAACCAATAAACTATACCTAGTACTAAAGTACCAGAATTATTTGTTTGTTATGATTGAGAATATGCCACAATATTCTAACTTTATATTGCAATGACGAGAACTGATGGTTCGATTATGTTTTAAACTCAATCAAAACTGTGCTCACAATGCTGCTATTAAGAGCATTTATCCACTAAGGATTAACATATCTTGGATTATATTGACGGTGAGTATTAATCATTACTTTATATATTGTCAAAACTAGAATTCAATTTCAGTACTTCTATCTCAAGAGAATTGACACTACTAAAATGTTCGCTTTAGCATCAAAGGCCAATCTTCGTTATTCATGGATGCAGGGTTGAGCGGTAACCTTAGACTTTCTCGTTTACCTAAAAACAATTATGCATAATTTTCCGTGAAGTTATCCTTTAGTATAAATTAAATACGTTTTAAATATTGTAAAATATAAAAATGTAAACAACATTATTTAAAATAAAAATTTAAAATAAAATTTAAATTTAAATAAAAAATTAAAATTTAAAAATTAAAAATTAATATAATTTTTAAAATAAATTAAATAATTTAATAATTATTTAAATAATTAATTAAAATAATTGATAATTAATAATTTAATAATTAATAATTAATAATTAATTAATTAATTTAAATAATTTAATAATTTTTAAATTTTAAATTAATTTAATTTTTTAATTTTTTTTAATTAAAATTTAAATTTAAATTTAAATAAATTTAAATAAATAAATAAATAATTAAATAAAACTAAAAACTCTGACTCCAATATAAGGAGCCCAAATGATTTGCATTTATTACTTTGTATTTTTCAAAGTTTTTTGCTATGGAACTTAAAACATACTTATTTAAGTGGTGAACATAGATTGTGAATGAGAAGAATTTAATATCAATTAGCAATTTAAACGACGTTTTATCGATCAATGATAGGCAATGAGTAAACAAGTAGGGAATAGAGTGCAATACCCTCACTCATAGCAATTCCAATATTTTTTTCTTTTTCTCCTGGATGTGTATTAGTAACTAAAATTGAGTTATAAAAGTGTCCAATAAGCCTATTTATTAGATCAATTGTTTGAACTTGATTATGTAATAAAAATCCCGTTAATATTTGTGTTTCTTCTTTTGCTAGGACTTAAAGCTCTTCGAAAAGCATACAAAGTACAAAGTAAACTTTCCATGGATGTTTCGATTGATCGGTATTATATATTGCGTTACGGACAAATTCTATCTTACAATGATGTGATAAGCTAAACGCATACAGAGGCCGGAAGGAGTTTCGTCAGAAGTCTCGTATTTGTTGCAATATCAGATCTATATAGGCGGATTTTCATTTTCACCGTTTCCTTTTCCTTTTTCACTTTACCTTAACATTTTTGTTCGTTCACTTTACTAACGTTTTTCGTTATTCTATGGTGTAAAATTCCCATCAATTTTGACGATTTATATTTGAAATATTACTATTAATTGCTCTTGTCGATCTTGGGCAAATGTAGCAACAAAAACAATTGAGTATTATATGAACATAGAAACGGGAATTTCACAGAATTAATTTTATATTTTTCTTGACATCTTTAACCTAAATAGTGGAGAATTTTTTTTCTGTAGTATTGATTATTACACTCATCTAGTCACTCTTTAAAAAATGTCTACACAAAATTATTTATACAATGTTTTATCACATCTCTCAAATAAAATGGAAACCGAACAATGTTATAATGAGTGACTCGCCCATCTAGAGTAAATGTATTAAACTTTAATATCAATGGATTTAATCAGTTCTGGTGAAAATAAAAGGTGTTGTTTGATGCGGCCGACGATGGGGGTCCTTAATGCACAGCCCGCTCCAGTTCCATAAGTAAATTAAACGCCGCGCCGCGTTGCTCATCAGCCTGTTTATATGTTATCCCTAATATGTAATTTGTAAATATTAGATTATCATGATTAAAGGATTATTTAAAATGAAGAATTTGTTATTATACTTCTAAGATTAAATAATCAATAGATAAAGAGTCAATTTTTGTACACTGTTCCACAGTTGTATTCAAAGTTTGATTTTTTTAGCTTTATTTGGTTAATTTGGTACTAAAAAGTTGTTTATAACATAAAAAAAATCATTCCATCCATTTTTGTTCATATTTAACGTTACTTACTTACTTGGTGATCTTAATGTATGTAAAAGTTAGTATTACACATCTCAAAGGCAATAACACATTATTATTGTGTATGAACAATTTTATGTTACTTCGTTAAGTAAATAAATTTTATGATGAAAATTATTTAAATTTATCTTACTGAACGTTTATAGCTCATATTGAAGTACCAAAAATATACAATTTCATAATAACATATAGCTGCTTGATCATAACATTTCTTTTTAAAATAGTTTCATTGTGATTGATTGATTATTGTAATGAATTGACTATTCTTGTCATATGTTTTAATCATTTTAAAATCTCGCTAATATCTTAAAATATGTCTCGGACAAAAAACCTATATAAGCAAAGTTAAATGTTTTCAATTCTAGTTTGTGAAAAGTGTTAAATACTTTTCTAAACAAAAGAATCATCTCCAAAATATTTATATTTGTTGTTTTTGTTTATGTACTTTTTATGCATTAATTGTAAACTATTTGATCTGTATAGATTTTTTGTTTAAGTTTCTACGGTCTAAGAACATTCATGTATCATCCATTTGAATTCCCGAAACTTTTTATGAGTGTAGAAGTTTCGATGTAGACTCAGTCACCACAGCGCTAATTCGGTTTAGGTTTCCAATTTGAATAACATCTCAACTTTGAGGTCCTGAATCGTTAACGGATATTGGCACAAGCACTTTTCAATATCCATCTACGAAGCTATAAACCACAAATATATTGACTGAATACTCACAAATATTCGCGTCAATGTTTCCTGCCAATTCAAATGTAATCTTTAACATTTTAAAATAAATGGCTCAGAATTAGTATATATTAAAAAATAATAATTTAAAATTGTAAATAAAATTATTGTCGATCCCTGAAGCAGAAGTTTAGCAATCTTTCTAACAGCACGTTGTAGACAGGTAGAGAGGTGCACTACTGACCTGGTGCGGAGCTCGTGTTGTGCGGAGTGCGGAGTGCGAGGTTCACGCGGCACACTACGTGACACGCACAGTATTGTCGGGTGGCGAGTGGCGAGTAGCGTGTGACGGGTGGCCTAGCAGCGCCGGCTGTCTCGCGGAGGGTTCAGGACCGACTGATGGGCAGCTCTGGGGCGGCGCGACGGCGCGTTCACTCGCTACCATGGCAACGGTGCCCTTCGGGTCACAGTCACCTCGACGCTCCACCGTCTTCGTCTTATTTACAATTTCATATCTGATTTCACCCTGATCTTTCGCGATTTGTCGCCATGAGTGTGCCGATAGACGTGTCAATGTGTGAGCCCCATGTAGTTCTGCTCGCTCCCTCGGTGCCCTCGTCGCGCCACGGGACACGGGACCTGGGTCTCGGGGTCAAGGCCACCCCAACCCCCCCTCACCGCCCCCAACCCCTCACCGACCCTCCCGATTTGATCCCTCTCGCTTTTTCTTCATTTTAGTTTATTTTGTGGCCGACATAAGAATCTGTGGCTTTGTTACTACTGTTTTGTATCTATTGTTTTTTTTTCTAACATTCGTTTAATTTTATTCGATCGTTTCTTTAGATTATAATTATTTACTTATCAAATAAAATATCTCTTACAAATACAAAAATTAGGTCTAGTTTAACTGTGTTTGATTTACTTTCAAACAAATATTAAAATCAAAACTATGCTTACCTCCCTCCCCCTCCCAACCAAATATTGATAACATTTACGAGTAGCTCCTACTTCTTCAATACAGCAAATGATAAATACAAAGAACTGTAAAACATTAAAGTTCACTTTGACATAATCGGTACGGTGTAATCCATGCCCGGTTTTCCCATGATAGTTTTGGTTTTCAAGTCCCAAGAAACAGAAAACACTGGTCTTTCAAAGTCATATATGTGTCCGTGTTCTCTTAAATTTTGAAACAAAGGCCCGATTTTTTTTTATTTCGTATAGAATGTATGAATTCGTCTATTTTCATACGTTCCCAAACAAGAATATCAAACAATGGAAACATCGTTTTATGGGATTTCATAATGACCAAAAGTCTGTTTTGGGCATTCCCTTCCTCTTAATTAAAAATATACAATTTGAATTTAAACGATAAACACAATACAGTATTTTCCCATAGTTTAAAACATGTCTTGTGTAACGTTATTAGCCAGGGACTTTGTGGCAGAATCACGTTCTCAAACCCGTTTTAAACTTGTTGCGTGCAGGTTTGCTAGGATAATGGGTATTTGTTTATAGACGTACATAAAGACCAATTGTTCATAAACATATTGGTCTGAACTATTTTAAGGGATCTCTCAAGCATTCATTTTCAACCCCTAAAAGTTGGGATTGCAGTGGCTTAAGTTTAAAGGAAAAATTTGTTAGGAAACAACGTCTTTCAATTTAAATGAGAAAAGGAGAAGAAAATAGTTTAAATTAGTAACATCCATTTAAGTTGTATTCTCTACACCACAAAATAATTCTCTTCTGAGTAATTCTCACCGTATTATAGTCTTTCATTCAATAATATTGCTTCTTATAGCCTAATATGTACTTTTGTACAGTTGGTTGTACGAGACGTGAGACAACAGGCCGTCAGGATGTGTGCTACACATCATACATGGGCAATTTAACAACCTGAATTTGAAATTAAGACCTTAGGTATGATTTAACCGTATATCATTATAATGATTAATCAACGCCATGTTACACGAGATAAAGCCAACCTGCACATATATAGCAAAAATTTTTGGCGGTCTGTCTCACATCTCATGCAGCCAACTGTATTAGTAGGTGTGTTATGTATTGTGGTAAGTGATATCTTTTGATACTATGATATGTTGCACCTTAACCTACCACTGTTTAAAAAAGGTAACTTATTATAGCAATGTATGATATCACAAATTTATGGTTACCAAGAGTTTTCTGTAGACCTAATTCAATAATTTATGAATTTGAGTTCGATTCCTTATTTGTCTATTATATTCTTTTCGAAGTGTTTTACGTGAACTTCCCGACCTGATATTTTGCTAGAAAGTTTATAATTTAACAACTATTTGCCAACTGTAGTTAAGCCATATACATTTTTTAGAAATTACTGTAATAAAACTTTGGTAAACCTGTCCTTAAGGAATTCAGAGAAGACTGTTGAATTCTGAATCCCTAAATCGATTCCGTCACCTGATCCTAGTGCAAGACGCAATACGTTGTTCTATCTTCCATCAAGATGCCTTGTTTAAGATTTCAGAGCTATTTTATATTCTTAAGCTTAATGGAGACCCGAACTATCGGCACCACAAACCTAATAACTATCGCACTAATAAATGTTAAAAAATTAATTTAATTCAATTTAAGTTATGAGTTGTATAACAATTTTTACAGCTCCAGCCTAGCAAAATATCAACTGGGTCGATGAACTTTTAAAAATTTTCTCATAAAGCATTATTACGAAATAATCAAACATTCTTTCTCCGAATGGTTGTTTGGTCTGCATTGTGCAAGTGAAGCTGGGCTGCAATGGCTTAGCGCCTTGGATTTAGCTTTATAAATAGATCTCATAAATGTTGGTTTTAGTTTAGTTTTTAATGTAATGACGCAGGTGCTATGCACTGCAGAGTATCTTTTATATTTTCCAGAATTTGGTGGCTGGTTTACGATATATATGTGTTTATATGTATATATATGTATCACGTAAAGATTCCATATATGGTAGCAATTTAATTTTGTAAAGTGACGTTTTTATACGTTAAAAATTTATGACAAGTTTAGTGTATTCGCAACTTTCCAAAAGAATTATATGTATGTTCAAAAAGACAATGCCCTACAACCATACAACTACATCCATAAGACCCAATGTGTTGTGAAATATGTACGAATACTTAAGAGAACTGGAAAGAATTCTATCATCTGATATACTATTTCCATGGAAATCTTAAAATGTTTTGTTAATGTCTCGTGTATGTCTCCAGAACATTCTAGATAAGATAATTCACGACTTTGATCTATTAATCAATGTGTTCGTATCTGTTAACCGGGACATTCTGGGATTCTCTTTTTGCGTCTCTGTAGTACACTTCGTGGAAACTATAGTCACAACAAATTTGTTTTCTATTCCGAAGACGATGTCCCTCTTCAAAAGTTTTTCTTGATAAAATCTCGCAAATGTTGATGCAACTCTATCAGTGTTGACATCTCTCGGGATAGAACTCCACTTAGATGGAAGCATCTGCAAGAGCTTCTCAAGACACTCGATGAACGTAAAAAAACTGGTGAAAATTACTTCAGCAATAAATTTATTAATGGTATCCCTAAAATTATGAAGAAGCAAAATATTAATTTCCTCTAACGGTATAACCTATTTTACTGTATACTTTCAAAATGTCAGTGTCTTAGGGCCAAAAATCAGTGAACCACCACCAATAGCTTTTTCCACCAATAGTGATGCGTTGTATTTCTGTGGGACCCACGCAAATCACAACGCATCACACAACACGCAGCGCCCAATCTATACAACCACTTTTATCCATGATGCTCTCGTCATTGTTGACACAAATGTAATCCTAAGCATTCCCCATACGAACTGAGTTTTTGGAACTTCGGGGTCTACAGGAAGGACAGGTCTTCAGCGACCAGTAAAAAACTGGAGTAGGTCGTGTTCTTGTAACGATAACGAAGCAGTATCACTCCTAGTTTATTGATGCATGAAGATTGGCACTCTATTCATCTCTCTTAAACTTAATAATGGCAGCAAGGCCCTCTTGAGTGGTGTTTAAATACCCCTTAATCAACCACCTTCATACTATTCGTTTTTTGAAAAAGTTATGTGTTCCAGTGATTTTCCCCATGTCAACATTATCAGAGATTTTAACCTAGTGTGGACTGGACTTGGTCTCAGCCTCTGAATCCTGCTCATCTAAGCCTTTCTCTCATAGCACTTAAACATAACTGTGTTATTTGGACTTATACGATCAAATAAAATTATAAACCAGGGAGGCACCTTATTGGATCTGTTTTTTCCACTTCAGATCGAACGTTCATGTGTATGTCGTAACTCGGATTTTATCCTTAAAGAAGATGTTTATCACCTTCCCTCAGCACATCGAAGCGGTTTCCAGGCCCATCTTTATCCCCAAATAGAAGATGTGTAACCAGAATAAATTCTTCACTAAATTTTTTTAGTGCACTTTGAGGCCTTAAACAACAAAGTAAACATTGATTTTTCAGATTTTAGTAAGGTCACAAGAGAGTCTGTGATTCGCCCTTAAAGAGATACAAACATTCATCCTTCACAACGTGGTTTTCAATGCAGTTGAGACAACTTGCCATTATGCAAAGTGTTCTTGATAGGCAATACAAAGCCAAGTTTGACCCATGATTTATGGGTCAAACCTGGCTAGAATTAGGTATATTTTACCAAGTATCACTTAGGTGAAATCACAGTGTGAGACATTGTCTTGGCCCACTATCAACGAATGCTACGCGGGTTTTGTTCAACATGTCCTCTGAACTAATCCAACGTTTTTGATAGCTAACTAAAATAAATTAACAAAACCCATTCGTCTTCCAACATTTTTACACACAATGAACACGGTTGTATGTCTAGTAAATGTACTGTGATGAATTTTATTCAGTTCTGAACTGAAGTGATTGATCACTAAATGATTGTTTCACAGATCTCAAGTTGATGCCGTTGAATTGGACTTTTCCCAAACCTTTGATCGTGTCCCTCGAAGACTTCTTATTCACAAGGTAGAAAAATTTGGCTTTAGTGGACCAATTCTAGAGTGGCTATCAAGGTACCTGAATGAAGGAAACTCAAAGTAACTCCCAAACAGCTGTCTCCAAGTCTATTACTGTAGGTACTGCGTTACCAGGGGTGCCACATAGACTAAATTTTTGACCGATTTGTTCAACATCCACACCAACGATGTCCCGTCTAATCTTGGTTGGCAAAGTATTGTTTTTGCCCACGATATAAAACTGTATTCGAAGGTGTCTTCCACCTAGGATGCACGATTTTGTCAACATGACCTCAGCTCCAATCAAGATTAGTGTCACAAGAATACAATCATTCAAAATTTGGATAAATGTATCTGCATCTTCCTTTACCGAAAATTTACTCTGCTCAGAAATTCAACCATATACCAACGGCGATGTGCTATACTATTGATGCTATTTACAAGGAAACATTGTAAGTAACTATATACCAATATTGATGCAGTAAAGGACCTCGGCCTTGTTGTTCTCTTCAAGCCTAAACTGTTATTTGCACTTGCATGTCATTTTTTAAAAAGATCTACAAAACATTTTGCTACTGTACAGAATTTCTAGAAGATTTACTAAAATCGAGCAGAGAAAATTAATTTACTATGCCCTCCACAATATTATGATCACATCTAGAATACGGTTGTGTATTTTGGTCTCCTCAAATTTATCTGAGAGTAGAACTGGGAAAATTCCAGAAGCTGGTTGTAGTAAAACTCTTTTACAGTTTCACTGAAGTCCCAACGCTAAACATTGCAATCTCTTGCATAACTTAAGAGTAAAGACGTATGCATGGTATTTTGTTAAGCTACAAGCTAATTAAATCAGAATTTGACTGTCCAGACCTACTCGAGAGAATTCATCTCAGAGCACCTTCAAGTACAAGGTCTAAAGCCTATTTCCTAGACCCTCTGGCACTACACTGGCACACTGTCAACTGTTTGATCAGAAGTCAACTTACCTCCAACACTCTACTTGAAGAGCTGGATTTCTTTAACTGTTCTTCTTCTTGTTCAAGACTATGATTTTGCGATTTTAGGAGACCAATCAATAATGTATAACTTGTTCCTATGAACTAAAATTGGTATATATCCACACAATATCATTTTTTGTTGCTGTTTCTATTTTTGCTTGCAATTGTAGTTTATGTACTTGTTTAGATTATCCTATACTACTTAAAATTCTTTTAGGAATATAGGAATTTAAATATCATTCGTTAATTATTCCCTGTTACTTGTTATCATAGGATATTTTTGCTCGATTGTTGATATTATGTATACAATTTTTCAACTCATTTGCAATTATAAATTTAGTCCACTGTACTAATAAGCAATTCATTAATGAGTACACTTAGTCATAACTGTTAACAAATAATGTCCCAGTTTCACTTACTTCGTTATTAGCATATATTATTATTATTGTTGTTTCTGGTTTTTTGTTTCAGAATGGTCGTGATATTGGAAAATAAACAAATGTTTATGGCTACTCTTTTCAGAAGATTACCTCACGAATTAGAAGGAAATTGCTAGCAGCTTAGCTGTTTTCTGAAATGATTCTGTGAAAAGGTTTCATTCCAGTTGATGAGATATAACCCGTCCACATCTTGTGGCGCTATCTCACTAAGGAGTCACAAGTTACGCCTTCCAGACCGGGATTAAATCTGTCTCCCTCCCTCCCTCCCTCCACCCCCTTGCTCCGTCATCCCTTCAGCATCGCGATACTTACATGCAATAGCTGGCTGAACAACCTCTTACCTCTCTTCCATCGGACTTTGTAACAGAAATTAAAAGAATTCGTTTAACCTGGTGGGTTTAAAATACACACGTAATCGTAGTAGTAAATATTACAATTTTTAAAGTGTGTCTTTATGGTATTTCAAATATGGAGCGTATCTCTAGAATATTCTAATTGTAGTTAATGTATTATATATATCGTATGGCTCATTTAGCAAGCCACCAAGGATTAAGAGTAAGAAAATAAATTCTGCGATGCAGAGCACCTGAGTCAGTATATGTAAAACACTAAACACTAAAATAAAAATTTGACCTCTCTTTATAGAGCTAAATCGAGCGCGCTAAGCCATTGCAGCCCAGCTTCACTTGAGCTATGCAGACCAGTCAACCTTTCGGAGAAAACACTCAGTGGGCACTCTGCGACTATGTGCTCCATAGTTTGATATTCTGCTCCACAGTCGCATGACTGGTCTTGTGTCATTCCCTATTTGTACTTCCAATAATTCCATCCTCCCACTCCTGTGCAGAAACGATTGAGTGTACTCCACTGCTTCCGAGGAAGATTATTACCACCTACCGCCACGGTCGAGTCAGCTATCAAGTAGTGGTTCCGACCTTGAAAAGCGTCCCAGGATGAAGTACAGTTTGTATGAATGGTGAAGTTTGTGTCCACCAACTGGGAGGCTGTTCGTAAATGTGGTTTTCGGGACCTCAATCGGCCCGCATTCTGAGGAAGGTAATCAAGAATGGGCAGCTGTGGAGCAGATAAAATCTTAGTGTATTCCCTAATGAGTGCATCCCTTCATCTTATTTCAGGAGGAGCGATATTACACAGCATCGAGAGCCAGGGTACAGGGGTTACCATGAGTGTGCCACTAATGGCTCTCATAGTCCTGTTTAGCTGGACGTCGATCTCTCTAACATGTACACTATTTAAGCACACGGGAGGGCAGTACTCAGCACTTGAGTATATAAATGACAGAGCAGTGGTTCGCAGAACATGTGCGTTAGCTCCCCATGTGGAGCCAACAAGGTGATGGACAATGTTAGTCCTGGTTCTCACCTTAGCTGCCATTTTTTGTAAGTGGCTTTTAAACGTGAGAGACCGATCTCAAGTGGCTCCCAGATACTGTGGGTGGTCATTATGATTAAGCTCAACATCGTTTAATACGATTTTAAGTCTTTGGTTGCAGGCCCGGATTATCCACTAGGCCACCTAGGTTATGGCCTAGGGCGTCAGCTGAGAGGGGGCGTCAAACGGGCCTTTTTTATACTACGTTTCAGTCAAAAATTTATTTAACTGCAAATATAATTTAATTTTGGGGTTTTCACATTTTTTATTAAATTCTTTAATAACAAGAGTAAATAGAATATTCGGAAAAAAAGGAAGAAAGAATTATTCAAACAAACTAGAGGACCCCTTAAATTGCCGGGACCCGAGGGGCTCCTTCGCGGCGAGAACAAGCGCCCCTTATGTGCCGTAAAGAGTGTCCCTGAGCGGTCAAGAGCATCACCCCCGACTAGCGGTAAACATCACCCTGTAATCGACGGTAAATATCACCCTTGATCAGAGTTAAATCACTTCTCCGACCGCCGGTAAAGAGCGCCCCTGATCGACTGTAAAGAGCGTTCCTGATCGACTGTAAAGAGCACCCCCAATACGCATGAATATAGCGCCTGTGATCAGCGGTAAAGAGCGCGCCCGACAAGCGGTAAATATTCCCCTAATTGATGGTAAATAGCGCCCCTTTGCCTTGACCGTCGCCTTGTAAGGTATGCCTTGACCTTGTTGCGAAGAATTTAAATTTATTTCTGTATTACAATTATATGGTGTTTTAGAATTCCCTGCCAACATTTTAGGCCATTGTTCCTGGACCAAAAACCAATATGAAAATCATAGTAATAAAGTCCAAATGCCGCCAGTTACCCACACAGTCGGCATTTTTTTACACATATTAATTTTTATTTCCACAACGGATGGTTGTAGTGAGTTCAATTTTGGCATAAATCTTTATCACACCAAAGTCCGTTTCAAGAGAAAATAATTATTATTTTCCGATGTGCATTTTTAAAATGGCGACCATTTTAAATTTGTAAGCTCAAATATCTCAAAAACGGAAAGTTTTTCAAAATTTTTCCTATAGACTAAAAAATTGACAAATCAAATTATGTAACTAAGGATACCAAGTTCCTAAGAATATGACAACAAATAACGGAGTTATTGTGATTTTCTCTTAAAATAACATAAATTGCATTAATTTTCATGCAAAAACATTGTTTTTCAGCAGAAAAATCACAATAATTTCGTCATTTGTTTCAAATACGTCCTCGGAGTAAAGTGACGAAAATGCCAATCATAACTTTCGTTAAATAGTTCTGTGCTTTTATACTACAGCCAAAGTAATTAGAATTAAAATAAGTCAATGTAAAGGATTGTTTATTTGTTGTCTTTTTTCGGGGGGGGGGGGGGGGGGTAATTGTGACCTTTGGCCTAGGGCGTCAAAAAGTGTTAATGCGGGCCTAATTGGTTGGCCAGCCTAATTGGTTGGCCAGTCCCTTATCCAAGTAGTGGAAGCAAGCAACCTCAGTTTTTGTTGGGTTTGGATTTAGCTTCCAAGCTTCAAAGTATTCACCGAGGGTCGTGAGGTCATTTGTTAGTGTTTCCTCAGCTTGTCGGAAATGCTGGTGTTGATATGCCAATGTAATATCATCCGTATAGATGAACTTTAAATACCGAGTTACAGGGATGTCGGCAGTAGGCCTATACACATTAAAGAGCAGTGGGGCGAGCACTGATCCTGGTGGCACGCCATCCTTCAGTTACCTAAAAGTACTACTCTGCGTCCCAGATATACTTTTATCATCCTATTGGAGAGAATTGAGTTGAGACTCAACAAGAAAGGGCAAGCAATAAAGTCGTAAAATTTAACTAGGAGGCCTTTTCTCCAGACAGTGTCATATGCTGCAGTCAGATCTAAAAAAGCTACAGACGTTTTCAGTCTTCGCTCAAACCCATCCTCAATGAAAGAAATTAGAGCTAGAACCTGGTCACAACAGTTGCGACCGGGCCTAAATCCAGCTTGTTCGATAGGGATGCTGGCATTGAGAATAGGGAGGATTCTGTTATAAATCAACCTCTCGAGCAGCTTATAACAAACACTTTTAAGAGCTATAGGACGATAACTTTCAGGCCGTTTTGGATCTTTTCCAGGCTTCAAGATAGCTATAACTTTGGATTTTCTAAATATACCAGGCATGTCGCCCGTTTTCATAGTGGCGTTAAAAGCTTCAAGAAGCCACTGTCTAGCCTTGTTACCCGAGTGTTTTATAAACTACAGGAAAGTGTCATCCAAGCATACTGCTTTGCCAATTGGTATCGCATTAATTGTCACTTCCAGCTCGTCGCAAGTGAAGGATCTAGAGACTTCCAAGGGTGCTTGCTGACTTTCCTTTATCTCGTTAAGTTTGGATTTTTTTTTGTCTGCAGACGTACGCACAGGTTTTGAAAGAACGGAGAGGCGTTTTGCAATTTCACGAGGGCTAGGATGTGAGGCTTCGTGTTTTCACTGGATTTACCAGTGGACAGTTTCCTGTTCAGACCAATCTTTCCGACTACTTTGGGTGAAGTTCAGGTTCTCGACAGTTTTCACCCACTTCTCTCTCCTGGAGTTGTCGAGAGAGTTAAGGAGTTAGTCAGCTACATCTCTGTCTGCAGTGTCTTTAAACTCGCTGTAAAGATCCTCACACTCTCTGCTCCATCCTGGTATGTATTCTTTTCTAAAACCTCTTGGATTGTCGCCTTAGCGGAGGACAGGATAAGGCGCGTGTGAACTGATCATAGTTTTTTTTTTTTTTTTTTTTTTTTTTTAGAGGTGATGAACCTGATGCCCCCTCAGTGCATCCCTCCTTAAGAGTCATCTTCACCCCTGAGCCAGTAGTCCATTGTTGCGCAGTCGGCAATGTTAATCATACGGATTTTAATGCAAAACATGGTATAGCATTCCCCTGTTTCGGACGCCGTTTTTCAACCGACTTTCTTTAAACTTGGTAAGTGTTTAGTTCAATAGTTATATTAGGTCTCTCATACCTCGAAATTTTGAAAAATTAACAAATATTACTCTCTGTGACGTCGCAAAGTAACTCGATTTTCCTTGGTAATATTTCAAAATTAAGCAAAATTTTCAAAATTTCGAGGTATGAGGGACGTAATATAACTATTCAACTAAACACTTACCAAGTTTAAAGAAAATCGGTTGAAAAACGGCGTCCGAAACAGGGGAATGCTATACCATGTTTTGCATTAAAAGCCGTATGATTAACATTGCCGACTGCGCAACAATGGGCTGCTGGCCCAGGGGTGAAGATGACTCTTAATGCATTAAATCAGTACATTGTATTTTTCAATTGTAAATGCCTAAATCCCCACAGTGCATTTAAACCAGTTAAACAGAGTTACAGGTTATTAACATACAGTACTATAAACTTAAAAATATATAAAATAAAAATAAATAATTTTAACTTGTAATATACTTTCAGCACAGTATGGAAACCCATGAGCAAGACGCTTAAAAAAATGAGAATCAATTTTTAGTATAATTATTTTAAAATGTTCGACCGAATCATTATAAATTAAATTAACTCCAAATGTATAGGTCATTTGTTTATGTTTCATAATAATAAAATACCAACTCACTGACGTAATTATGTATTGGCTTTTATCACTTTAGTATTTCCAATCAAAAAGGTCGAAGTATATGATGAAATTGTAATTTAATTTAACATTTTCATCATTATTAAAGGTGAGGTCGATTAAATCTTGCGAAAGTGCTCACCATAATTATCAATTCATATTTTTTCCTTTTCTTGGAAGATGTTATTATCAAATTAAGCGAATCGAAAGTTAAGTTTTAACGACCTGAGCTTCTGTTTTCAGTCCCGAGCTTATGTCTCAAAATGCATTATACGACATTGTGTTAAGAGAATGTGCAATTCAACAGTGAAATTTTACATTGAAATTTTCCTTTGCTATATAAGAATATTAACATATTATATGTTGGATCTGAATGTTATATATTTGTAATTGCTATAAAATTGAGGATTTAGTTTTCCCGAGGAATTACTGAAAGACACTTTAATGAAATACTCAAGAAAATACCTTTGAATAAGTAAATAATTAACCCATAATGGAGTATTGTTTCTGTACTGAAAGTCCTCAGAGGGAGGTTAATTTGAGAGCAGTTGATTTTCTTTTAAAGTCTTTCGTTTCAAACTGACTTAATTACTTTTATTTATATGTTTCAGGTTATTAAAAGGACTGATCTATACAAATTAAAGAAAATTAACTTTAGATATTTCAATTTTCAAAGAAACAAAAACATAAAAGAATTTTTTTTTCAGTAAAACATATTTTCGAGACCATTTAGGACGGGAATGTTGCTTTGTTTTAGAATGTTGTCCTAGGTCGGTTTTCATATACAGTTAGAATTACATAGAAATACTTATCATACATCCTTTAATACTTTCTTTTAAATTGTGTCTGGTCATAAATGTTAAAAATGTCATAGATATAGTATGAATCTTAAAGAACTTAAAGAATCTTAAAGAAATTAAGAACTTGATGAACAATTTTAAAATGTTAAGTAATCAAAATAAATATTACCGTTCAGTTTGCTAGAAACATCTATCAACGTTAGAGGAAAAACCCCCTTCTCACCCCCAACCCCTAACTAAAAACTTTTAAATATGGACCTAATTTTTTTGTAATTTTTAATTATATAAGCCTTACGCAATTTTAACTTTTTTTTATTTTTGACATTTTTATCTAAACTTAACCGTTAATTACATCTAATTTTACACGTTTTATTATGCCCTCCATAGTGGAAATAAGTTCATTTATGCGTAAATGGTGATTTTTAAGTGAAATATTCTTAATCATCATTTTAAGACATGTTTATACTTTAGCACTTTTATTTTACGGCATGGTTTCGGAAATGTACTCAATTTAAGTTTTCCCCATGTCATTCTTATGAGACTAGAATTGAACTTCAGTTGCCTGTAGCTCCCTAATCTTCAAGTTTAGTGAAAAATGTCAAATAGCAAAAAAGACTTTAAATTACGTAGGCAATCCAAAAATGACATAAATTGGGGGTTCGTATTTGAAATTTTAGAGTTATGGGTTGGGGCTTTGGGTGGGAGGTGGGAATGGGGTTAATAAAGGGATGAAATTTTCTTTCATGTTAAATTTTCCTCTCCCAACGTTGATAGATTTTTCCAGCAAACTGAACAGTAATTTTAATTTTCGGGTTTTAATAGATTAATTTGTAAATAAAAACCCCTGTATAAGGAAGCTTTCCATATTAAATAAGTATGACTGTGATTTAGCAAAAATGCTGCAAAACGTTAGACAAGAAAACATACAGAAGAAATGTCAATAGCCTTCAACTTCCCATGCAGGTAGAAGGCTGAAATTTTGGTACAATAATTCTGTTGTCGATATAGAACAACTAACTTTTCCTTAACTCTCCACAGGGCTCCGCCCAACAAAGTTGTAATGTTATTCTTATTGAATCGACATTTTTGTATTGGAACATACATTAAGGAATATGAATTCTATAAACAGATGTTACATTTGTGTGAAGCTCCGCCCCTCGTGTCGACAAAATGACATAAGGTTTTTTCATGGTAGTACTTTTCTTGGGGGTAGAATTCCAGGGCCCATGATATATAGTTATGATATATATCAACATAGACATAAACGTATACGTACATGTATATTTTAATTGAACGATTAGTGTAATGCTTCTAAATAACTCAAAATGAAAAAATAACATAGACGGCTCAGGTATTAGGATGGCTACTACCGTAATAGCGTATTCCATATAGGAAAATGTGCTAAAAAAATTCAGCATTTACAAAATTTACATATTTGGGAAGCCTCAAAATTAATTCCAAAGGCATCGATTTTTGGGCGAATTTGTTCGGTGCCTCATCTTGCTAAGGCAAATAAAGTCAATGCACCTTAAAAAGGTCATAAAGTAAAGGAATATGAAGCTAAACTCAGTGCTTACCTTGCTTACTACAAAGATTACTTACTCACTTTTAAACATTACTTGAAGATTACTTAATACCATTTTTAATACATTCATGAAAACTCTTTCGTTAATTTTTAAGTTAGTTTTGACTATAAATAATCGTAGAAAGTTTTATTTAGAAAAGAAATAAAATGGAATTTAGTGATTTTACGAAAATGATCATCATAGGGTAAAACATCAGTTTAACTTTGATGTAGAGGGTCGCGGGAAGCATCATCAGCGATGTCGTGGTCATTACACGAGTTACATCCACCCCCCCCCCCCTCCCCCGGAGTTAAAATCTCCCTCTTTCCTCGTCCCCCGGCCACTGGCGTTAGCGGGAGATTACTCCCTGTACTACATGTCATTACGTGCTCAACCTCCCTCCTCCTTTCTACCACCACTTGCTAGTCCCCAAACCCCTGGCGTAAGGGGCAGATTACTCCATATACTACATGTCATTACTTACTTGCTCTACCTCCCTCCCCCTCCCTATTCCCATGTGCCAACTCCCGGCCACTGGCGTCAGCGGCAGATTACTCCCTGTACTAAATGTCATTACGTGCTCTACCTCCCTTCCTCCTCCCAATCACCACCTGCCAGAGACCAAGGCCATTGGCGTTAGAGGCAGATTACTCCCTGTACTACATGTCATTACGTGCTCCCTACCTCCCACAGCCTCCCTACCACCACTTTCCAGCCCCCGGCCCCTGGAATTAGCCACAGATTACTCCTTGTACAAGTCATTATGTGCTCCCTACCTCCCTCTCCCTCTCGACCACCACTTGGTAGACCCCAACCCCTGGCGTTAGCGGCAGATAACTCCCTGTACTACATGTCATTACGTGCTCTACCTCCCTCCCCCTTTCTACCACCACTTGCTAGTCCCCAAACCCCTGGCGTCAGCGGCAGATTACTCCCTGTACTAAATGTCATTACGTGCTCTACCTCCCTTCCTCCTCCCAATCACCACCTGCCAGAGACCAAGGCCATTGGCGTTAGAGGCAGATTACTCCCTGTACTACATGTCATTACGTGCTCTACCTCCCTCCCCCTTTCTACCACCACTTGCTAGTCCCCAAACCCCTGGCGTCAGCGGCAGATTACTCCCTGTACTAAATGTCATTACGTGCTCTACCTCCCTTCCTCCTCCCAATCACCACCTGCCAGAGACCAAGGCCATTGGCGTTAGCCACAGATTACTCCTTGTACAAGTCATTATGTGCTCCCTACCTCCCTCTCCCTCTCGACCACCACTTGGTAGACCCAACCCCTGGCGTTAGCGGCAGATAACTCCCTGTACTACATGTCATTACGTGCTCTACCTCCCTCCCCCTCGCTAACATTACTTGCCAGCCCCGGCCCTTGGCGTTAGAAGCAGATTACTCCTTGTACAAGTCATTATGTGCTCCCTACCTCCCTCCCCCTCCCTAGCACCACTTGCCAACCCCCGGCCCCTGGCGTTAGTGACAGATTACACGTCATTACGATACATTCGTTCACAATAGTTTCCTTTTTATTATCTTTCAAATTGTGGAAGGTCATCAATTTTATTTTGAGTAATTATAAATTTATTTCGTGTTGCGACCGTTGCGACCTGTACATCGCACTAAAACGCCTCAATTTGTTTATAGCCAGTTTACCTTGATTAACTTGTATATGATTGTTTTGCTAAGCAAAAACTATATTGTTTTTTTATTATTATACATACGGTATGAGAGAAAGGAAATACGTCTTTGTTTAATGAAATTCTTCTCACATAGAGTCACAGAGAACATGGCTACTGAACCGCGCAGCGCAACGAAAGTAAAACATTTCCTGTATCTTCCTTTACACACCTTTAGATTTACTGACTCCCTTAATGACAGCCATTTTCTTATCGTCTCTCGATTTATCTCTAAAAATGTTTCTTTGAATACCGCTCTGAAAGCCTATCAATCAAACTACTCAAAACATTATCAGAGAGTTTATACGTTCTCTTCATTCATATGTGGTTTTTAAGGCATTTCCATTAGTTTGCTGTATTAATATTACTTGAAGAGGCTTATTAATTCTTTCTTCTAAATTGCTTTGATTATTATTTTGAAGCATTTGTTAAACGTCGTGTTCATTGTTATTTAATACATAACTTATTACTATATATCATAGGGTAATACAAACAAGTATTTATTTAAAAAATAACATTTCCTAGATTTAGAGGTTTCCCAGTGTGGGACAAAAAATAAAGTACACCAAAAAATTATATATTATAAAAAATTAGAATACCCACTTTTATTTCGTTTTTAAGGAATGTATATGATTTCATAGAATTTTTACTAAGTCCTTCATTGCATTTCTTAATAATTCTTTTAAAATAATTTTTATCATTTTAACCCTTTTTCAGTCCTTTCGCTTGTTTTTTTTTTGTTTTTTTTTTATTTTGCCCCAGGCTCCAATCATTACTCCTACCACTTCACTTATCTCTAGTTTGTATTTTTGTTTGTAGTATTTTTTGGTAGGAGTATTAGTTATGGTATCTATTTTTATTGATTAACCCTTTAACGACAGTAAATTGGGCAAAAAGGTTGTAGTAAATAACAATAAATTGTTATAAGACATTCTTAGAGTTGCTCGAAGGGGGGCTCCAATCAAATTGTAGGGTCAATAATGGTGCCAGTTTTTGTACGTTTAATAATTTATGGCTATGATATAGATCCTTCTCATCCCATCATTTTCTGTGACCCCCAAGACCTTTTCAATCTTCATATACTTCGAACTTCTGCCTTTGGAGTTCTTCACCGATCATTGACCGTATCTTGTGATGTCTGGAGCTACGAAGATTGTCATTGAAGGTGCAGGCTCCCAGGACATGGGCAATGTTTTGACCTCACTGTAACAGCGTCGACAGTGGTTGCCGTCCTGGGACTAGACATGTAACGGATATCCGGTTACTAT
Source organism: Neoaliturus tenellus (assembly GCA_030545055.2). Lineage (NCBI taxonomy): Eukaryota > Metazoa > Arthropoda > Insecta > Hemiptera > Cicadellidae > Neoaliturus > Neoaliturus tenellus. The sequence continues at coordinate 44,569,074 of CM061535.1, read as the reverse complement.
CCGGTATCCGGCCTATCCGGCCTTTTTTTATATCCGGTATGCGGCCGGATACTTGCTACTATTCGGCCAGATACAGGATACTCAAATCTATTGTTTGGCACTGCTTGATCACTACTTGTAACGGTCTTCTTTTTGGTCAAGACAAACATTAAAAAAATAAAAACAACAAAAAACAGAAAAACTTACAGACTGACTGATAGCGAATGAAAAATTTGTGCCTCCTACACGGTCCCACGGTCAGAGGGACAAGTTCTTACTTGTCTTTTCGTAAATTATCCTTAAACTAAAAGCTAAAACATGCCGGATATTCGGCGCTCCGGCCTAGAACCTTGCCGGATATCTGGTATCCGGTATCCGGCCAAAAGAACTATCCGTTACATGTCTACCTGGGACCTGGGACCTTCCTGGTACTGATTTTACTGCAGCAATGTTTGCTGTCATCATCAGAGCGTCCCACCAATAATCACAGGATAGGCCTCCTTGAGCTTTAACCCAAGCATTAGCAGCAAGGTATTGTTCGTATTGACAAACCCTTTCTCTATATGAGACTGATTGCACCAGGCTTTATCACGGATTGTCCGTATTTTTAGTATAGTTTTTTGTATGTTTTGTTTAGATCTGCATCATATATTTTGTTTTTTATTTTATAAATACGATATTTTACTTCCTCCACTATTTTTTCTTCCTTTTGCTGATTAAATGATTGTCTGTAAACAATTCATTTTTATATGCATTTTGATCCTTTCTGTTGTATATAGAGATCCCACTTAGTGCTAAAGAGAAATAGTCACTTGTGCTTAGTTTTTAATACATCTTAAACCAGGAGTATCAATTGACAGCTGCAAAATTTCTTTCAGAACACTTTCAATTATGCGATCTGCATCTTCAAACAACTACTTTGGGGTTTTTGTTTTTGAAAGAAATAACCCAGGAACGGGCACAGAGATGATGAAACTATGACAATGGAGGAACAGTATTCGTTACTTTACAGTGTAATATTAATTTTTATGTTAACCCGTATTCATTAAAGTAAAGTGCATATTAAATATCCTTATAATAAATAGGTACAACACACTTATTCCAAGGATGGGAGTGGACACAAATGTGCCAAGGATGGAACACACACAGTATAATCAAAGTGTTAAAATTTTAACTTTTAATTTTTAACATTAAAATTTTTAATTTTCCGAATATTTATTACTTTCCTACGAGTACGTGCGGTTCGTAAATTTTAAAACCGTGTTCGTCCAAATTTGTAGAATATGTGTTCTTTTACACATGATAACCTTATGGACAAATATTGATGAAAATTGGTACTGTATATGGCTTCATATGGTATGAATAATTTTTTTATGCTTAAAAATCTCCTTTTAGTGTTCCCCATGGCAGAATACCTACAACTTTTCCCCTATATTTATCATAAGGAGAATATAAATTTATTTCCCTATTTATGAATACGTAATGAAATTTTGTTTACATTTTCATGTGGTAAAAAAGTATATTACTAATTTGGAAATTTGCTGAGTACGCAGGTCTGCTGTGATGGGGGGTATTTTGAGTTTTAATTCAAACTTAGTAACCTATACTGTGACCTCACTAATAGGCCGATTGTTACTTCATTTTGAAACAAAATAAACAAATAAAATAAATCGTTTTAAATTTTTATGAATTCCTTTTATAGATTCATTCTTTATACCAAATAAATATAGATAATGTTCGTTGCAACGTTTCAATTTTCATCGACAAATACTACCGTAAGGTTTCGGGAGAAGGAAACCTCTGTAGTGCCTCAATCAGTTCAGTGCGAATTGCATTTATGCTATAGAAATTCAATTCTCAAGCAATACATGCATTTAAAATAAAACTATCAATATGGTTAAATAACTGAATTGTAACAGTAGGCCTAATCTTTATCCTTCATAGTACATACTACCGGTTTCGTTACATCAAAGGTGACATTGTCGAGTCTGGGCCTGAAAATGTTCCTCCTACGAGGTCGTCATAAAGTCTTTTAAACACATTAAATACACACAGACGCACATTTTACACGAACACAATAAACAAAACTGTATGGCCATTTGACAATAATAAAGGCGAGGCTGCACGTTCAGGGTGTAGGTCTAGAAGATGATATGTTTTATATTAGTTAAAATATAAAACTATCAATTTAAGCGTTGCTGTGATTGTGAATACTTCATGTCACAGTAAAATAAATACATGGTGTTGATAAAAAAATATACGTTATAAAATATGTTTTAAAATAACTACACAGTTTTGAGCACTCTTATCAGCTTATGTGATTGCAGAGAGAATAAAAAAAACATAATTTGTTCATCGTATTCTTATAAAAAAATTGGAACACTTTTATGTAATGCCTATCTATTGAAACTATTTGACAAAACTCTCTATGCACCTTAATATAGTTGTCTCTATATTTATTTGCATGATAGGCTACCCCCTACAAAATCAAAAGGAAAAGGTCATTACTATTCATTATCATTAAGGTCACTTAATTCATTATTTTTAAAAGTGTGATTTTACTATTTGTATATCTAAACTCAATGTAAATATATCTTACTAAAATCTAGCTAAAATATAGCAATGGTCGATTCTTGTTGTAGTATTATGGTCACCTGCTATTGCCATAATACTCACATTAGATCGGGATTCCACACGTATCCCCCTGAAGAAGACATATTTTCAAAACTGCATCCGCTTAAAAATACGCTTATAAAATGTTTTATGGGATTCACTATTATTCAATAGAATCCTCCCTGTATGGAAACTCGCTAAAAACCCCCTGTATCTTAAACTTTGGAAGTAACTCAAGAGCAATCATTTTCAAAAATTAAATTCAAATTCGTTATGGGAATTTTACCCATAGTAACTAATTCATTTCAATTAAATACATGTTTACGTAGAGTAGTTTTAATAATTAAATTACTTAACTTGAGGCGCAGTCAGAGGGATTATATAAAGCGCATGGAAAGGACCCTCGAAACTGTGAAGCGGTTTTTCTTTGTTTCCCCCAAAACAACGTACCGTATTAATATGTCGTGTGTATTCATATTAGTATTTTTGTATATTTTATTTTATTGTGAGTCTTTCTACGTATGAGGCATTTTATAACATTTTGAAGGGGAACGGTCGAGACCCCGGTTTTGTTACTACCTTAACGTCGATCTGTTGATATCATCATTAATTAATAGCCCAATGGCAAATAGCAACTGGGTCCAGTATCGAACTTTTAAAAAGCTACTAACGTTTCTCAGGATCGAACCGGAAAAATTTTGATTGAAAGATGCGCTACAACCACTCAGCTACCCAGCCAGTTAATATGATAGTTATATGTTTTAATTCTAAAACTTGACAAGAGTAAAGATCGCCGCAGGAAACACGAACAACGGCACCTTATTCTGGAGGGGTGGGAGAGCCCAAAAAAGATAAAATAACTAATAAAATTTAATTTTGTTTTCGAGCCCATATGTAACAGAGAAGCGGTTTCACATCGCACAACTTCCTTTCTCGGCAGCTCGCTGAGGATATACCACGGTCGCTCAATATCAGAGGGAACTAACTTTCGATAAAAGGCGCTTTGTCATTGTTAATTAACTTTATTCAAATCCGCGGCTAGACTTGCTCGATTGCCATATAAAACTTTTAATGAGATACTGTTTGTGCGGCTTCCCAGCCCCCGGCTCACAAGAGATATTGTGCGTCGTAATTCATTACGTGGTTCGCTCCTGCTAACCGATCTCATAAAAGATTAATTTAAATTTTCTTCACTCTCTCCCACTTGTATAGTTTTCTTAAAATATTCTAGATTGAGTTATGATTCAAAGGTATATTGGTGTTTTAACTTCACAGATCCTGGAACGATGGTTTTCCTACGTTTGTTTCTTTGTCTAGGAGTTAGGGGGTTCCTGAGAGTCCATTGTAACCTGTGATAAAATTTTATGGCTTACAACATTATTTATTTCATATACAAATCAGTGAGCCATATGCCTTAGATTTTTTTCCGGCAATAAAGTTTTGAAGCTGTATATTTTGTTTAACACCAGATTCTACAGCCAACGGTGAGAGTTCTACAATACTTATATTTAAATATTTGGGAAGTAATTGTTTCTAAACAGAGATTTTTTTCTAAATACTTTATAAAATTGGAAACTTTTTCAAATAATAGTTTACTTTGAATTGAACCCTATGATAATTTGGAATAATTTATTATTATTGAATTACTAAATTGTTTTACAAAAAGGAGTCAGCATTCATTTAAATTTAAATGTTAAGGATGGATTCAACGGACAGGTAAACAAATAAACAACGAAAGACTTGCAAAATACTGATTTTCGTTATTTTATTGTTTTAGACCATTTCCTTTGTGGTTCTATACTTTTTCCATACACAAAGAGAAATTTATTTACTTCCCAAAGTTACATAGATTTGTAGTTTTCCCCTTATAAAAAGAATTGAATTTGTTTACTATACAGTATAAAGATTTCTAATTCATAATGTACCTTGAATCACCTCTTTAGAATGTTTTCCTGTGTTAGTATGGATCTTCTAATAATACCGGGTGAGCGCGCGCGTGTGTGTGTGTGTGTGGACAGGTTCCGCAATATTTGTGGGGCCAAGTGTGTGAATTTCACCTGAGTGCGGGGCCTTCTGAAATTGTGGGGCCATACACATGGCCCCACAAAGATTTATTTTTTTTATTTTGAGTAAAAATTCTACTTTTTATGGTCGAAAAAGTCAATAATCGTTAGGTTAGGATAGGTTAGGTTAGGTTAAGTTAGGTTAGGTTAGGTTAGGTTAGGTTAGGTTAGGTTAGGTTAAGTTAGGTTAAATTTTGTTGTATGGCCCCACAATACAAATACGGCCCCCCAATAACTGTCAAATGCACATACATGGCCCCACAAATAGATGTGTAATCCCAAGGCCCCACAAATATGGGCGAACAAGTTTGTGTGTGTGTGTGTGTGTGTGTGTGTGTGTGTGTGTGTGTGTGTGTATTTTTATCCTACACATTTATCCATCCTTGGGATCTTGTAAGGGGAGCAAAGTAGTGAGCAGTTAAGCACAGTGAGCAGTAGTGAGCCGAAACTTCAAAATTCAAAATCAATTGTCACATTAATTATTAAAATTAATTGTTTAATATTCTTCCCAGTGCTTTTCACGGAGAAGTAAATGCATATTTTTAATGAAATTCTACGTAGATTTCAATTATGTAACATAATCTATTTTAAGATGAAATATTTTAAGATTTAACTATCAAGACGAAATTATTAAATAATAGCATGCCTTATTTATAAATAGTTTTAAAGAAATAATGTTTTTCTTCAAAAATACCACACTTGTCATGTTATTATTTAGTAAATTATTGCGAACATTTCTCATCAAACTACAGGTAAAACAATTGATTAGTAAAACAAATTTCCTGTTAAAATACATGTTTTATGTGGGTTGTATTCAATAATTAAATTACATTTACTTGAGTCACAGCCAGGAGTGACTTTGCTTTACTGATCGGTGAGGAAAATGCCTGCAATAGCCTGATTTACTAAATAATAACATAAACTCACCATCACCAATGATGGTCTTTAAACAAAAGAAAGGACACTTGTCATATATTATATTAATAATTTCATTACCCTGTAGGTCCTATATGTAATAGTGTCTAGATCATTGTTTTTTGCATTTTATGAACAGCTGTTTTATAAAAAGCTATCTATTTTACCAAAAAAATCAGTTGATAAGATTTAATAAATGTAATATAATTAAACACGTTATTAGAGTTATTATAGGGCCTAAAGTTTTGATGAAATTCTCATAGCCGCTAATAGTTATAAAATTGCTATAGTAAGATGCACGAAAATAGTCCGATGGAAATGTTAACAGCTGTGTCCCCCCTCACCCCTCTCGCCCTGCAATGTTGTCATTTGTTATGTATACCATGTGTAATACAGTATAGAAATGTGTTTTAGGATAGATCTGGCAACAATGCATCGATTCTCATCGGACTATTTTCGTGAATCCTACTATAGTTTGGGTTATTAAGCTGTTTTATAAAAATGAAATAAACAATGATTCTGCCATTATTACATTTGCAATATAATAAGAGCGCAAAAATTTACTACACAGGAATGCTTTGGGACATATCACACTGAACCCAGGAAGGCTGCTACCAAGGAAGTCAGCTTTTCGACCATAAATTGCCAATAAAGTATACGAATAAAATATATTTTAATGCAGCACTTTCTGAGTTCTGGTACCATGTGATTGGCAGCAAATAAACGGACATTTACAAGTTGGTGACAAAATTATTTGTTTTATTATTGATAATTATCCTTTAAATTTAAAAGTTATTAATTGATGTTTACAAGAAGCCTATATTAACTAAATTTGTAATTTGTAACGATCTTACGATCTTATTTGGATCTTAACTGGGGTAGTGGCACACCGTAAATCTTACAGGAACTCATCTGAAAACAATCAGACTTAAATAATAATGGGTAAAACATACTCATAACCAAATTAAATCATAACTTTACGAACAATATTTTTTAGGACAAATTAACAAAATTGTTTTCCAAGAAGATTTTACCAAAGGCAGTTAATAAAGAGTGATTCAGGAAATAATTATTCTACATCTCCAAAGTTAGCTACATTTAAAGATCGGTGAAATTATACAATTCAACTGATATTATATTTGATAAATAATTCTGCATTTAATACTTACATAATCATGAGCATTTAGCAAATCTAGTGCTCCCCGTACATGAATAAAAGAAAACTGTTTGTGTCAAATTCTAGCCAAATAATATTTAACATTCTATTAACCTCACAAAATGAAATGCATTTACTCCAAATCAAAGGTAAGAAATTACATATATATGTATACCGGGTGTCCCACGTAAGATGTCTCAAATTGATTGCAGATCAACAGTCTGTCCTATAATCTCGAAATAATATCGTTTCCCATTAAATTGACCCCAAGGAATAATTTTAAAATATGTTTAAAGTTGTATAAATACATGGTGTCCCAAAACTGTGGGTCACAGGTTCGAATCTCGGAAATTTCAAATACAAACATATGACATATTGTACATCATAAGAAAGGAGTATTTAATAATAACATTTTGGTAAAAACAGAATTTTTATATCTTTATTCGTTTCAAAATGGGGTCCATTTTTTAGCCAAAATCAAACTTTAAGAAATACCCTGTAATTATTTTATTATATTTAGTAGGTAATGATTTTATTTCAATATTGTAGGACAAACTGTTGATATATAATCGATTTGATACACCTTACTTGAGACACCCGGTATATATATAACTAACATATTGAAAATGCATAGCTACGAAGGAAGGCAGCGACCCAGGAAGGCAGTTACCCAGGAATGCGAATGCAGCTACCAATGAATGCATCAACCAAGGAGGTTACAAGTAATTCCGCGCCAAAAATGACAATGTTCACGTGACTTCCGCACCAAAGTGGTTTTCTATGAATCCAAGTGATTTCCTAAATTATGAGACCCTAAACTTCTTTTCCTTTCTTTCAAGACCTCTGTTAAGTTGCAATTCTCTCAATTTGAGCATTTCTTTCCTTTGTTCACTAGTAGATTAGGCCTACGCATAATTATTGCAAATTTTATCATCTTATCTCTTATATCACGCATTACTAGTCTGTACCGCCATCAGTAGAAAAAATAGAAATAGACTGCTATAAAGCATTCTATTAAACTCTCCTTTGTTATATTATATCTGTGGTGAAATAACTTAGAAAATGATAAGCACAAAAACCAAGATTTTTTAAACAAACGGATGAATCTCAACCAAATTAAGCTGAATACCAAGTTTCATCCAAAAATATTGGTTAATAAGTGAAATACGAAGGAAGTCTTAACACATCCTTATTCTCCATAAGATTAACATTGGAGCCTCAAAATACAATGTTCTGTCTTTAGACTTTTTAATATCTCAGTAACCAATGGAAATAGAGCAAAGCTTCAAAAAACTAAAATGTGTGTTTTTTAGCTAAATCCAATGGTTGAAATGAAAATTTAAAAAATTACATATGAAAATTGCAAAAAAAAAACCCCATTTTTGGGGTACAAAACCCCCCAAAACTACCCCTTCCGATAGGTCGATATGTCTGGTTTACGAACTCATTCGAATAAACGTAGAATTACACATTTCTACGAAATTTTGTATCGATCGTATCGTTTTTACGAGAGTTATCGTGTCAAGGGACACATACATAATATATACATACACACACACACACACACACACACACACACACACACACACACACACACACACACACACACCTACACACACACACACACACACACACACACACACACACACACACATATATATAAATATATATATGTTTATATATATGTTACGAAAACTCACAAAACCGATATACCCATTAGACCTATAGTAAATTTCCGAACAGCTCCCACGTATAATGTTTGTAAGTATCTTAATAATAAGATTAAGAATAGCTTAGCATGGAAAGAAAACTATTCAATAAAAAATACCACTGAACTAATTGAACATATTAAAGATATCAACATACCAGATGACTGTTTATTAGTATCATTTGACATTAAAGATATGTATTCAAATATTCCTCCAATTGAGACTGTGAAAATATTGGAGTATGATTTAAAAGAAACAAATACATTAAGCCAACAGAAAATTAAAGATATAATAAAACTCACATCGCTGTGTACTAATCAAAACTATTTTGAATTCAATTCAACATTTTACCAACAAGAAAATGGTCTAGCCATGGGATCACCTCTTTCGGGACTACTATCAGATATATTTATTCATAATCTTGAAACTACCAAAATTATCAATGATGTTAATCCTTACAAAAACAAAATTATATATTGGTACCGATATGTTGATGATATCCTTTGTTTATTTAGAGGAAACGAAATTGAAATTCAAGATTTCCTAACATATCTAAACTCACTTTCGAAGAAAATAAAATTTACAAAAGAAGTTCAAAAAGAGGAAATAAATTTCTTAGACGTCACGATTGCTAGAAACAGGAACCAGCACACCTTTAAAATTTATAGAAAACCTACACAAACTGATCTGTTGATACCTTCAAAATCCAATCATCCCTGGAAGTATAAAATGGCTGGCTTCCGTTCTATGGTAAATAGGTTGCTAACCATACCTCTTGCTAAAGAAGAATTTGACAAAGAAAAGAATATTATCAGATATCTAGCGCAGAAAAATGGATACAAATCAGATATTGTTGATAGAATGATAAAAAACATGAAGAGGAAACGAAATCAAGAAACAAAAGATCAAACTGACATCCAAAAGAAAAAATATATTAAAGTGCCATACAATACAGTAATGAACAGGGCAATTCGTAAGACCTTTGAAAACACAGATATTGCATTAAGCTTTGAGACAAGAAATAACGCGTTCAATCTGATTGGAAAACTATCCAAGCAAAGAGAGAAGAAAACCAAGGATTACACACAATCAGGACTTTACAAAATAAAATGCTCAGATTGTGACAAATTTTACATCGGTCAGACAGGCAGGTCATTTCAAGCACGATTCAAAGAACATATTCAGGCTTTAAGAAGCAATAATAGAACCACTATGAAGTCCAATTATGCTGAACACCTCCTATCTGACAATCACAGCTACTCGAGCATGAATGACAACTTAGAAATACTAAATTACATGTCCAAAGGGGAAAAGCTGAATGTTACAGAAGAGTTAAGAATATTTATAGCACACAAAGAGAACCCTCAGCAACTTATTAATAATCAAATACCATCAAATAATCCTATCTTTGAAAGAATAACTAAACTACAAATGAAATAGATAGAAGAAATTTAACCTGCAAAGTGAAACACCTGATAATAACATTGTTTATGATACAAAAGTTTATTTATTAATAATAGGTTAGAGTTTTATTTGTACAATGACCATGAAGATGGGCTAATGTCCCGAAACATGTAGTCACCAAAAATAATAAAAGTTTTCATTCTCAAAAGGGTGCTCTTGTTGAAATGTTTTATTTATTTATTGATATAAATATATATATTAATGACTATTATTTTTGGTCTCTGGGCACCTAAAAACGAAAAAGTAACATGGTCCTGGGCTAAGGTCTTACAGTGAGACCTACGGTAATATAGCTTACTCCCTATGGAAAATTCGATCGCTGAAAACATGCCAAATAGAAAAAATTGTGAAAATGTGTAGTTTCTTAATATTTTGTTTGCATATATTGACCTATTATAGCGCCAAAATAATCACAAACTGGTTGAAATTAAATATTTTAAGTGCTTATACAGCTAATGAGATTTTTTACTACGGATGTCAAAAATATGTTCACAAATACCAACACGCATGTGACATTTGGTCACAATTTAAGATACCTCACTTAAAAATATGTCATTCTGAAAGAACAGCATTAAAAACTATTTTTCTTTATTACGTTGATTTATCAAGAAATTCAGGTATTTTAGTCGGCTTAAATTGTTTCCAATAAGTAATCGACCAGATTTTTTCCTTGAAATAAAAAAAGGGAAAACCATATAGGCCTACTGTTTACAGCAGTAATAATTTTATTTATTTTAGGATGGTGTATATCCTCTCAATCGAAATATCGTATCAGTACGTCTTTTCCATGTGGAAGTAAGTATACATAGGTAAATTTATACAAAAGCAAAAGTAAATGTATACAAAAGCACGACATGCAAAGGCAACAAAATTCCCATTTCAGTTCATTTTCAAGTCGTAGGTGGCAGCACTTCCTACGACACAGCCCATACAGCACAGCCATCTGTGGTTACGCCGAGGAACTACGCCCAAGTCAAGCCAACCCCAGAACATTGATTACCGATCTTGGCTTTACCTGTGGTTTAGGATTTCTTAAATGTTGAAGTTTGTTTAATACAAATAAAGAATGTCAACCAACCTTTTGATAACATTTATCCTGGTTATAGTTATGTAAGAACATATTGTAAAAATATTCCTGTGTCTTGTTTCCACAACTTTACCGTCTGTTTTGTAGGCCTATGTGATTTATCAAAAGTTCATTATCAAAACTTAACTTAAGAATGATGATGCCCAAGTGCTTATTACTTTATAAGTTTATAACTGTAACTTAAAAAAGGAGGTAACTGCATAATTTTACAATTTTATATTTTTACAGTCAAGAATTTTGTAATTTGTAAAAAAAAATCGGATTGGGCATGATGATGACCGGTGTGACGGGTCGAAATCTATCGCCATTATAAGATCTTTTATATATATTTACCGTATTGTAAACAATTAGTCTACAGTATAAGTGTAAATATATCAAGTAGAGTTGGAAGACGTTTTATTAAACTTATTACAACCTGAATATCAGTACCAACACGTATAATGCTAATCAAGAAGTTATTCAAAAAATGTTTCTAAATATGATTACTGAACAAAATTACTTCGAATTTACACATGAAACTACAACCGACTGATAGTGATATTTCTCTAACAAAAACGCACTTACTATTTTAACCATTTTCTAAAGTAGGCCTAAAAGTTGTTTTGGTTTTATGTATTTCACTGTAATCTTTGTTTTTTTGTTAGCAAATAAAATTTTGATATTATTTTTTTAATCCTGGAAAATTTTCTGTTATAGCCTAGAAAATCTACAATTACCACTATTTTTACAGACCATAGAGTTTCAAATAAATATGAATGTTTAAGTTTTTTTACTTCTACAATGCCTTTACTAGGTTGGGAAGAAATTATATTTGCTTGAAAACCCTGTTTCAGCAAAACTAATTACTAAATCCAATGCTAGGCCTATATTCTATCTAATACGAGATAAGTTCTAGGGAGAGATAGATAAAGATGTCTGTTTCAGCAATCAACTGATCTGCTGCCTTCTGCAGTTGTCACATTTGTACAATGTTTTTTTTTTTTTTTTTGAATTTGTAAACAGATAATTCCTTTTGAATGGAAGATTTGGCATGCACTTATATTCCTGTTTAAAAAGTAAATTATTACCAAGTATCATTATTTTACCGTTTAAATAACAGTGAAATAATGAACATCCAAAATTTAAAATCTTTACACATATTATATTTTCTTCTTCTTCTTCTAGGGATTATTAACTAGATTATCCAAATTTTTTAACTAAACAATAATATCTTTGGAAATTCGCTGACTACGCAGGACTGCTACGATGGGGGTATTTTGAGAGTATATAAACTGTTAAGTGTACTAGCAAAATATTAATCTAAAATTGAAGAAAATTGATAAATTAGATTAGGAAACAAATTGGATAGTTGAATTATTCTCTTAAGTAGATTCTACCCGAAGGTTAATAGAGATAGAAGATAGAAGGTGGTTGTCTCGGTTGCGTGAGAATCAAGTTGTGCATACGTCATCAGCCGATGACGCGTCCGGCTAATAGCTCTAGGTCAACCTAATATAATTTATGACTACTGTATTTGTAAAAGCTGAACCCAAGTGGATCTTAATTCTCTCCCCTCAAGGACACGATTATTGCCAAATAAACACGCCAACACAGTGAACTGGGCCGTGGAGCTTATCTCAGCCATTTTGATAATTTTAATATGAACTAATTCACTATGTATGGTTAATGTATATTTTTTGTATCACTCACCTATTTTGATTGTCGTCACCTCAGGACTTGTCAGGATTTACAAGACAAAACACGACACACGAAAACAGTTACTATCCCGAAGTTGACGAAAACCGAACGAAATTAAAAACGTCCCGCTATCCCGCTTATTCAGGGTATAGAAAACTTATTTTCCCTGCACGCGGGCCAAACGGCGAACCAATCGAAATAAGGGAGTGATACCCAGAAAATAGATTAGGCCTACCATTTAAGATACCTCGCCAAAAACATGTCATTCAGAAATATAATTCATTATGAATATCTTTCAGCATTATATATTTTGTCAAATTTTGATTTGCTGTGTTTATACCAATCAGCATTTGAGCCACAGTCTGCGTTAAGGGACGATTTCGTTGTGATATTAAAAGTAACTAGTATATACCTTATACCTTTCTTCTTTTGTCCACAATTTGAGATTTATGGCGTCAAATCACGAAGCGATATATACAAACATGTAAATACTCAAAAAGTTCAAACATATATTTAAAACTTAGGCAAAGCTACAAAAACCAAAGGTCGTCATCCAAGAACTAATTTAGTCATTTCCGGGCGTCAAAGTATTAGGAGAATGAAGAATAAGAACCAGCTTAACTAAATTAGAAGACAAACTAAAATTCTGTGCAGTTAAATTTAAGTTTTTTAAAACTCGAAAATTCTCTAATATGGCATTAGGAAACTACAGTAAGTTATTAATTAAATATTAACTGTTCTGATGATTAATGAATTAACACTATATTCATCATTCTAATTCAAATTCTCTAGATCATAAGCGTACCGAGAGTGTATGGTTGACAGACACGGTTAGAACAACATTTCAGGGAAATTACTTTCAACCTAATTCACTATTCCGTATTTCTTCTAGTAATTTGTAATTTACCATTACTACTGCAGTAGCCTAATTTGATTCACAAACACTAAGCACACATTTAGTGAGAATAGTAATTAATTATGGTGCATTTTCAATGTCTGCCTAGGCTTTGGAAGTAATTTGTCTAGGTCTAGCTAAGCAGCATTCGGTCGTTGATTCGATTGTTTCCATCGAACAATTGTAATAGCAAAATCGTAATTTCAACTATCAATAATACCAATGGAGTAGGCCTAGATTAACGAACTTTCGCCCGTTTTTCTTATGTACCTAGGCCTACTTCAGTTGCTTGTTTGAAATAGGCCTATACTTGCTTTATTGTCTAAATATATTTTAATTTATCTTAAGCTTTAGAAAACTAAATCAGGTGTTAAAATCGTAATATTGTTTAATTGGAGAAGGCCTATATAAATAAAATAGCAATAAGTTAAGTTACTACCGCAAAATTTAAATTTGAACAATCGATAATTAATGAAGGAGTAGGATAGCGAAGTTTCGCCAAGCGATTAGTCTTGGCCTAAGCTATTTAAACAGAGGCATTATTGTTTCAAAAAAGGCAGACTGTGGCCAAAACTTCTTTTGCACAATCATTAGTCCTAGGTAATTGCAGTAGTCCTATTAACAATAGTGTGTACAATGCTTTATCCAGTTCTTACCCCGAGGCCTTTTCAACTTTTCAGTGCTACAGAACGATATATAATTCCACGTCTTTTTTGCAGACTGCTTGAGAAATTATGTAATGTGCCTCGCCTTTTATGTAAGAACTGCTAAGGAACCACGGTAGGCTATATCGGTTTGCCTCTGATGTTGATAATGTGGACCTAAAAGGGATTAAGTTATCGGATGACTCAATTGTTATTTCTAAACACCAATGTTTAAATTTTATTCTCTATGTGATCAAGATACAAAATAGAGTCGTCTAGTAGGCCTAGTTTTGGCTATAAAATTTATGTTTTTACAGTAGGCCTATTGTGTTGTTACCTCTGTTCGCTTCGATACCGTAGAAGTTTAATTAAATGAAGCTTTTTTAGCTATTTTAGCACCATAAAGTGATAAATATTTAATTTTTACAAACAAAAAAACAGACTAACTAAACTGCTTTTGCAAAATCATTAATAGGTCGCTACAGTAATCCTTGGTAGGCCTAAGAATAGAGTATGTATGTGGATTATTCAATGCCTACGTCTAAGCTTAGTTGAATAAGTTGTCTAGGCCAAGTTAAGCAACCTAATGTTTTTTTTTTTTTTTTTTTTTTTTTTTTTTTTTTTTTTACTGAGGCTTACACTGCTATACTCTAGGTCTAGGCCTTGCTGATGGAATAAACTTGTAACTTCTTATAAATTGCAATTTTTAATTTGTTCCAAGAAATAAACATTCCTTTATAGATGTATTATAATTTGGGTGAGTCGGTGGTGTAATAGTTAGCGCGCCCGATTTTAAGAACATGGCAGCGGTGTCGTGGGTTTGGATCAACGTTCTACCAGTGAATTTTATCAGTACCATTCAACAATACTGTAGCAGCTCACCCGCTTACTTTGGATTTCTGTTAAGAGTCATCTTCACCCCTGGGCCAGTAGCCCATTGTTGTGCAGTCGGCAATGTTAACCATACGGCTTTTGTGCTAAAACATGGTATTTTATTCCCCTGTTTCGGACACTGTTTTTCAACAGATTTTCTTTAAACTTGGTAAGTGTTTAGTTAAATAGTTATATTAGGCCCCTCATACCTCAAAATGTTGAAAATTTAACAAATATTACTCTCTGTGACCAGGGGCGAACCCAGGATTCAATTTCAGGGGGGGGGGGGAATATTTTTGCGGAGGGGGAACACAGGGGTGGGGGGAAACACGGCGGGTCCAGGGGGCCTCCCAAGGAAAATTTTGGAATTTTCGAAGTTTAATGGTTAGTTTTAGTGAATTTCAGAAGCTAAATTTGAACTTTATGCAGACCTCTATTCCGTCAGAATTTGAAGTGAAACTAATGGGTTTTGAATATTAAATAAATGAATCTGGCTATTATTTAAACTTGGAAAAAATTTATTGACTACGATGGGACTACATTCAGGGACTACATTCAGGCAAAGTACAGTAAAAATTTGTTGTATAAAATTAATTAAAAACACCAAAATATATTACTCATCAAGATGTAAATATACGATTTACCTTTAAGACACAGAATACAGTATCAGACTTATTTATATTATAAAAATAATATATAATTAATATGTGCAATAAATAATCTATTTCATTTCCAAAACTAATATTACCTGTTTTGGATGTAATATTACTGTTTTATCTTTTTGCATTGTACAATTCAGGCCCCTATTATTCTTTATATAAGTTGGCATTTATATCTATTTGTAAAAGTATGGCGTATAAAAATAATATTTTAACCAATTGTCATAGAATAATTTTATTTTTGAAGCATATTTTTTAATTCTCCAACATTCCGGGGGGGGGGGGATATATCCCCTTTATCCCCTCCCTGGGTTTGCCCCTGTCTCTGACGTTGCAAAGTAACTCGATTTTCCTTAGTAATGTTTGTTAAATTTTCCAAATTTCGAGGTATGAGGAGCTTAATATAACTATTCAACTAAACACTTACCAAGTTTTAAAGAAAATCGGTTGAAAAACGGAGTCCGAAACAGGGGAATAAAATATCATGTTTTGCATTAATAGCCGTATGGTTAACATTACCGACTGGGCAACAATGGACTACTGGCACAGAGGTGAAGATGACTCTCAAGCATTAACTTAAAAGGCATGCTATTAACACTTTCATTTATCGCTGAGTGTTAAGACTAATTTGCGAGAACTTTACAACTTTATGCCACAAATTCTGTTTGTCATGATAAAATGCTTATAACATTGACTTCACATATCTTAGCCTATATATCTTTCTGACCAGTTACCGGACAGCTTGTGCAGTACAATAGTATGGTGTTAACTCCATATTGAAAACAAAAGTTCTTAAATTTAATACTCTTAAAAAAAAACACATTATCTTATACAATCTGTTTGCAACAAAAAATTTATTAAATATAATTTCTTCTACTTTATTATTATTATTTTTTACTCTTACAGTTGTGCATTGGAATCAGCCAGCAATATTTACTTAAATCATGAACTTAGCTATGATACTTAGCTAGGGCCTGTTATTACCTTTCTTAGATCTCACTAATGGTCCAAATATATCTCCTCTCCATAGCTTCACTTGCATGTGAGACAATTAGTTTCCCTTCATACACTCTTTGGGCCGGTTTACGTATTTTACATAACAGACAATTAGACACTCTCTTAATTTAATTTCTTTTACAAGTTCTGGTCTATAAAATTGTTCACTAATCTTAGCTACCACTCTTTTCATACCTAGATGTCCACCAAACATACTTGTATGATGTCATTTAATTATCATATCTATTAACATTTCCGGCAAATATAGTTGTCCTTTACATCCGTTATTCAATTTACACATCAATACACCTTTGGTTATTGTAAAAATTTGGTCATTACTTTGGTGTTCCACAATTGTTTTGAAATCCAACGGAAAATCACTGACGGCATTAATTTCATCTCTAGTAATTTCTTTACACACCTTGTTTTACTTTTCACACCTTACCTTTTTCTTAGTTTTACACTTAGTGCCATCCATGTTACAAGATTCTTGTTTTTCTTCGAATATTCTAGACAAACAGTCGTCCACTTTATTTTCTGTACCCTCAACATGTTCGATGGTAAACGGTAAACTCAAAATCCGTTCCATTCATCTCCCTAGTTTTCTAAAATGCCCTAATGCCCATTACAAAGCATTATTATCTGTTATTAACAAAAACGGTCATACCTCCAGAAATTAATGAAATTTTTCTATTCCCAAAATTATTGCAATATCCTTTTCCTATACTGACATCGCTCTTCCAGCATCTGTAAATTTCATAGAATAATTCCCTGCTGGTAATCTGTTGCCATTGTGCTCTTGAAAAAGTACACTACCAATATCTGATGCACCGCACATCAATACAAGAGGTTTACTAAAGTAATTGTTGTCTACCAGGAATTGCTTTGATAAATATATGGTTTAACTCACCATCCCCAGCAATCCAAAATTGTTCATATTAGTGAACAATTGTTTTGCCCTTATTTCCCAAGGGCATCATCAACAATGAATATTTGATGTTAAAAATCATGTTCTTGAACTTGTTCGTATCAAAAGTTAAAATAACATTTAAAATATTCTATGTTTTTGTGTATAATGTGCTGTGTTTTATTTAATGTTTTATGTATTTCATAAATTATGAAAACAGTGGAGCACTTGATGGGGGTAGATACCCCAATGTCTTTTGTTGCGGGATTTTACTTCCTGCCAGGTGCTTTCAACAGTGTTTCTGTGGGCCAAACCTTGTAAAATTTTGTATAGTTAGTACTTGTTTTTTGGTTTTGATGGTTGTATAACTGGTATAAATAAAAATAAAAATGTCTTAATTGGTCAATTTTAGTGTTGTAAACATTGATGAATGACTTTTAACAATAGTCTACATTTCTCAAGTCAATACTGATGTATCATAATCACAAAATAATATAGTGCCTATTAACAACCAATAATAGTGATAATAGTGATGGAGTCAGGTAATAAACTTTTATTAAAAAAAGGACTTACCATACCTGGTTATACTCTATTGAAGAAAAATAGTATTATGTGAATTTTTATCAGTTAGTATTAACTTTTTTGTTGTACCAATATATTGCCCAACTTTGCAAATAATAATAAATCATCATTATTACTAAGCTGTTGGACAGTAATTATTGATGTATTGTTTACAGGTTATAATGCAATGTGCCCATTGGTTAACAAAAATCCCCTGCAGTGCGCCCTGGAAGAGCATTGCAGAGGGTATGTTTATAGAGAAGGTATGTGTTAAGAATCAACAAGGTGTCTAGTATTCTTGAAGTTGCAAACAAGTCCTGAAACTGATGAAATACTGATGAAATCTAAGTTAGTAAACAGCTATGTCGTCTTTAATGTCTATAAATGCTGACCAGGATAAATATAACTTAATCCAGGATGGTAATAGTGTTTAGGGCCTATAAGGTTATTCCCAAAGCTGGCTTCTAAATTACGTATAAATTTTTTACTAATTTAAGACACTAAAACTATTGTGAATCAATATAAATTGTGAAAACACAACTATATGTTCAGTTCGATTGAAACAGTTATGGTATACAGTAGAGTGCCGAAAACCTGAACTTTGATAGCCCGGAATTCTGGATAGCTCAGAGCAGTAAAGTGCACTGGTTTCAAGGTACTAAGAGTCATGACATCGGCCAGGGTACAATGTGGTGCTTTGGTTTTACTTCATTAAGAGCCATGGCATCGGCCAAGGTACAATGGGGTGCTTTGGTTTTACTTCAAGTTTGTTTCATCAATGATTCTAAAGTTGACAGTTTTGCACATTATGCAATAAATCAATGTTTTTTACCAGATAAAGGTAAATTATTTCTACTTTTTCTTATGTCTACTTCTATTTCGATGAACCAGGATTTTCACAAATATGGTTTACATCAGTTCAGAAACTTTACTGTAGCCTTACTTGCCAACCCTGCTGAAGTGATTTCTTGCTCCTAACATTTGACAGTGTTGGTTAAAATAATAATACTGGTCTAAGTTCTATAAAAATCACTGATCACACACCTGTAAATAAAAAATTTTTGTTGGTGTGTTTAACGAACTGATTACTTACCATTAATCTTTAAGTATTACTTTTAGTAAATCTAATACTTCTAAATATTTTCTAAAAATAGCCTATTTTTAATAATTAGCCTACATATTAGATTTTTGTAATTTATTTTCATAATTCCAGATTTTAATTTTTTAGTTGTTTTTATAGTACTACACATCAGTGCTGAATGTAATACGATATAATTTAGAATATGTTTTCAGGACATTATTTAGTCCTATATTTATGCTTCATTATTTTCACTGATATAGCTGGATATTTTTGAAAAATTTGAAGTGTTGAAAAAGTTTAGAGGATCAGTATTGAATTTTACTAAAGGAGGCCCTCTAATTGTGAATATGTAACTGGTCTTCATTACCTTATTTGAAGAATCTATCAATCATGTCACCCTCTGTGACATAACAGTGCTGATGGCGCCATACTTCCCAAAATAAGTATTCTCTAATCTTGGTCACTTTAACACGTTCGCGGGGGCGTGGGAGCGATCGCTCCCACGCGGAACCCTAATGCCATCCTGATGGGTAAGCTGCACTGCTTTACAATATGATTTATTTTTAAGCCAGGATCTGAGCTAGAAATCTAAAGCTTTGCACAGCACTGCTCAATAGTACAATGTATTTCGGGACCACGTGGGTTTTTACTGGGCAGTGCTGCTGTTACGATGGGTTTTACAATTTTTACATTCAGGATGGTTCGAGAAAAAACCTCGCTGCCGCGAACGTGTTAATTTGGTCTGATACCAAGATTTTTTTTACTTATATAGCAAGTAAAATAAATCTTGTCTCATGTTAAATTATCAATCCGTGCTACTATATAAATCAGGTTTAACGTCCAATTGTACTATAAAGCCTGTTAAAAATGCTATATGATTCTGTAATGAGAAATTTCCCCCTTAACACGTTCGCTGCGGCATATCAAATGTCGAAACTCAACCCCACGCTGAACCATATTTACATTCGTCCAACGACAGCACGAGATTAAAAACATGTAGAATATATTCTAATCACAAGTAATCTAAAAGCTCAATACCCTTACCTACACGCTAATGCACAATATGTGTTTCCTTCTCAAACGCTAGAGGAAAAGCAGTCGCATTATCTTGACATTGTCATATGTAACCGATCTATACATCCGCACCCGCGAAGGAACGCCTTTGTAACCGATCGGTTACATGCCGCAGCGAACGTGTTAAACACAATGTGTGAACAATTTATTGTACATTAGCCGAAACAGACTACAGTTAGAGTTTTTAAAATCAGTTCAAGATTTAAAAATTGTAAAGAAATATTTTTTATTTCTTTTTTTTTAATTGAGAAGTAGAACCAATGTGATTCCAAATTTTGTGCAATTTATGAATCAGGGGATTTACTTTCCATAAAAATTCTCAGTTCTCCGAAGAGTAATTTATTTATTCAACGGATTAAACTATTTTAAGGCAAATTCATCAATGTACTCAAGGACGCAGTTGATGTTGCATTTCATGTAGGGTAAACCTTACAGAATACCATATTTCAGTAACCCAATTGATTTCATTTTGTTTTTTATTTTTGTTTCAGAGCCTCCAGTACCGTTATTTGTAATGATCGTCGTCGATATTATAGCAGTGCTCGTTTGCTTTTTTCTGTATGAACATTATGTAAGTACTGCATAGTTAGTTCTTTACTGTTTGATAGCTGACTCTGTATCCCTTTCATATTAAATTAAAATTAAGGTTTATTTCCTACCTACAGTGTATTTAAAAAATTATAAATATATTTCTATATATAGACTAAACTAGTCTTTGTCCTAGTTTTCTAAAAAAAAAAAAAAAAATACTCCTGCTAATAACCAGATTTATTTTGTTAGAGGTTGGTTGGAACTTCTCTGTTAATTCACTACCACAAATTTTTCGCCTTGTAGTTCCATTAACTCACTACCATTAACGTTGTATTTTTGGATATGGTTCATTTGATAAATTAAATTGTCATAAACATATAAACAACACCTAAACGTTCCTTGGAAGTAATTTTTTTTAGGAATAAAAAAATTGAGGATACTTAATTGACAAAATATTTTTTCCTCCACCTACTATCTAAAGCCGTATTTTACTCCTTGGAATAGAGTAGTAAAATACTAATTTATATCCCATGTGACTTGAATACTTAATTGTTCTACCTAGGGAAAACTCAAGTTTTTTCGTACCACGGGGCTAAAGTTAGTTACATAAGAATAACATTAAAAGAGAGATTAAAAAGAACATGAGCCACAGTCAGCTGTTGCTTGTATTTGTTTCGTTACTCATTGTTGACTAATAGCAGCTGTAGCTGCTGCTCACCTGCTGGCCATTCTGTCAGCAGTGGGTGAGCAGCATCTCTAGTACTAGAGATGGCCGTGGCAGTGTACGTGTTTGTTTACATTTCGCTTGGGTAGGCTATTAACCTAAGAAGTCCAAAAGTGTAAAACTTTTGACTAGGCTTAAATTATATTTTGTTTTTTTCGTGTTCTTTAAAAATGATATAGCCTACCTTCTTAGTTGTTTTTTTTATGTTGATGTGACTGATCCAGCTTGACGGAGCAAGGGATCAAATGAAGGTAAGGTTAAATTATGTACGATAGGCCAATTAGGCCTAAATGTTATTCGTGTAGGTGGAGGAAAAATGTTGTGTGCATCAAGTGACTAAAGAACTTTTCTCCCTCAGGGAAATTGTCGCCCTCGGCTTCACCTTCGGGCGACAACACTTTCCCTTCAGGGAGAAAACATTGCACTTTAGTCCCTAGAAGCACAAATAACTATACTTTAACACACAAAAATCTTACAGTTTTAAATAAAGCTTTTAAAAAGAAAAATTTTCTTGGTTTACTTTAGTGGCATGAACTCAGAAATATGCTGAAGCATCTTTTCAAGAAGATTGTCTATGCCGCAACACTTACGCCACATGTACTCAATCAGATATTTATTCAGCATATGACGGTACATACCCCAATACCTTTTGTTAAGGGATTTTACTTTCTGCCAGGTGTTTTGAACAGTGTTTCTGTGGGCCAAAGTTTCAGGATCAACAAAATTGCCGGAAATTTTAACTGTCATGTGCTCAAAATGTTCCCCAAGTTGATAGTTGGAACGTCACTGATAATAATCCTGGATTATAATCATTGTACCTGGAGCAACGTTTCCTACAACAACTAAGTGCGAGCTGACCTGTTAGGACAGGAACAAAGAAGACATTCTTTGGTTTCCCTACAAAAACCCCTCCTAAAACCCACCGATTAGTCAACATTCTATCTTTATTATACTTCCTTTTGGTGAAGCAGCTTTAATCAATTTCTACAGTAGTGTTAGGTCCACACTAATCCCTGCACTGTTGTTCATTAATATGAACTCACAAGCTTCACACTTGTAAATGTTCCAGTCGACAGTCGTGTTATGATCCATGTTGAGTTCGTCCTCACAAAACTTCACTGATGTCAATTCTTTGCTTCAACAATAAACAAACAATATTACGGTTTTTTACTCAAGACAAGAACCAAACAATAATGTGTCGGCATGAACAGGTTTGTATTCCCAGCCCTCAAGTTTTGGACAGGACCAACAGTCTTGAGTAGCACTACCGCAAAATCATTCCTTGATTTCTCGTACAAAGTATTGTATTATGCAAAATCCCACCAGTTTGTAAAAACTGTACAGATTTTCTTTAGTCGCACATTCATTTGCAAAGCGAAAGAATATTCATTGCGTTTAGTTACTCGGGAAGAGAGCAGTAACTAGACTGGCCGATGCACCGGCGGTTATCGTTATGGGTGTCTTTCTAGTCTTACGGTTAGCGCCTTGGACTTCAGTTCAAGAGGTCACAGGTTCGATCCCCGGGATGCCTACAGACTTAATGGGTTTGGACCTTAAAAGCTATTAGTAAACTCTAAAAAATGCCACTGGGGTGGATACAGCAAAAATAAAAAAATAAAGCAAAGAGATAATCACATACTGGACATTGGTAAGCGATAAGACATTTAATTGAATACAGGAAATCCACAGGTGCACAATAATAAAACAATACGGGAATGTTTTTTTTAGTAGTGAATAGGGGTGTGTAAATAGTGATTTTTTGTTTCAAATCGAATCAAATTGTATTGAATAGTAATAGTTTTGAATCAAATAGTAACATTGAAATTTTTTTTAACGGGCAATTTATTTTAACTGAGATTGACTATAAAATTCAAGTATGTAGTATTTTTAATATAAGCATTTCACAATTAAACTGTGCTTCACATTATTTGGTCAAAATAGAGTGTTTTTACTGCTTTTATTTGATTTGGGTACCGGTACCTGTTTCTAGTCCAGAACATAATGGAGCATCAACACAGTTTTTAGCTTAAAATGCAAGTACAGGCCTATAGAAGTGCAATAACACACAATTATTAATACAAAAACTTATAAAATGTTTAAAATGTCATTTTTAATTTTATATTTGCATTATTTTTTATTTTAAACATATCAGCAATGATTGGTTTATAAATACATTTTGAGATTTTATAATCAATAGCTTCTTATTTTTCCCAATAGGCTATTCAAATAAAAAAGTTAGGATAAATTCTGGTAAATATTATTAATATCTAGATACTTGTAGCCTATACTAAACTAAAAGTAAATTTGTGTGTATCCTAACAACAGTGATAAAAAATATGCAAAAAGAGAACACTGTAGGCTTATTCTGACTTGATTTGAGGTAAACTTTACCTTTTTCCCAGAATTTAACTAGAATAATTCCTAAAAGTTTTACTTGAGGTTTAATTGCCAACTATATTTTTTTCCTTAAATCACAACACAATCACAATAGTTGAATTACGACGAGAAAAAAAACTAAACATTACCGCCAAACCGTCGAGAAGTTAACAAGTCAAAAACACTGCTGATCAGATCAAATAAATGCAAACGCCATTTTAAATTTTAGTCCGTCCTGACATGGCTGAGGCGATTAAGTTTTCATTCACGATATACCCACCATCCGATTATAACGTGTGTAATGTATCAATTATTACTCAATCGCAGGGGCGAACCCAGGTGGGGGACAAAGGGTATATATCCCCCCCCCCCCCGAAATGTTGGAAAATAAAAAAATATGCTCAAAACAATCTATGACAAATGGTTAAAATATTATTTTTATACGCCAGACTTTTATAAACAGATATAAACGCCAACTTATATAAAGAATAATAGTAGTTTTAATTGCACAATGCAAAAATATAAAACAGTAATATTACATATAAAACAGGTCATTTTAGTTTTGGAAATGAAATACATTATTTATTGCGCTTTGGCATTACTGACGAATTCATACAAATAAGCGTCTCGTCGGCACTGTCGAGTTCTTGCAATTGGCGCTAAGCGCGCTCTAATTCACTTGCAGTGCTTCCACCCCTTACTTATTAGTCATTTTTTTGTTTTGCGTTTAGTTGGTCAAAACATGTGTGTATCCTAGAGATAAATACAACCCATATATTTTACGGTTTTTAAATAGTGTATTTATTTTGGTATTTCTTATAGACTGTAGACTTATACTATCATTTACTGTACTTCATTTGAATTTTGACAACTTGATTCTCTTTTTTTTAAGGAGACACGATATCTTTTGCCTTGATATAAGCCTTATGCACTGTTAAAATAATATAATACTTTTAAGTTACAATTGTATTACTGTTATTAGTTATTATTATAATTATATATTATCTTTGTCATATAAATAAGTCTGATACTGTATTCTACATCTTATAGTGTATTTAACTCTTGACGAATAGGGGAAATAAGGGCAATGTTGCGCACCTAAGAAAAAAAAAATTCCCCGGAAATTCCTTGGACAAAAAAAACTCTTTGGTAATTAATGGTGATGATTATAAAAAAGTATTATTAAGTATATTGAATATTAAGTAAGGAAAATATTCATTTGTCAGCTGATTAATTGTTTACACTATTTACTGTTTGTTGATGAATGATGAGATTGATGTGAACAGTGAATACTAAGAAAATTTAATGCTCGTTTAGTGTATTTTGTTTAGGTTTTTTTTTTTGTATTTAGTGTCTTTTTTTTAGTTTATACAAGGAATGTAACGTATTTTTATTAAAACCTGAATTTTATTAAATAAAATGACTTCACAACAGAAAATTGACAGAAACACTAAACAAACACATGCACTAAACGGACTCAAAACTTTCTTAGTATTCACTGTTAACATCAATCTCATTATTCATAAACAAACAGTGAACAATAAACAATTAATTGATCAGCCGACAAATGGATATTTTCCTGTTTAGACAGTGTAGCCAACATGTAAAACTAAAAATCAATAATCACAGTCAGTCAAAACTAATTCTAAAATTTTAATGCATTGGTCAAAATTATTATTAATATATTAATCTAAACTTTATTAATTTATAAATTGACTTTCATTTAAGCTATAGATAGTAAAGATCGTACTCGTTCAGGGTAAGTAATCCTAACGGTTTTGGAGATAATGGAGGTCGAAGTTTGATTTTTCCCATAAGAATAACATGGGGCTAAATTTCATATCCATTATCTCTGTAAATTTCCCGTTAAACTAAAAAGGCCTCGAATAAA
Organism: Neoaliturus tenellus; assembly: GCA_030545055.2. Taxonomy (NCBI): domain Eukaryota; kingdom Metazoa; phylum Arthropoda; class Insecta; order Hemiptera; family Cicadellidae; genus Neoaliturus; species Neoaliturus tenellus. The sequence goes on along the minus strand of CM061535.1, from coordinate 44,543,199 downwards.
AACGCCTTAGCTTCTTCTTTTAAACACTTTAGTATTATAAATTATTAGTTTCATCACAAATTATTTTATTTTTGTGTGAATTTGTGAATTTCTGTATTGGTGGAAATTATTTAAAATGTGTAGAAAACTAAAAATTCAATACGTGAAAATCTGTATTTTTTATGAAATATTATCTAAAATGAAGTTATAACATTTTTTATACTTGGACAGTTATGTTAAAGATAAAAGTTTCAGTGTTAATGGATATGACAGTTTGCTCCATGTTATTCTTATGGGAAAAAAACAAACTTCTACCTCAATTATCTCTCAAACCGTTATGATTAGGGATACACATTAAATTGGAAAGTAGTGTTAAAATTATGTCTAAAATCCAAAAATACCATAAAAAGTGGGGGTTCGTGTTTAAAATTAATGACTCACCGTCTGGATAAATTGTTTCTGGTACACCCTGTACATTGAAATTATAATCAATGGATATAGCGCAACCGGTTTCCTTACAATGGCGCAATTTGGTTTTGTGAATAATCAGTTTTGTAGATTTTTAAAGGGGTGTAGCCTACGGGTGGTCTGAGACAAACGGTATATGATTTCTGATAAATTTTTCTTTGTAACTAATTTTTTGACTACAATTCAACCAATTTGAATGAATTATAGCTCAAATTGAAGCCATTAAAGTGTTTTAACACTTCAACGAACCACATATTTAGACTAGAACCGGAGTTATTAGAAAAATAATCCTAAATATTAATCAAAGTTAATATTGACCATAAGAAATGTACAGGAAAGAATAGTATTTTGATTATATCTCTAAAATGAATAAATATATTCAAAAACGGATTTTGGAAATGCAATCAGAACGAAAATTCAGTGTGAAATGATGTGCCACAACGCTATGTTTTACATTTTTTGAAAATTACCTTATCCAAAATGGTGGATCCAAGATGGCGGCTGAAAATTACTACCCATCCAGAATGCAGTAATTACCACCCTTCAATTAACTGCAGAAAACTGCATGGTTTTATTACATTTAGTAGTGGTTTCATGCCTTAAAATAAAACACAAAGGGAGATCCACGATGGCGGCCATTTTTAAATATGGCGGCATGTTCCCCAAGTTGGATTGTTTTTTTATTTTTTTGTTTCTTGTCTTGTTATAAACAAAAAATATCCTTTAAAAAGTATTCATAAAATCAACCGTAAAACAGTTTAGCGTTAGAAAGGCAACAATATCACCGTTAGCGGCCATTTTGGAAGTATGACATCAAACTCCAGCTCGGCCACACTTTCAGACAAAACACCCGGTAGTACACGATTCTACATGTCATTGCCTATCTATCGCCACCAGTCATATAATTGCTTCATTTAAAATCCCACGAACCTTCCTATACTTACATATGCCCCTACACTATATCATTATCATAAATATTAACATTAATAAATTATAAAACATTATATAACAATATGCATTTGCGCACGATTTCCCTACCCATAGGGTAATTGTGGGCATGTGTTTGGATAAAGGTGCGGCTACACATAGCAGGAAAGGACACGGAAAGGACACGGACAGGACAGTTTCTGATGAATGCTCCCTGTGTTATCAAATGGAAGCGGCTACACATAGCAGGAAAGGACACGGACAGGACATTCGCCGTGTCGGATGGATCGCCAGACGAGCATTCATCCGCCACTGTCGTGTCCTGTCCGTATCCCGTCCTGGTATGTGTAGCCACCCCTTCCGACACTATCAGAAAATGATAACGGTAGCTCAGTGTAGTGAGTGTGGCGGCCGGCGGGATGAGCCGTGTCGGACGGCTGCGCGCGCAACCTTCCGACGTCTGACTGCTGGGCGCGCAGCCTTCCGACTCAGAAATGTCCTGTCCGTGTCCCGATATGTGTGGCCACCCCATCAGAATTTTGTCCGTGTCCTTTCCGTTTCCTTTTAGTATCCTTTCCTGCTATGTGTAGCCGTACCTTAATGGTACACAGGGACGTTTGGGTTAAAATAATTAGAATAAATGTGTTTCTTTAATAAAAAGTAAATATTAATTTAAGATATGGAATGTCTTAAAGCCCCACAATACTTTCTTTGAGCTTTACAATACACTTAACAGAAGTCTTTGATTAAAAATTACAAAAATGTTCAAGGGTTAATGCAAAATTAGCACACATAGGCTAATTTTCTGCTGTGTCTCCACCTGAGCTGTCTGCATGACTGCAGAATGAGCAGTTTATGAGCATCTGTAAACGAGAATGTAAAAAGGGGAAGTAATTTTTTTTCTTACCTATATATATATATATATATATATATATATATATATATATATATACATCGTATGGCTGTCATAGCCAGCTACCATCAAATAATAATAATAAAATAAATAAAAGATGTTCTGCAGTGCAAAGCACCTGTGTCAATACATTTAAAATAAAACTAAAATAAACATTTATGATCTCTCTATAAAGATAAATCCAGGGCGCTAAGCCATTGCAGCCCAGCGTCTTACCTATAACTACTTGGGGGGGGAATCGTGTGCACCTCAGCGCACCATTACCTGATGTCACATTTGAAAGTATTTATTAAGAAGGGATGTAACCATAAATGAATTGGTTCAAACAATAAAGCAAAGACTATCAATAATTGTAATACTAAATAAGTATTAAGTTGTCTAAAGATCTGCCAAAACCTTATTATTTCCTTAGGAGCAAAAATAACATGACATACACAACTTTTGACTTTTGGTCTCTCATAACCTCAAAAGGTACAGTGGCGGAAACACGAAGTCGCGTATTACTTGTTGCGTCCCCTGCTAGGCTGCAGCACATACTGGGGCTTTTTAACTAATTTCATTCATTAAAAGGAATGAACCCTACTCCCTACTAACCCTACCCTACTGTATTACCCTACTCTCCCGTAATGTATTTTGGTGTTTTTAATAAACTTCAGACTTTAACTTTTTACTGTACTTCACCTGAATGTTATTTATTTCCCATCGTAATATAAGGTCAATACATTTTTTCTAAGTTTAAATAATAGTCTGATGCCTTTAATATTCAAAATCCATTAGTTTCACTCCAAATTCTGACGGAGTAGAGGTCCGCATAAAGTTAAATTTTAACTTCTGAAATTCACTAAAACTAACCATTTAGCTTAAAAATTTCAAACTTTTCCGGGGAGGCCCCCAGACCCGCCGTTTTCTTGGGGGGTATTCCATACCCACCAAACCCCACTTTGTTACCCCTCCGCAAAAAATATCCCCCCCCCCCCAAATTGAATCCTGGATTCGCCCCTGGCCAATCGCAAGATGTAGATCGACTATACAACTTTGTAGATAGTAAAAGATCATACAAAAGATTATATAAATTCTTCTGTGTACGAAAGAAGTGCAAACATTTTATAATTTCAAGTATTGCACAACTGGTCGATGTGTGGCCACTGGAAACTCAGAACTACTGTTATTCGTTTGTCTTTGTCAATATAGCTGATAGTAATTGTGGATCCATTCATTGCATTTTAATAAAATTTCTGCTTTACACTACGTTAAATGTAATCCAGGATTCAATTTGTGGGGGGGGGAGGGGGGATATTTTACTCGGGCCTACGCACAGACCACTGAGGTCCATGTAGGCCCATTTCCTACATGTAATAATAGTAGATTAAGTTTCAAGGATGTTTTATTGTTATTTTAATTTTTATGTAATAAATTGTAAAAATATTGTGGAAATAAATCAATTCTGATTCTGATGTTCATTCTAATGTTTGTTTTGAAAATGACAACCTGCCATCGGGCATTGTTAGCATTTTCGGGTAAGGCGCAAGCTATTCAAACGGTTCGAACTTCAAATATTTTCTGAAATTTCAAATTGAATCAAATATTGCGATATTCGATTCAAAATTATTCAAAGTTTGAATATTCGTACACCCCTAGTAGTGAATAAACGGTAAAATAAAAAAAATTAGTGGTTGTGAATTAACAGAAAAGTTCCTGTTAATTTTTTTAAATATTAAAGCAAACTTCAGGCTGGAGTGAATGATGACATCCTTTGCATGATCCAACTAAAATTTTAGTGGATTTTTATAAATTAGTGTTAAAAACATAACCATACATACATAAAATATGCATGGTTAACAGTAAATGTCACTACTGTATAATGAAAATCATTTATCAATTTGATTTTGTAATTTTTGCTTTTACTGTTTAGATTCATAACAAATATAGGACAATTCAAAAAAATTCAATTAAATCATAATAAAAAAACACAATTTTTTAAATGATCAAATTAGCTGTTAACTTAGAAGTGAAACTTATGTATTACAAGACATAGCAACATAAGTGATGCATCAAACTTATAGAATTACAAAGTACAGACCCCTTACATAACAAAAATTATGAAATAGGAGAGAGCAAGACTAGTGTCGATAAGCAAGTGGTCGGAGAAAATGAGCTTACATCTAGCCATTTGGCCCTTTCCACTCTCATTTTCTCAACTGGCCTATACTTATCCACTTGTATTTAATTGGGGGCAGAAAGAACAGCTGTTTACTGAATATTTTTTATTTTAATTTTGTAAAGCTGACTTTTGTGTTTTCACATTAGTTGATAATTTATGTTGATTTCACAGTAGTTGATAACATATAAAAAATGTAATTTTGAGCCAAAATTTTTACTATTAATTTTTATAAACGTAATTAGCCTATAGTTAAAATTTTATATTTTAATCATAAAATTCTAGATGTTAACCACTATGTGTTAGTTAACATTACAAATAAAAATGTAACTTGTACATATTTTGAAAGACCATCTAATAAGGAATACTATTAAGTATAACCTATTATATATATTTATTTATTCGTTGCCTAGCAACAAATAAATAAAATTAAAAAATATATAGGCACATATAATATACAGATGAGATACAGGGTGAATCTCGTAAGGTGTCCTAAATGGATTAAAGACAAACGCTTTGCCCTACATCCTTCAAACAAAATTATTTCCGACTAAATTGACCCCAAGGAATAATTAAAAAATATTTTTAACGTTGTATAAAAATACAGTGTGTACCAAAGACTGGGGGTCACAGGTTCGAATCTTGGAAATTTCGAATACAAACATATGTCATATTATACATCATTAGAAAGGTATATTTAATACAAACATTTTGGTGAAAACACAATTTTGTTATCTTTATTCGTTTCAAAATGCCGTCCATTTTTGTAGCCAATCAGACTTACGGAACTCTACAGACTTTACCCTGTTATTCTTTTATTATTTGTCATAAATGACTTCTGATTCAAAATACTTATATGAAATAAACTATGCTTTACAATGATATGCCACAAAATCACATTTCTTTAAAAATTAAAATTTCCAAAATTTAATATTTTTTAAAATGTTTACATAAACAAAACTCACAAATTTTAAGGGCTAACCCATGTCATTTTATATATCATCTTAAAGCTCTTATTGAACTGAGCAACTTTGTAATTTACACTAATGCAGTATCCCTTTTGGTTTTGTAGTTATAGCGTAAAAATGTCATTTTCCCATATGATTTGCATGTAATCAGGACATGATAGTATGGCATTCCTTCTTCCATTGTTGCCATATTATTAAATTGACATTCAAGTTATAAAGGGAAATAACATTTTTCCATAATAACTACAAAACCAAAAGAGTTACGGTATTAGTGTAAACTACAAAGTTGTTCAGTTGAACGAGAGCTTTAAGATGATATACAAAATGACATACGTTAACATTTAAAAATTTTTAGTTTTGTTTATGTAAACATTTTCAAAATAATAAAATTTTGAAAATTTTAATTTTTAAAGAAATGTGATTTTGTGGCATATCATTTTAAAGCTTAGCTTATTTCAAATAAGTATTTTGAATCAGAAGTCGTTTATGACAAATAATAAAAGAATTACAGGGTATTCCGTAAATTCTGATTTTGGCTACAATAATGGAAGCCATTTTGAAACGAATAAAGATAACTAAATTATGTTTTCACTAAAATGTTTGTATTAAATAGACCTTTCTAATGATGTATAATATGATACATGTTTATATTTGAAATTTCCAAGATTCGAACATGTAACCCCCAGTTTTTGGTACACCCTGTATTTATACAACGTTAAAAATATTTTTTAATTATTCCTTGGGGGTCAATTTAGTCGGAAATAATTTTGTTTGAAGGATGTAGGGCAAAGCGTTTGTCTGTAATCCATTTAGGATACCTTACGAGATTCACCCTGTATATGTACGTATATTATGTATATGTACCTATACACCTACATATACATAATTATTTACAAATAGGTATACATGAACATATACATATATGTACAAACATATATTTGTGTATAGTAACATATACAGGGTGGAAATATTTTACGGGAACAAAATACAGTAGACAAAAAATGTGATAAAAGTGTGTATTTATTTTTTTATTCAAACAATTTGTGGCCAATAGAGGTATTTTTTCATATTTTCAAAATTTGAACTTTTATTGGAAAATCTTAATTTTCTCAGAAAACAGGACATCATGTTGATAATCTATTAACATTTTTGGATTCTGCATAAAATTTTCAATAAGAATAACAAGATAAACAGTATCGATTTTCTAATAGGAAGTGTCAAATATTGTTAAAAACTTCAGTATTTTATAGGCTTCAAAATGATGTATCACACATTAAAGTTTGAATTAAAATCCATGATGTTAGCCCCTGGACTATAATGCAGACAATATAGGTGATTCTTACCTCCGTCAACAGTCCAATTTCGTCAGTATTCAAATATTATACTAACATGTTTCGTTGCAAACGCAACATCATCAGAGCTTGCAAGTCGTCAATCATTTAAAATAACACACAACACAACACGAACATTTACACGGCACAAACGAATAAAACTTGTGATAGCGCGCTATCATGGTGATCGGTCCCGGCATCGGCAGTAGACTGGCACAGCCATATTGAATCACCTATATTGTCTATTAAATTTTGATCATAATTTAGGTGAAATAGTCAAACTTATACTAATTAAAACAGGTTCAATCCAAATTTTTAGTAATTTGTTACCTTTATTGGTAAAACATTTTATCAACAATAAATAATTTAATTTAAGAATGTAAATACATTTTTATATTCTTCTCAAAACTTTCTTTAAATAAATAAATAATGATTGAGTTTAAAAGGCTGGACAACGACTTGACGATGACAAAGGAGGCGAATTCTCAAAATTATAAAACCCTAATTCGCCATTTATTAGGGGAAAGAAGGGTAATGGTGCGCACCTAAGGGAAAAAAATTCTTCCCAGAAAATATGCGGGCAAAAATTACCAATACATGTGTCAAACTCTTTGGTATTTAATGTAGTTTCTTATAAAAAATTATCATTATCATATATATTAACATTAATTAAATATACACCATGATATAAGAATATGCACTTGCGCACGATTTCCCTACCCATCGGGTAATTGTGCGCATAGGGGTGGGTAATGGTGCGCATGGACGTATGGGTTGAAATAATTAGAATAAATGTGTTTCATTAATATAAATTCAATATCAATATAACATATGGAACGTCTTAAAGCTAAACAATACTTTCTTTGAGCTTTACAATACACTTAACAAAAGTTTTGATTAAAATTACAAAATTGTTCAAGGGTTAATGCAAAATTAACACACGTAGGCTAATTTTCTGCTGTGTCTGCACCTGAGCTGTCTGCATGACTCCAGGACGAACAGTTTATGAGCATCTGTAAACAATAATGTGAAAAGGGGAAGTAATTTTTCTTCTTACCTATAAATACATGGTGCCCACTGCCGCGCACCATTACCCGATATTGCATTCGAAACTATTTTATTTTCTCACTATCTTAAGAAGGGATGAAACCATAAATTAATTGGTTCAAACGATAAAGCAAAGACTACCATTAATTGTAATACTAAATAAGTATTAAGTTATCTAAAGATCTGCCCTAACCTTACTATTTTCTGAGGCGCAAAAATAACATGACACACACGACTTTTAGATTTTGGCCTCTCATAACCTCAAAAATTTCAGTATCGAAAACCACGAGGTCGGGTATTAGTTGTTGAGTCCCCCGCTAGGCTGCAGCACATACTGGAGCTTTTTAACTTATTTCATTCATAAGAAACTACAATGCGCACCTTTACCCGCCGCGCACGATTATCCTACTCTCCCCTATGTATATTATGGCTTTTTATTATGTAAAGTAATTTAAGAATTAATTAAAAGTCTACTTAAGAGTAATGAATGCATGAATCAAACATTAGTATTTGTAAAATTACTAATGTTACTAATAAAATTACAATAAAATAACATTTTGGGCCCTTTATCAGCATTTTAGTTTGTATATTGGTTGAAGTGTGAGAAAATGTGAATTTTCAAAAGTCAGTACTTTATGGTGTCTCAGGGAAATTTTTTATTTTTATTGCAATATCTTAGGCAATACATACACTAGGATAATGTAAGAAGGCCTACTTGGTGTAATCCAAAAGTTATAGAATGTTTAAGTTCATGTCACGGGCATTTATTACACTTTATAAGCCATAAATATCTAAATATCAATAAAAATAAAAGCATAAAAACATAAAAACAACACTTCAAGATTCAAATTATGGGAATTCTTCTTCTTAACTCTAAGTGCTGCTTTCAAAGCTTGATCATTAATGATTTCTTTATAAAAAATTTTATGGAGGATAAAACATGTACTTATAATATCAAAAGTAAATATTCATTATTGATCAAATTGTGATTTATTAATAAAGGTAATAAATTACTCAAAATTTGGATTAAGCCTGTTTTAATTAATATAAGTTTGATTATTTCACCTACATTATGATCAAACCTTAATGTGTGATACATCATTTTGAAGCCTATAAAATACCGAAGTTTTTAACAATATTTGACACCTCCTATGACCAAATCGATACAGTTTATTGAAAGTTTTAAAAGATTATGAGTTTTATAAAATATTATTTTGTTATCTTCCAACGAAAATTACAAATAAATAACTGAGTTAAACACATAATTTATCTTGTTATTCTTATTGAAATTTTTATGCAGAATCCAAAAATGTTATATATAAATATAATATATATATATATATATATATATATATATATATATATATATATATATATATATATAATTTAATATATCCACAATGTTTGTCGGGTCAGGCCCTTCATGCGATTATGTTACTAAAAACGGTGGACGGGGCTGCCCCGACATACACGAGGAAAGGGTTCAATGAACCACAAAGCCACCAACTTTCTAAATGCTCTGTAAAATCCATGATACAATACTACATTAACTATTTTGTTCATATTTTTTAGTCAAACTTATATTATGAGCTCACACGAATCCCTCCCAAAGAAATTGAGGCACACGAAAGGGCAGGTAACTATACATTATCTATGTTTATCACTCATATATTCTTTCAACTTTATATCCTTACCGTACTATGTTATTTATTTAATTGATTCATAAGCATGCATTTTGTGCAGGATTACCAAATTACCAATTTTTTCTCACCCAAAGATGTGTGAAAGTTGAAGGATTTACAGGATATACGCTTGTTATTCTTCATCTCAATTGAAAACAAAATCTATTTAATAACAAAAGTAAATCTTCCTTGATTCACTAGGTTATGTTTAATTTCCTTAATTACCCTCAAATTAGTTTTTATAGGGCTATTGTATTTAATTTGTATTATATTAGTTTACATTTAGTTGTATATTTATCAACAACAAAAAATGTTTTAAAGTAGTTGTTATGTACTAAATATTCCAATAAAAGTTGTACATAATGTTTAAATTAATAGTCCTTCAACTGTTTAATTTTTTAACATTTGAAACTGGATTGTTAACACAAACTTCAAATTCAATAGTTTAACAATGCTAGAGATCCAGTGGGTAAGGAGAAAACTGGTTAAAAGTTACTCATCACACCCACTCAATTAATGAAAAAATTCCTGTAACAAACTGGTGTTTTTTAAAGAATTTGCACCTTAATTTATTCCAAAACTACTATAACTTAATATTACTTTTCAATTTGCTGGAAACGTCCATCAATGTTGGAGGAGCAAAAATTTCATCCCTTCATCAACCCCCTTCTCACCCCAACCTTTAACTGAAAAATGGTTTATGAGTTATAGGAAATGGAAGTTTGCCCAATGTTATTCTTATGGGACCAAAAATAACTGTTAAGATTAGAAAAAAATTTCACGTAGTAAAAAAGTTTTAATATTGTGTATACAATCTAAAATTTACATAAAAATTAGAGGTTTGTATTTGAAATTTTCGAGTTAAGGGTTGGGGTGTCAAGGGGGTTGATGACGGGATGAAGTTGAATTTTCCTCTTTCAACATTGATAGACGTCGATAGGACGTTGATTTCCATCAAACTGAACAGTAATACTCTTTTTACTATTTAAATAAATTAAGGTGCAAATTTTAGAAAAAACCTTGTGTATAGCGAAAATTTTCAGCATTTGTGACAGGACTTTAAAAACAAAATATCTCTCGAGTATAGAGATACCACTCTTGTATAAATGTCAAGGACTTGTTTTTTAAATATTTTTTTCAATCACTCAGTTTAGTGTAACATGATACGTTTTTTAGTTTTGAACCTTTATTTAAAGTGAATTTCATTACCATATTTGCAGATTTTTGTGTCTATACTATGGTATACATTTTAATAGAAAATTTTTAATTATAAATTAACACTTAATCAATCAACAAAAATGTCAGGAATTCCATTCAAATGATTGTTGACAAATTAGAGAAGATTTTAGTAAGGGGTTTTAGTATTAGTTCATTAAAAAAAAAAACTCATTTTAAAGCTTTCACAACAAAAACAAGGGTGCCTTTACAAAAGTTTACTTTATTTTTATCCACACTATAATAAATTATTTATTTTACTAACAAAGAAGGTTGGTGACTGCTAAGTATGATTTCCATGTTGTTCCACAGTTAAGCTCAGCAAGAGTATTAAAAAGTGTGGGAAGTCAGCGAATGATGACTGCATTGATGATATCATTCCAATGTTGCCCACTGACCCACAAGCAATTCAGAAGCTCAAGATGGCCTGCCTCAAGTACAAGCGTAACTATAGAGCTGGATCTCCTCATCCAAAACGATTTTTAAAGGCTTAAATTTTTGGTAAAAATCAAGTACAAAATTTGATGTTATGTTCTAAATTTCCGTGTTAATTTTTCTCAGAGTTTTATCATGTTGTTATAAATAAATTGTAAAATGTAAGATGAGGTGTTTTATTTATAAAAAGAAAATCAAGCTTAGTTCTAAAATTGATCTAGATGTAGCCACAAGTTTTGTCTTATCAGAAGTTTATTCAGAGTGTTCAGCAATACAACTGCACATAATCTTATGTTACCTACAGTTTCTTTACATCCTAGGATTACTTTACATCCTCTTTTACCTGGACATTCTTTTTAGAGCATAAAAAGCCACCGGGTGGATTTTTTAGAAACCGTCCTTTTGTCCAGTTTTTTGGAAACAGCAAACTGAATACCTGTATTATGATTCTGCCAAACCCTTTAAAGTAACCATTATTACTTTTAAATTTTACTCTCTTTGAGTTTTTGGAACGGACACTTCTTTTAGTTGGACGCCAGTCAGTAGTAAAGTTGTACTCATGTTGTAGGCAGTTTATCAAGTGAGCAAGTGAGTTTATGTCATCGAAGTATATAATAATCTGGAATGCGCTCTCAGGTGCCTTACCCGGCACCGAATTGGTCCGGCCGCCATCTTTAAAGTTGGCGGTAACCAGCACCGACGACGATGCAGCGTTTCATTTAAATCAATGTTTAGAGCATTAAACGCAACGCAATGTATTTTAAATTTATATGATGTTTTACAGCTTTATATGTCAAACAGATCAGTAATGGTTTCAGCTAAAAAAATATATTTTAAGTTATAATCATATTTTTTTAAAGATTACTTTGATTTAATGTGATAACATACTGAAAAAAGTAGTATGCGAGAAAGTTTTTTATTATTTGGTCAGGCTAAAACTTCCAGCAAATGAAATTTAGAAGACATTCTGAATTTTATTTTGCATTAAAAATATCTTCTGTAGGGCAATCTGTGTTTTTACAAGCTTATTTTTAGTGAGCGTTCCTACAAATAGGCATCACGCATCGGGTGTCCGGCATAACGCTGCCGATGCGATGGTCTGATATACTTCCATCGCATAATTATGGTATAATTTTATACAATTGCAATAATTGTATTACTATAAACCACGAAAACATTATTTAGCCCATTTTTATACTTTGTTTTAACTAGCGTTCAAAAGGTATCCTATTAACTGATAGACCTTTGTACTGTCAACTTGAGTGAACATAAGTTACAGTACTGAACGCAAGGTACGCATAGTTTTACAAAATTTTTCTATAGTTCTGTACGGCACAATAGAGATTTGGTTGAATATTTTTCATTAGTTTTAGCTTTCTTCTTTTATTTCATTACATTGAATGGACAATATATTTTTTATAAATGATATTAAATGGCGTATCTATTACTAAATTATTAAATGATAAATTTATATCCATTCTGCAGTCTTAAAAAGATTGACGTCTTTCATCTGTACTGTTCAATTGAATGTGTATACTGTTAATCTAGAGAATGAATGGGTTTTTACTATGAAATCTTATATTTATTCATTTAGTTTGACAGATACATTCCATTTCAATTTTTGTTTGCTCCTCCCACAAGGGTTAAAAGGCCCTTGTGGTGGCTCCCCCTACCCTCACGGGCGGTCCGTACCTTGTGTAGCCATACCGGACCTGTCTTGCGACAAGGAGAGTTATGGAACAAGTGCTCCAAATCACATTAAGGCGGATTAGACCCCCACAAAACCCGGAATTCACCATGACTGTGGTACTCAACCGGCGGTGAACCATAATTGACCATCCGCTGTGAGTGACAGTGGCAGCACTATCCAAGCTACTTCTCAACTTTGGTCTGTGAGCAACGCCCCCAGATAAGGCTGGAGAGCCCCCACAGCCGAAGCTGTGTGCCGAGCATGCCGACAACCTCTGCCCCCTCGAATCCAACCCAATATCCGGACTGGCCGAGGCCAGGGGCTTGAACCAGAACCCGAGGTACCCATTTTAGGTTTTACTATGGGTATGGGTGGTACCCAAGCGGAATAACTAGGTCTCTGGAAACCCGCACGCCAAAGGCGCCGGATACACTGCAACCGCACCTGAATGTCACGGAGGCCCCAGATCCCCGACATCCTGACTCATTTTCCCCTTTTTGGGGGGCTGGAGTGAGACACCCAGTAAGCGCGTGATTGGCACGAAGCCACCTCCGCCAGGGCTCGGTACAGCCAAAGCTGCCCTCCTTCAGTTTATAAAGAGAAGCACGCCCGTTCGCCCAACTCGGTACTTTGAGCTGGTATAGGGTAGTGACATCCCAGTTCTATGGGTGCAGGCCCTGAAGTACAACGTACACCCTTTACTGTTTGGCTATTACAGCACAACACAGCGAAGGCTTGACAAAGTCTCCGTTCCTGAGAGACAGTGCCTACTTCAATGTTAAAGGGGACCACGCCCGTTCGCCCGAAGGACTGGTATTGGGTAGTGGACACCCCAGTTCTAGAGGTAGCACGCCTTGAAGAACAACGTGTACGCAGTTAGACGGATACAGAATGAACGGTCTCAAAACTATTTAAAAATAAATCAAAGTTGTCATAAACAATTTTTGCGAAGGTCAATTGAACTTTATCTTTAGCCCCTAATAGACCATGAGCCGCCAATATGAAACCCTCCCCCCCCTTGTGGGAATTTATGACTTATACTTTTTTTTGTTGGTATTACCTAATAGATTAATAATTCGGTTGTTTTTAAATTACAGCAGATTCCAGAAAACCAAGAAAAGACGGCCTACGAGGAGTCAGAAAAAATTTTTAAGCAGCAGCATAGGTCGAGTTTGGTATCAAATTAAAGGTCTCACATAGCAGAGTACAATGCCGCAAGCTAGACTTCAAATGGATGAACGAAACGGAAACGGCAGGCAAACAAAGTTTCCATTAAAATATATGGGTAAAACTTTAAAATGCAATAACTTTCTTTATACCCAACATTTTAACGTCGGGTTTGCGGCAATGTACTCTGCTAATTGGGACCTTTAATTTGATACCAAACATGACCTATGCTGCTATTTAAGAATTTTGTCTGACTCCTCATGGGCCATCCCCCTTAAGGGGTAAAAAAGTGATAATGCCTTAAAAGAGTAGACATTTATGGCCATTATTGATATACCAAGTCTTGTAACTTTATCTATATTGGTAAAAAATATATTTCACCGTTCCGGGACTTTTCAACCACACTGTATATAAAACAAGTTATTTCACTTTTTCACCATAAATCTTAAAAAAATCATAATTATTTGGAAATATTTAAGTAGAGAGCTTTATAATGACACATTAATTAATAAAATTGGCCAAGAAAACTGTTAGTGTTTTCGGTCAAAAGATTTATGAAACTGAATCATTTTAATGATGATAGTAGATTTTATATTTTTCATGGTTTTTTCGTATTTTTCGGGATATGCTGTAATTTTTAAGTGGCGAATACCTAAAACCATAAAGTACATGTCAATACAAACACAAAAATGTATATGTCGAAAATTCCCACGGGGGGAATTTTCCTGTCTCTTTTGGACGCTCTTGATGGATTTTTATCATCTTTATACTTTCTGTCATTGTTGAAAAAATTTAATTTGGCATTCCTCAACTTGAAATATTTTACCGCGGGATGTTTTGGGCCAGGTAATCTGTTAATTGCTTTCTTTAAGAAAAACACAAAATCATCCATTATTTTGTCTAAGTCAGTTGTCTTCAATTTTGGAAAGCTTCTCCTCCCACTTCTCTAGCTCAGCTTGAAAATTTGATGTCTCAATATCTTGGACAATCGTGTCATCTACAGTTGAGTTGATATGTTCTTTTGAGTATTTATTTTTAATATTATCACGATATATAGATGGATAAGCTCGGCTGATGTGAATATTTATGTTTTTCATGATTTTTCCACAATGAGGACATTTTGATTTATTGGAACCTTCATCTTGGCTATTCTCAATACTATTGGTTTGCAATATTGTTTCATTTACTTCTTTTGAATCATCGTCTTCTAATTGTGACATTTCAATAGTTCCGGTGAATTTCTTTGTCGGTGGTACTTGTAAAAATCGATCTGTTTCTATATCCATATTTGATAAGGAATCATGTGGTTGGTTATTGTTTAGGATTATTTTACTGGTAATAGGTGATTTACTCTCAATACAGCTTTCATAAAGTATTTTTTTGAGGAATTCAATTTCATCATAAATTCCAGAAACATCAATATCGGTTAAGCATGCTCTCCTGTCACTTATCGTTAGGTCCTTAGATAATCTTTCACTTACGAGTTTTGCAAAATGTAAACAGTATATCCCACATTCGACACCCTCTGATTGACTAAGACAATTTATTTCTACAATATTAATGTTTTTACCTCCTAATACATATTTACTCAGTTTTGTTATCATTTCTTTTCCAGTTACACGATTTAATTGTGACATGGAGTCAAAGTGTTAGCCAATACTATTAATTGTGTCTAGAACTAAAAGTGACCAATGACATCCGGTTTCCACATTCTCATTACTTCTATTATTTATTATGGATATTATGTGAGAATAGTTTTGTAAGTTCATTGTTGTACACATTAATTGTATTGAGACTTCATCTTTTCCAACACGTATTATATGACTTGTAGTAGGATTGATTATAGTACACATATTTGAAAGTTTCAAAACATTATCGATCCAAATGTTCATATCACTATCCTTCAGTTCATACCATTGATCTTATGATTTAAACTGTTTCATATTTTCCAAAGTGTCATTTTTTTTGTCGTGTCATCCCAGCTAGTTCTTTTTTATTAGCATTGCAATTTATAATAGTTGAATGAGCATCATACTTATGAGTTCCTTTCAAGTGTGCTTAGATTCTTCTGAAAGATTTATTACATAAGTGGCAATCATATAACAATTGATCTTCCCTCGTATCAATGTTATAAGAATGTGCAATTTTCAAAGTTATTGTCTTTGGTCCAGGGTTTTCCTCGATATCTCCACATAATAGTAAGAAAGAGATTAATATAACATAAGATACAGTAGGTTTTAATTTTCTCAATAACCATTGAATCTTCCATTGTCTTATATGATTCCTGTATTTAATAGAATCAAGAAAATTGTTATTCTCATTGCAACATTCCCAGGAATTTGACAAAACTATATTTACAAAAGTAGTATTTTTTTCATTTGGGTGTATCCTTTCATGATTAATTGGATTGCCATTGAACAGAATACTCAAAATTTGTAATGCTATGATAAATTTAAGAAAAAGTAATATGCAGCTTGGTTTTTTCGTACTCTCATGACAAATTGTAAACACTGATAATAAATTAAACACTAATTTTGATGTAAAACTAACCTTCAACGTACAAAGAATTTCTTCACTGTTACTTTTCTATTAAACTTCACTATTTACTGCATTTTGTAGTAAACCAGAATATTAAAATAAAATTAAAGTGTTTCAAGTGGCACTTACGCTAATAAAATTAGAAAAATTATTTATTTATTTATTTATTTATTTTTACAATGCTTACATAACAGGCCAAAGCCCAATTACAATGCAGCATTAAGGAAAAAAATACATAGTTAAACATATTATAGTGGAGTTTATAATTCAACCATAAAGTCCATATTCACATCACACACAGCAACAATCACTATCTGAAATTATATCACTACAATACTACAAAATTTACAAACTAATTAAACTAATACATAAAGTTATCTTTAACTAGCTGTGAGGCATTTCTTACAAATTTCTTATTGGATGTATTATAAATATCTACATCATTCGAAACAATTTTATTATATAAACTAATTATTTTGTTTACTGGGGAATTCATTCCAAGATTGGTGCGAGAGAAGCGGGGGGTGAAAAGTAACCGGGACCGCGAGTTGTGTCGAGGAACGGTAAAGTTTATACAGGACAAGAGCTCCATGTCATCCAACGCGCCGCTCGCCAGCCGATGCAGATAAGATAACGTAGCCACTTGCCGCCTTTTGTCCAATGAGTCCACTTCGAACACTCGCAGTAATTCGAGATATGGAACGCTAACAGTGTAGTGATCAAACGCTTTGAAGAATAAGTATCTCAGAAATTTTTTCTGAACACATTCTATAGCTGAAGCCTGATTTTTAAGATGAGGATTCCATATGATAGATCCAAATTCCAGCCTAGAACGAACAAGTGCAAAATATAGAAGTTTAATGGCACTGACACTTTTTAAGAAATTTCCTGTACGACGAATGAAACCCAGAAGAGTGTAAGCCTTTTTACAGATGGAATCTATGTGGTCATTAAAAGAATATTTCGAGTCAAAAATTATTCCTAGATCTTTTATTGAAGATTTAATTTGAAGAAATTCGCCACCTAAATGGTAATTGAAACGAAGAGTATTTTCTTGACTTTTCTTAGTGAAGGACATTATAGAGCATTTATTTGTGTGAAATTTTAAATTATTTTGACTCCAGGTAAACAGATGATCTAAATCCTTCTGAAGAGCTTTACAATCAGACATACAGTTGATTTCCTTATCAATTTTCAAATCATCCGCATAAAGAAAGAACTTGCTATTTTTTTTTTTTTTTTTTTTTTTTTTTTTTGAGGGATAGGCGGAAAAATGCATTACGCACACAGGTGGCCAGCCTGTAGTGTGGGGCTCCCCTAAAAAAACGGGTTTACCCACTAAAAAACCTCCTCTACTCTTTAGGAATCTAACCTGGAATTGTTTATCACATTACGTCAGGCTACGCCTAAATTTGGCTTACGCCCATGGGGCTCGCTCCTTATCCAGCCGCTCGATCAAGGGGTCTGGGCCACTTCGCGGTCCAGATCAGTTTTCTTTTCCAGGAGGATGCCCCGGACGAACTGTGACAAACAATCCCAGTTGCCCTCATCCTCCAAAATCTTTTGGCAGACCGAGTCCACCGAAAATGCACCAAAGATTTGTGTGGTCTCCAGGCGGGGCCCTTCCCAACGGGGACAGCGGAAGAATGTGTGTTCCGCGTCGTCGGGAACACTCGGTCAATAAATGCAGTCCGGTGAACCGGTCTTTCCCATCCGGTTCAGGTACAACCGAAAATAGCCGTGACCTGTCAAAAATTGGGTCAGGTAGTAGTCCACCTCCCCATGCCGCCGTTCCACCCATGGTTGGACCTGCTTGATAAGTCGCGCAGTCCATCGTCCTCGGGTGTCGTGCTCCCAGCTGTGTTGCCACTGCTGGAAGGTTCGGGAGCGCTCTTCTGTTCTTGCCGTGTCCTTGCCGATCTCGCCTTGTCTCTGATAAATCGCTTTCCTCTCCCCTGCCAAGAGCTTGACAGGGATGACTCCGGCGACCACCAGGACGGCAGGCTCGGACACTGTCCGGTAGGCGGAACACACCCGAAGCGCAGCTTGACGCTGAACCCGGGCGAGTCGCAACCTGTTACAAGGAACTTGCTATTGAAGATACAATGTTTAATATCATCAATGAACAATAAAAAAATTAAAGGTCCAAGGTTCGAGCCTTGAGGAACTCCCGACTGGACCACAAATTCCGATGACGAAAAACCTTCAAAAGACACATGTTGCTTTCTACCACGTAGATAAGAACAGAAAACTTTATGAGCGGGCTGGATACACCAAAATAATTTAATTTGCGAAGTAGCGAAGAATGATTCACTTTATCGAAGGCTTTTTTGAAGTCTGTATATATTACGTCAACTTGGCCACCATTGTCTAAAACAGGAACACAAAACTCAGAAAAATTTAAAAGATTAGAATTGATTGACCTATTAGGAAAAAACCCATGTTGATGAGGTGTAATAAATGACTTGACGTGTGAAAATAAATGATGATTGAGAATGGATTCAAAGGCTTTAACAGGAGCTGAGGAAATGGACACAGGCCTAAAGTTTCTAATGTTTGATCGCTCTCCCTTTTTGAAAATAGGCACGACCTTACCTTTTCTCCACAGTGCAGGAAAATAACTTTTTTCTAGAGATAAATTAAAAATGTGAAGTAATGGGTGAACAAATAGCTCAGAGCAGGCTTTGAAGATATATGGGGGTATGCCATCTGGACCCAACGATCTCTTTGGTTTGAGATTGTTTAAAGCTGTTAAAACTTCGGACTCACTGAAAGAGGCCAGGGTCATGCATGGGACGTTAGGCATTGTTGGAGCACGGAGCGCTTGTTGGCAGAGTTCGCCGGTGTCCAGGACACACGGCTCGTACACAGAACTAAAAATATGCAGCAAACTTCTCCGCTATAGCCTCGCCCCCCTCCACCTCTTCACCATCAAGTGTCATGACAGGTGGGAGTTTATTTACATTTCTAAGATTTTTTATTATACCCCAAAAAGATTGTGGATCAAAACAAATTTGGTTTTCAACAGAGTTTATAAAATTATTATAAGCTATTTTTATATCTAACTTAATCCTAGCTCTAATTATTTTATACTCACTTAACAATCTATTTACTTTATACTTATTATATTGCCTTCTCAATTTCTCCTTTCTTTTTATCATAATAATTATACCCCTATGACGGTGGATGATGCTTATCTACATTAACAACTGGACATTGCTCCTCTTAAACATGCAAATCATCAATATCCGATAGTACTAAATCAAGCGTTTTACCTAAATATTTCTTAACATCATTTTTTAAAGCTAATCTATACATTCTAGTGAAATACAATAATTGTTTGCAAATTGCGTTGCCCAAACTTAAATCACAATTTATTCCTGTAATCGGTAAATTAAAATCCACAAAAATAATAAGATTTTCGTTTATAAATCTAAATGAATCAAGTTTCCCAAAGAAATTATTATAGGCTTCAAGTTTAGAATTTATTATAGGGAGGAAAATATACAACACAGATAACTGTAAATGTATTAGGAAACTGAATTTTAAGCCATAAATCCTCTAAATCAGATTCCAACATTTCTAATCTACAAACTTTTATGGAATTAGAGATTGCAAGAAGGACCCCCCCCTCCCCTGGTCTGACCCGTGCGACGCTCATTCCGGTCGCGCCGGAACACCTGATAATGAGGTGGGAAAAGCTCGCCATTTAAAACTGATTCCACTAGCCACGTTTCGGTCAGTGCTAATATATCCCAGGTACCAGCTAACACCCCCAAATAAAAAGGTGCTGTTTTAGATCTTAAACCTCTAACATTCTGATAATAAATATTCACAAAATTATTCATGGCGGTTTATTGCATGCAAAATATTTTAAAAAGCAAAACAATAATAAATAATCAAAATATTTAACAAAAATAATAAATATTTTAACATTAACTATTAAACGGGCGTAACAATAATAACTACCAATAAATATCCGCATAAAATAACAAAAAATAGAATGCATAGGGAATATAACAAGAATAAATACTATAAATATAAAACAATGATTTGGGGACGTACTCATTTGATGCTGTCCAAGTCTGTAACATCCAAGATGAGAATTGCAGCTACCCCGTCACTCTTTCGAATGAAGATCTTGCCGGCACTGGTGATCCAGGAGTACTTGTAATCACGGCTTGTTTTGAAGGATTGAACAGCAGCCCAAAGGATGTGAGTGTCCCTCGAAAGAGACAGGTTCACGGTGACACTATTCTCAGACTGGAACCCAAGTTCTGAAGCGCTGAAAGCCCTCTTGACCCTCGCCTTCCTTCGCATCTCCTCCATGTCAAGCCGACGACAGAATCGCAGGATGATACTTCGGGGATCGTTAGGTTTGTTTGGATTCCTGGACAGTTTGTGCACAGCGTCAATCATGGTGTCATCCAATTTGAAGTTCAGTGCAGAAGCGACTTGTTTGACGACCAAAACAATATTCTCATTTTTTACCTCAGGAACTCCTCGGATTTCCAGACAGTTATTCCGTGAGTATTGATCAGCAGTAACCGTACGTTTTTTAAGAGCAATAACTTCCTTTTTTAACCCGAAATTCTCACTCCGTAGTTTGTCAATCTCCTCCTCACAACGTTTAATGTCCGAAGAATTTTTTTTAACTAGTTCATTGCAACTTTTTATTTCTTCATAACAGTGTTCAATAGTAGTATTTATGTCACTTTTAAACCCGTTAAATTCAGTTCTTAACGTAGATACCTCATTTAAACATTTTTTATTATCAAGTTTTATTTGGCCCACATCACCTAACAATATATTGAGTTTATCATCAATTGACATGGTCTCAAGGCCGCTGCCCCGCTGCTGCTGGAACTGTTGGTGCGTGTGTTGTGGTTATGTTTACTTCCACCACCCATCACTGTGCGGCGTTGCGTAGATAGCGCTGCTATCAGCCAACCTTAAAATCCACGTGTCGCCACGCGCAAATAACCTCAAATATTGCCGTCTAAGCAGCACCAAAAAATCACTATTGCAGGAAAACACTTTTACATGCACAATAAACTGTTTCACGAGTCACTAAAAAATGTATGTCCGACTATCTGTGCACCAAAACTATAGAGAATTAACGGCAAAAACCCGCATTAATCACTAAATTAGCGCAGAACGACACGCGTCTAGCAGGCTACCATGCTATCCCTTCCACGAGTCGAATTAATTATATTAATTAATGCAAAAATTAGCACATAAAATAATGATGTATTATTATTTACATTCACAGCTCGATTAAATTTTGATTAGTTGTCAGTGCCCAAGAGGTAAATAAATAGTCTTTTGATGAGAGCTTAAAGTCATCGATAATGAAAGTGACTGAGCTTCATCTGTGTTGAGAGGTTATTGAGGCTCTCATTGCAACTATATTTTACTATCAAATACTAACTAATAGTCTTATTATTTTTCTATCAACTTATTTTAATTCAAGATCAACCTTGAAAGAGTTTGTTATATGGGCTTAATGATATACTTTTAAATGATTACTGGTTTTTTATCATTTGTATTATTTACTTTAATTCCATAACTATCGTAAACTACATGCTCTTGACATTTTACAAATTTTCCTCTCATATGTTTGTTAGTAGTTCTTTGATGATAATTATATCAATAATAACCTGATTTGTTAAAACCTTCTTATCAATATTTTAAATATTAAATTTAATTATTCTAAATTCACCCTTTACAGTATTTTAAGTAAAAAGGTATTTATTTGGAAAGAAAAAGGTTATTAGATTTGATCTATAAATTTAATTTTTCATTTTGAATTTACTAAACATTTGTTTGATTCTCCTCTGATATTCAAATGGAGGGTAGTGTCAGGACTATAGATTTTTGCGATTCATCATTTCAACTCGCGATAAGAATCTGGTGTCCTCTTAAGTATGGTCACTCTGCACAATTAACTTTGTGCGACTTAAGTAAAGCGTTCCGACTGTGTGTCCCACAGGCTTTTCTTGGAAAAAGCGGTACGTTATGGATTAAGTGGCCCTGTCTTAGGTATCCTCGAGTCCTACCTGTCTGGAACGAAACAACTTGTGTCGGTGAATGGCGCTATCTCTAAAGTTGCTGATGTTTTACATGACGTGCCTCAGGGTTCATCCCTTGGGCCCCTGCTTTTTTTGATCATGATTAATGATTTTATTGTAAGCAACACTGACTCGTAATGCTTGTTGTATGCTGACGACACCACTTTAATAACGGGGTGTAGCAACTTTGAGGAGTTAGTTGTTAGAGCTGCAGACGACCTTGAGGAGACTAAAGATTGGTTTGAACATAATAAGCTCCAGTTAAATGCAGATAAAACACAAACCTTAATCTGCAGTCTTAAGAAAGACGTACCTAGAGGAAACCATCTTTCTGTCAAACTTTTAGGTCTGCAAAATGGTTTTAATTTATCATGGGCAGCTCACGAGGACATTGTATGCAAAAGGTTAGCCAGGGTAAATTACCTCCTAAGAAGGCTTAAGTATCTGGTAACTCCATCACCTGCTTGTTGCATATTATGCTCTGTTTCACAGCCATCTCACGTATGGTCTTGTGCTTTGGGGACACGTGCCTGGTAGCCATAGAGTTCTCTTGCAGCAGAAGGTTGCAATAAGAATAATTACTTCCAGTGACAGCAGAGAGCACTGTAGGCCTCTATTCAAGAACCTCGGCAAACTTACTGTCTATGGTCAGTTTGTAATGCGCTCCCTCCTTTTGATAAGAGAAAATCTCGGAAGCTATACAACACGAGAACAGGTGCACCAGTACAGTATTCGTAACAGAGCCAATCTACACATTCCTCGGTGTCGCCTAAGTCTGACAAGAGATAGCAACCCAGTACTGGCCCTGAAGATGTTCAACCATTTGCCACGATCAGTCAAAAGCCTTCCCGTGCGTTAATTTAAATCCAGAGTTGGGGCTTGGCTCAAGGAAAACAGCCTGTACTCCGTAGAAGAATACTTTCAAACCCCCTTCACCAACATTTGAGAGCTTGAGGCTGGGGAAATTGTATATAGTAGCCTAATGATATGTTTATGTGTAAAGTAATGTGTTAATGTGTGTATAATATCAAGAATATGAAACTGACGCGAACATCCAGAAATGGGCCACCATCTAGGATTTGGTAATGGTATTCATCCTAGAAAATGTGGCAACCCTATAAATAACCGTCCTTGTGCAGTGTATAAATGATCTTATTTAGATATGTACCTTAGAATTTGTATGTTAGGCCTATGGTGTAATAGCTAACTCATAAATCATGGAAAAATGCCTGTATTTTTGTGGAGTTATTCTAATTTAATGTCTCTTTTTAAAACCATGTGAGATTTAAAGTGATCCCTTCTGGCAGATCACTTTCCTTGCCAGTAAACCAACAAGTATTTAGCAAAATCAACCTTACTCCACCTGCAAAAACCACTCACTGATCAAGCCCTATTTTATCTATATTGGTTGACAGATGAAAAAGGTAAATGAAACCCCGGAGGAGCAAGGTCTGCCAATCGGTGAGGGTAAAGGGTCCAGGGATGGGATGGTATTGATGCGGGGACAAGGGGTGGCAATTGAGGTCTTTGCACAGGCGATAAAAAACTCACGAGCCTACAATGAAAGGACTTATCAGTTTCAGAGAGTATTAAGTAAAACAAGTTTTATGGGGGATTGTTTATATAGTAGTAGTGGGGGCGGGAGGGTGATGAAATTTCTATACATACAATTCATCCACTCCTTATGGTTGCATCCACTCCATAGAACTCTATATATACACCTGGAATGCTTACACCCTTATCAGGACCTGCAACCTGGCGGAAAGAGAACAGGCAAGAACGGCAAAATACTGACTCTGGCACAGCAGCAAGCGCTTTCATTCATACGCTCGTTTCTTGCACATACAATAAATAAGTTTATTAAATCTTATGTATTTCTAATCTGCATAAATTGCTGATTCCAACGGGATAAAAATATTTGTGTGATTAAATGTTAGGAAAGTATAAAAATTTTTAAAACTAATACTTTTGAAAACGTGACATGAAAAAGTTTCTAAGCAGAAAAGTTTTTATTTTTGGACTAGGAGCAAACTTTCAGCAGCAAAGTTTCTCACGAGTTCATCTGAATTCATCTAGATTACGAGTTCATCTAAAAAAGTTTACATCCAACAATTTTTTGTTTGTCTAATAATGAAGCACAAAGCAGTTGTTTAGTGTTTTCCGCTGCCGCATTTGTGGATATGCAAAACCATTTTATGGAGCTGCATTGCTAAACAAACTGTTGAGTGAGGTGATTTAATCACTGTCTTAAGGTTTATTTAA
This sequence comes from Neoaliturus tenellus, assembly GCA_030545055.2. Classification (NCBI taxonomy): domain Eukaryota; kingdom Metazoa; phylum Arthropoda; class Insecta; order Hemiptera; family Cicadellidae; genus Neoaliturus; species Neoaliturus tenellus. Next base: position 44,518,348 of record CM061535.1, on the reverse strand, counting down.
AAGAAAAATCTAAATTAATAATAAATTTGTACAGAGGATAAGTAAAAACATTCCACATTGTTAGAACGTGTTCCTAAACCGGTTTAGATATCAGTCTGGGACATTGGAAATAAAGACGTGATTCTCTGAAATATCCAGCGACCCGCCACTTACATGTTTGCACATTTTTTACACGGAAACCGTTCACTTTATAATGAAATGTTAAATGTAAAGATTAACATGCGTTTCATTATCTACAACTTTGTCTCTTTTTCCTGACCAACCAATAAAAAAAGTTTACGGATAGTAACTATTGCCTGTTCTAGTTGTGTATTAACATATGTTTTTTAATTATACGAAACGCCGGGACGGTAGCGAGTGATCCGGTATTTGTGTTGTGTTTGGTGTGTTTTTAAAAACTTGACAAAGGATCTCCGCTACAACTACTCAAACCAGGTGGGTGTTGCCCAATAATTAGAAATTGAACATGTTTTTTAATCATGGGATTTTCTAGTTAAATGTAACGGCTAAGATATTTACACCTTTTGCTTAAAACCATTTATGTTTCAATTAATTTCAAAAGTTGGCAACCGCTAGAGAAGCATGTTAGTGAGGCACACAAAAGCTTTAGTTGATCAATTTGCTTTTTTGGGTATATAGTTCTATGGGTTTGTTTCACATTAATAAGATTGGGGTGATTATTAAAATACAAGGAAGCGATGGGACATAATGTATGCTAGGACCAATGGATCCTCCTACCAGAGTCGATACCGTCATCGCATTGCAGATCCTCCATCGTGCTTGATGCGGCCCCACCTCCGGGTCCCAGGAAGTACCGATAAAGCGGATGAGCAGGAGAAAGAATGGGTTAAGGAGGAGAGAAGAGGGAAAACTCAAGAGTAGCATCTTTTTGGCTTGAAAATTAAGTCTTGGCAACTGCATGTGTCACAATTGCTGGAATCAAATTGAAGGCGTTATGGTTGATGTCTTATTACGCACTCTCATAAAGCTATTTTAAGCGTAAACATTTGTGTTTTTGGGTTGGGAACAAACAAGAATCTGCAAAGTATTGGGAGGTAAGTAATAAAAATGACAGTAAGTAATAAAAAAATGCATTCTCTTGTCATTTCCTCCACTCCCTAACTCTCTCACCACTTCCCTCAGTGCAGTATTCAGCTCTATCAATGATCTTGACATTCCTCTGTGGATTACCGTCGTACTTGGAAGGGCTGTATTAATTTTGCTGTGCCGATGGTCAGTCAGGTGCTCTGTTTCTCTTTTTAAATCGCCCGTGGTCATTTAATCCTCAAGATTGATTAGAATACAGATAACATACTGAGACCAAGGGCCCGTGCAGCACAATGCGCTTCATTTATCAAGAGTACCTGGTGATAAAATGTTGCTCCATTGTAATTTACCGAGTTACTTTAAATGAAAATTAAATTGTAGTGAAAATAAGATTACACTGTATTGGTATTTCATCAATCGATCTTCATCAATAATTCTCCAACTTCAAAATGTGTTAGTGTTGAGATTTGGTGGTTGTTCTTTTATTTAAATTAGCTCGGATTATGTGTTGGTTCTTATGCCGATTTGTCTTAGAGCCTCTACCTAAAAACTCTTATAAAATTTAGAATAAATTCATAGATCAAACGTAAATGACAACTTGAGAAATAACAATATTTATACAACTACCCGGTCCTATATGAGCTATGCAGCACTCACTGTGGCTGTTTTTCTAGTAATGTATGAGTTAGTAGTCGACGTAGTAAATAATCCAACACTATTACTATTTATAACAGACTAAATCCTCTTTAACTTAACTTTTCATGGCATTACAGAATTAAAATACAGTAAAGAAATCACAAAATTAAGAAAATTTACTCTCTGTTGGTGTGGCCCATTTTCATTTGATGCAGCATTTATATTTTGGTTAAAATTTCCCTTTATACAAACCATTATTGCAATAAGCTTGTTATTTATCCTGGAGGTAAAAACTTTTAAATTTTGCCTCTATTAAACAGATGTTTTAACATGTGTAGCATTCTGCATTAAATTTGTAATAGTATACCAGTTAACAGATTATTAAATTTACCCCAGCAACCAACAATCCTTTTTCCTAGTTCACAACAGATTGAAAAACCATGTGCAAACATTAGGTGTTCTACTTTAATTGTTGTTAACTTTCGTTGTTTCAATACCAATGTGATAACCCATTAAAAACCACGTAAAAATACAAAATTTCATTTTCCAAACTTGTTTTTATACACGAAAATTAATTTTTCTTGGGATAAGGTGCCCAAAAATATACATACAAAGTTCAAACAAAATCTACCAGCTACATTTGAGGAAAAGGTAAAAAACATAATTTTTTCCACACAATACACTCGTTATATTAAAGATTGTGTAGATATTTCAGTACCAGTAGTTTGATTGTTTATATTCAGCTAGCTTTTAACATGTGTTTGTTACTGGCGTCTACCCTCTGTTATCATTTTTTGGGAAAGCAAATTTGGAGGAGTGGGGATAGCGCCGACAGTGTTACCAATGCTGCATACCACGCACGGCCATCATGGACAATGCCAAAGACCGTGTTTACGAATAAGAGATACGCAGACAAAAGAATGATACCGAAGGTTGTAATTATTATTTATAGGCCTAATGACTATTTAAAAGACTTTATACGATAAATAATACACCATTACAACCACGATAAATTAAGGCGAAAAGCATTACCGGTATTGTTTTACCAAGTAACAAAATCACGAAACAACCCAAGATTTGTTTTGCTTTGGAATTATGGGCCATAATTTATAAATAATCAGCATTAATAAAAGGCCTCAGCCCACAATGCCATTAATTGTGTTTTATAGTGATTTATGAGTCTTCTAATTTTAACTCTATCTGTAGGTATTTTATAAAAATTGTAAACGCTTCTTAGATGTTTGGTTGGTACAAATTATCCTACGGTCTTGAAATATTTTTGGACATCAGATTATTTTATAATGCACGGGAACAATAATGTAATACTAAGCTGTAATTGGTATTACGTTTTTAATATGATGTTAAATATTTAAAATATAAGCCTATTTTAGTAAAAAATGTATATTATATAAGGAAAAATTAAAATTATTGAATTCATTTTAATTAGAACAGTCAGTAGATTTTTTTTATATCCTATATACCTTAGTATTTCATTTATTCCCGTGGGAATAATATTATTTCTAAACATAAACACAAACATCGTCTCACGTTTAACCTCGTTGCTCACATCTCACACCACAGGTGACAAATGGCTGGAAGAAGTGACAGTTTGGTTTGTATACAACATGTTGTATTTTCCGTATTGGTAACACTGTCGGTGCTGCCCCCACTCCTCATCACCCACAAGATGATAACGAAGGGAAATAGTCGCTAGTGTGTTTGTTTATTTTACTATCGACGGCTGTTTTATTTTGCAATTCAATAAAAATCTTTCCCCATGTTAATATAATGGACAAAAACAAACTTTAAGGCCTTCCCGTGGGCTTCAGAATTTAAATATCAAAACTCTAAAACCTTACTGCAAAACTGCAAACTGAGACCACTCTATTGACACCCTAGACATTAAAATTGGTCCAGAAATAAGGGAGGAGTTGTATACAAAAAATGCCTTCACGTCTTATATACAGAGTGTCTCTGAACTCTCTACCGACCTTTACAGGTATTATTCCTGGACCAAAGACAAGCCAAAATATCATATTTAAAATTTTAAAAACTCCATGGTTACCCGTACAGCCGCCATTTTGTATTTTTTAAAGAATAATTATTAATTTAAGAACGTCTTTACGTAATATTTTGAAAGTCGGTACACAGCTTTTTTAAGTAAAAACATTGCTGGAAAAAATAATCAACTTTTTATCATTCATATTTTCAAAATGGCAACTGTTTAAAATCTTTAACCTTAAATTGCATAAAAACTACGTAAGGTAGCAAACTTTATGTTATTATGTGTTTTTTGTAAAATTTAATTTAAAGTCCAGCGATGTAAAAATTATGAAAATTGGTTCATAAAGAAGCGAGATATAAGTTTATATGGTACACTTTAAGTACTGTAAGTCCTTTTACTGGTTTATTATACTCTAAATAATTTTGACTAAAATAATATTTACTGTAAATAATTGTTGTAGGCTAATGTAAACTAAAGGCTCTTGACAACTAATTACTTTGTAGTCTGTCTGTGAAGTAAACTTATATTAAAAGTGAGGCTAGATAGAATGAGTGTCACATAATAGTTGATGTCCGTTTACAGCCTTGAATTTCAAAGTGCGAAGCGCCTTCAAAATCTTTAAAAGACAATAGACAAAATAATGCAATAGACAATAGACATATGCAATAGGCAAAGGTCAAATTTAAGAGTAACAATAAAATATTTTAATTATTTTTCTTGAAAATAAAAAAGCCTTTTGGGCCTTTTGCGCTCAGTACTTATCTTACCATCTGTGACTGATATAATTTTAAAAGAATGGATTAAGTTTAATAAGCAAACGCTAGACAACCAGGCACTCCTATATACACAGTAGTTTCTACTTAACGCATCCGATTAGGCCTACTACAATAAATAGTATAAAAACTTTGTTTACACAATGTTACTGAGAGGGAATTTCACAAATACATCGATGTCTTTAAAAATTATAAATTGGTGAGCATAATGGTTTATGGTGTAATAGAATTTTATATACAGGTTTGTTCGATAAATAAATACACAATTTGTTATAACACCTTAAATTTATGAGTTAAAAAATGAAACAAACTTATTTTTAGATAATTAAATAGGTTTTTAAATATATATATATATTGTATGGCTCCAAGGTAGCCAGCCACCAAGGTTTAAGAATAAGGGTTTCAAATGAAATGCAGGATATAATTCTTGTATTCAATTGGCATGCTGTTTTTTTTTTTTTTTTTTTTTTTTTTTTTTTTTTTTTTTTTTTTTTTTTTTTTTGTATTTATTATTATTTACTGAAGGCATCATTGTACAACAAATACATTTGTGGTGCAACATTTGTTAACACAGCATATGCTCATTAAGATTTCCAGCTCCTTAAAATACAAAGTCATCTTAATTTTTGTATTAATTAAATAACAATTTGGGTATCTATGCCTCTAACTTCTTTTTATAGCAACGAACGATAGAAAAAATGTATTTTGGCTGTGATTCTAGCCCTATAATTAACATTTAACACATCAGGTATCCCACTGACAATTGAGATTATTAATAGAAGCCACAATAATAATGAGCTATTTACGTGAAATCTTTTAAGTTTGTTCTTTTACGTAAGGAT